>JAMXDD010000009.1:29687130-29883325 GCA_024733475.1 Syzygium grande | reverse complement strand
TGAGGAATGTCTTTTTTTTGATGTTACTATCAACAATATATTTGTTGTAGTAATGAGACAACAGAGATTATGCTAGATTTCCATCATTGAGCTATTATGAAAGTTGGGGAAAATTTCCAAAATAGTCATACACTACAAAAAAACTGGATTTTTACCATGAAAATTTGTGACAAAAAAATTTTCGTCGCAAATTTGCGACAAATTTTCCAACGAAAAGTAAAATTCGTTGAAAATTTCCAACAATTTTAATTTCCGGCAATTATTTCATTATGTACAATTTTTTGTTGGAAAATTCGTTGGAAATTTTCAACGATTTTTTTTGTTGGAAATTTCCAACGAATTTTCCAACGAATTTCAATTTTCCGGGCAATTATTTCAGTGTGTACAATTTTCGTTGGAAAATTTGTTAGAGATTTTCAACGAATTTTTTTTCCTTGAAAATTTCCAACAAATTTTCCAACGAATTCAAAAAAACTCGATACTGTTCGGCATTTTTTATATTCGTTGGAAATTTTTAACCAATTTTCCAACGAATTTCTATTTTCCAGGCAATTATTTCAGTGTGTAGTTTTTTCGTTGCAAATTTCCAACGAATTTTTTTACGTTGGAAATTTCCAATGAATTTTCCAACGAATTTAAAAAAACCCGGTGCTGTTCGGCATTTTTTCTATTAGTTGGAAATTTTCAACGAATTTTCCAACGAATTTCAATTTTCCGAGCAATTATTTCAGTGTGTACAATTTTCGTTGGAAAATTCGTTGGAAATTTCCAACGAATTTTTTTTTTGTTGGAAATTTTCAACCAATTTTCTAACGAATTTCAATTTTTCGGGCAATTATTTTAGTATGTACAATTTTCGTTGCAAAATTAGGTGGGAAATTTCCACCTAATTTTTACAAACGAAACCCTACTTCTTCCTTATTCAACATTTTTGCGCCCATTCTCTCAATTTCCACATTCTCTCTCTCACTCTCTCTCTCTCTCTCTCTCTCTCTCTCTCTCTCTCCTTTGCAATCCCTCCCTTAGCCTTCACCTTCTCCCTCCATCTTTCCCCTCCTTCTCCCCCCTCCTCCTCCGACCCCCTCCTCCTCCGGCTCCCGGTGCCATGGACACCAAGATTGGGGCCTCAACTCCTGCCAACCCCCTTGGGCGGCGTCGGCTCCTCCCAAAGGCGTCGCCCTTGACCATCCCATGACCGTGCGGTGGCACCCCGGCGCCACCATGGGCGCCACACAGAAGCGCTACCTCGAACACCTCGCCGCCGTGGGTCGGTGAGGCACCGAGGTCTCGGTCTGGGGCGGGCTCGAGCTCGATGAACGGCTCGCCCGCCATGGCCTGCGGGCCCGGCCTGGGCAATGGCCATTTTCCAGTGGGTGATGAGCTCGAGCTCGCCCGGATGCGGGTGAAGCTCCCCTCGCCAGCTGAGGCTGCCCTAGGTCCCCTCGTCGGCCATGGCGGGGCCGAGGCTTGCCATGGTCGGCGAGCTTGGCCCCTCGCCGGGCCGGGCGGGCGATTTTTCAATAAAAAATATTTTCGTTGAAAAAAAATTCCACGATTTTTGACCAAAAAAAAAAAAAATTGCAGTTTTCAAATGAATTTAACCACGAGTTTTTCCAACGAATTTTCCAACGAAAAAAAATTCGTACATAAATTTCAACGAAAATTGAAATTTTTCGTTGGAAAAATTCTTGACGACGAATTACTAACGATTTTTTTCGTTAGAAAATTCGTTAGAAATTCGTTTTCCAACGAATTTTTCCAAATTTTTCGTTGGAAATTTCGTCGGAAAAAATATGCTTTTTTGTAGTGATAAACCTTTTTATTTAGCAAATTCTGTAATAGGCTGAATTTCGACGTAATTCCGGGATCAATAAAATTGGTATTATTTCGCATTTCATTTTAGCAAGTCTCGCCTAGAGCTAATCACTCTCGGGATACTAACCAATGGGGTATGATTAACTAGGAAAACGGTACGTAGATTAGGGACCCGATCGCGAATCGGTCGCCTATTCCGAGAAACGGCAGGGAAGTATTTTGGGCCAGTGTGGACCGATTCTAGGAAGGTGACGGATCTGGTTTGGCCAACGACGTACGATCGGATCGCGGGTGATTCCGCTTGATCGAGAGTGCATGTGGCAAATAAATCCCGAACCTGAACCGAACGATCGTGACCCCTGGAATAATCAATAATTCATTGTGTTATCCCAGTAATTGAGATCATCATAACTCAAGTGATCTTAGGTCGATACGCGTAACCCCTAAACAGCCACCCGTCAGTAAGAGGCTCTAAAATTCTGAATTGAGCAATTTTGATTGCCAAATTGGACCCGAACTTCGATGTCGAAATTCTATGGGTGTTTGCGACTATTTTGCAAGGCCAACATCGTTTTGGTGTTGCCGCATACATTTGTGGCTAGTCCAGTTGAAAATTGAAATTTCGATCGAAATTGAAAAAATTATGATTTTATCCATTTGGACTCCGACGTCGATTTTCGAGGCCGTATGAGATTATTTTTCGAGGCCAATACCGTTTTAGGGTGGCCATGCATATCTAGAGTAGTTACGGTCGAAAACTGGAATTTCGGCCCAGAAGTGAAAAATTACTATTTTGCCCCTCCAAACTTTGTAGTCGATTTTTGAGGGGGTTAAAAGGTTGTTTTTTTATGAATCCGACGTTATATTATGTTGGTCACTCATATTTGGGGATGGTACGTTCGAAAAATAAAAATTCGACCTAGGACTGGAAAATTACGATTTTGCCCCTAGGTCTATTTTGGTATTCCGAATTTTGGGAAATTATTTTGGGGATATTAAGTGGATAATATCAGCCCCAATAATTCAGATTTATGATGGACCAAAATGCCCCTCCATTATTTGTCTTGAATTAATCCTAGCCAAGTGTGTAAAGGGCAAAATGGAAATTTAGTGCAATTTGGACTATTTAGTCAAACTTCCCTCTCTCTCTCCTCATTCCCTTTCTCTCTTCTCACGGCAGCCCCCTCCCAACTGAGAACTCTCTCCCTCTCTCTCTCTCTTGGCCGTGGACAAGCCAAGCCTGTTTAAGCCACCGTCGCCGTCACCGTTTTGTCGATCGTCGCTGCCGTGTGCCGTCGTGAGCTACCGATCAGCCGTTCCCCCTATCCACTTTAGCTGAGTTAGCCTAGAGTTTGGGTAAGTCACGCCCTAAACTCTATTTAGGATATCGGGTATTAACGGACTCATTTAGGCGCGGTTTAGGGTAGTTTAAGGGGTTGATGGAAGTGATTGTAAATGGATTAGAGGAGAGCTTGATCCCTTGTTGTGTTTATGGATGTTCATGTGGCTGGTGGATGATAGTTTGGACATGGTGGAATGAGTTTTGACGGTTGAAATTCGGTAGAAATCAACTAGGATTTGAATCCGTGCGGTTTGGTGTGATTCTCGGATTCATGACTACTGTACCCGTCCAGTTTGTTATTTTTGTGGAGAATTTTGGAGGCCGAATTTGAGGAAGTTTTCTTCATGAAAGTTGCTCCGAACATCTTGAAGTATAACATATTTTAAATTTGGAATTTTTGGAGGCCATTTGGATCGTACGAAAGCCCATTTTCAGACCATATTAAAACAGCCCGGAGCACTGTTCATCCCGACCTTCTTGTCTTGCCGAATTTTTATAAAATTTTCCAGAGCTATTTTCAATAAACTTCCTTCACAAAAGTTGTTTATGACTTTCTTTTCTATGATATATAAAAATTTCAAAGCTTTTTAAGGTGATTTGAGTATTGAAACAAATATATTTTGAGGACAAAATAGTCTGTTAGAGCGAACTGATTTTGGTCTGATTTCGAGGGACAAAAAGGCATGGTTGCAGATTGAACCGGATTTTGTGTTCTTCATAAGAAATGTTTATCAAGATGGTTTTTATGACATATCCAAAATTTAGAATTTTTGGAGTTCATTTACTATTTATTTTGATGGGATTTCGGTCACTGTGTAAACTGCCTAAATTTACCCTGATTCTATGGATGTTCATTTTTATGAGCGAGAGATTGTGTGTGACCGCGTGCCAAGTATGTGTGGCCATGTGGCGTGATTGTGTGATGGTAATGTGTGTTGGCGTAAGGCATGTGTGGCGTGGGATTGTGTGGCAATGTGTGATGTGTGACCGTGTGGCACGTGTGGTACGATGGTATAAGATGATTGAAATGGTCGGAAAAGTGATATCCTGAAGCGTGTTCGTTTACGCGGGGTAGATTCCATCCTGAGGCGTCCGTTTTATAGGCGTGCCATCCCTGACGAGGTGACGATGCTCGGCCCAACGGGGTGACGATGCCTGACGAGGTTAGAAGACCGTTGGCCTGATGCGTTTTATGCGAGCACGGTAGTGGTGGAAAAGTTGGGAATGACTGGATTTGACGTGTGAGGATTGCGAAAGCTGACGCATGGCGTGAGTTAGTGTGCGAGTGTGGTTGTATCGTGTGATGTAGTGCTCGATTATGGGCTAAAAACTGCTAGGCATGGTATGGGACGTGCTCAAGTGGGTTTTGCCTTATAATCGAGGTACGCGCGATTGTGATGCATTGATGCATGTGAATTCATATTACATGCTTTAGTTTTGTGACATGAATGAGGCATCATTGTGGCATGATGGCTATATTATTATTTGGCGTGTAGTGAGGTGTATGAAGAATTTCAGGTAGGTTCGTGTGTAATTATATTAGTATGAGTGGTTGTTTGTGTCAGGTATGTGTTCTTTGGAGGTACGTGAGAGCCTAGGTGGGGTTTAGGGGTGTACTTATTGAGATGTAATCTCATGGTTGTTTCAACCAAACATTTCAGAATCCCGATTTGATCAATGAACCTTCCGCCGTCTCCGCAGCGTTTTGCAATACCGTCGCACATAGATATTAACGTGGTAGAGTACCCGACAGACGAGCAGGAGACTCAGGAGGATTCAGATTCAGAAGACGAAGAATCAGATTCGGAGTGAACGCCAAGTAGAGGGCGTAGGGGCAAGTGTAGGGGTTGTGGAATAGGCTTTTGAAGCGTACTATTTTTGGTGATAGGGTACCCAGGTTATAGATCCTTTTTGATATCGGTGGTATGTAGTGTGGCGATGCGGTGTGCTTATATATGTGATTTTATAAATTGTGGATATTATATAAGTTTAAATGAGAAATGAATTTGTGCATTCTCCCTGATTATCCCAGTTATTATCGTCCAGGTATTGGTGGTTTCCGTTGTTGATATAAATCTCTAATAAGTTTCATTTGGGTCTGTGATACCTTGGGATGTCACATCATTTGACCAAAGAAGTGTGTCGCGTGCTCGAAGGATTGGGGCGTGACAAATTCAGTCATAAACCTTTTGCATTTGTGCCAATTCTGGGATGCCGGCCGGCGTTAGCCGTCTGGTCCTTGCTTTCATGTTTTATCAATAACATATTTGTTATAGTAATGAGACAATGGAGATGATGCTAGATTTTTGTCATTGAGCTATTAAAAATGCCTTTTAAGTGGAAATATAGTTTGGAGAATAGACCGATAGTTCTGTTGCTTTCTCCCGAGTGTTGTCATGTTTGTTCTACAATGGATAAAGCAAAAGAACCTGCAGAGTTTTACTTGATTTACCTTCCCTTTGTGTTGTGTTCCATTTTTTAAAAGGAGATTTGACCCAATTGATGAGATTAGATAACTTAAGCTAAGGCCGAATATGAGATGAGAGACTGTTCTTTGACAGATAGTGCAAGGAGAACCCATTCATGCCAAAATCTTGACTTTCCAAACCAACTCAATCTATTCAAATTCTATTTGTAGGCATAATGTGTCTCAACAAACTCAGTGTTGTTCTTGTCATGACCCATCTCTACCAACTCAAAGCCTTGGGACTTATCTATATTATTGAGGGAAAAATAGTGTTTGCATCACTTACTGGACTTCTCAATATTACCCTTGCTACTCAAGAAACTCATCTCATCAAGTAACCATCCACTTTATACATGTCTAATAAGCAACCACTATCACCTTATTCACTCCATTGACTATTCACCCAAACTCTTCTCAAAATGTTTCCATTTTTCATCATAGTAACCTCTCACCAGTGCGTGCTTCAACAGTAGTAGGATAAATACTAGAAGCCTTATGCTGCCCAAGGCATGTGCTTAATAAGTGAATAAATAAATTCTCTCTACTGACAAATGAAAAGATAGTATTTACTCACATAGATTTACTGATATTTGGGAACTAGATATTTCTTTGAGTGAAGGCAAGCTCATGTTTGTTAAATTTTGGTTTCTGTCTTTGTTACCGTATGGCAACAATCTCCACCACAAGGAGAATGTCACTCATGGTAAATTTGCATTCACAACCAGTGAACCTGGCAACTACTTGGCCTGTTTTTGGGCGGATGGTCATAATCAAGAAAGTAGAGAAGTGAGTGTCAGTATTGACTGGAAAACTGGAATTGCAGCAAAGGATTGGGAATCAGTCGCAAGAAAAGAGAAGATTGAGGTAAGCACCGTGGTTTCTTGTTCATATGGCCTGCAATTATTTCCATCCTGAAGGTAAATATTAGGAGGTGATGCCACTATAAAGGCACAAACTCTTAGGTACCTAGGAAAGAGAATCTTTAACAAACTGGATTGCCTCCTAGTCTCTAGGAAAATTTAGAATTCCATACATTTTTATGTCTTTTCCTGTATGTTTCTAGCATGAGAACAAATCAATTGTCCTCACAAGTTGACTCTCTTGTATTTATTTTCATTGGATATTCGTAATTTGCTTCAGGGTGCACTCTTACTATGCATCTTGACGAAGAATAATTGCCAGTGGATCTAAAAGACAATGATAGATTGGTTAATTATGGCATGTTGTGATGCCTCTATCAATAGTTATCTAATCGGGATAAGTGACTGTTTCGATGATTGTTTCTCTCAACATGAAGTAAATCGCTGAATCTTGTTAGACGGGGTACTGCATTTTGAAAGTCGATCTATAAAATATTGTCCCTGAGCCCTTTCTCTGTGTATTTTTTCTTCCGGGAAATCCATTAAATCTCCTAATTTCTTTTGGATTTTCTTCCAACAGCAGCTTTTGCAATGTATCCTCTTTAATGTTCTACAGGGTGTTGAGCTGGAGCTCAGGAAGCTCAAAGGAGCTGTGGAGGCCATACATGAAAATCTGTTGTACTTGAAGAGCAGGTAATTTGTGCATCTCTACTTGATGTTGATATTTACATTTCACATTTTGAAGTAATGTCCCTTAATCATTGGCTATAATAACAGAGAAGCAGAGATGAGAACGGTAAGCATAAAAACCAACCAATGCTAGAGTTGCCTGGTTCAATAAAATGTCCTTGCGATTATGCATCATTGTTTCGGCCTTGCAGATTTGATACTTGATGCGATTCTTCCAAAAGAAGAAGTTTATTTAAGTTAAGACTAGCTACGTCACTGGTTATAAGTGGTTTTGTGAGACCTTTCGATCATTTGTTGCTATTGTTGGAGTAGGAGGAGAATTTTTTTTTTTTTTGGTAACCGAGGTATCCGGGTCAATTTGCGTGCACCTTGACTATTCCTCGGAGGAGACTAGCATAACAACCCACCGCCATGGCCCCCACTTAAATCACAAGTGTTCAGCTGGGGAATCGAACCTGGGACCAGTGCGCCTAACCACACAATCCCAAGTATGTCCTAACCAATTGAGCTACCCATGGGTGGGTAGGAGGAGAAAATTTTTGACACAGGAAAGGACCAGATTTCACTGTTATAACAAGTAAAAGTTATCCTCTTATTCCGTGTTGAGGCACAATTTTGCTCTTCAGATTAAAGGCCTGATGATGCGCATCCGGATTCGAATGGTTCAAACTCACGAGTCAACCGGGGATAAATCCTTGACATGGCATGTAATTTCAATGTCAAACCCTTTTGCAAGCAGTCCCATATGAACTGCTTGAACATGCACCGTGTGATGTTAAGACGGATGAATACATGAAGGAGGCATCGAGGACCGGCTTAAAAGGGCATGAATGGAATGAGAATGGGCTGAACACTCATTTTAGATCGAAGAACTGCCAGGAAAGTGAGCATCCTGCCCATTCCTGGGCATTGAAACGTCCGTGAAAGGTGCCTCGACGACCTTAGAACGATATAAATGAAGGTCAAGTGACCGAACGAATCAAATTTATTTGAATCACAAAACGCAGGTATCACCGAACTAATTACCTCTTCTAAAGCTCATATCAAAATGATTTGGAACGCGTGCAACAACAAAGATGTCAGCACAACGGGAAGACGCCCTATTGGCTGCAAATCTTGATCGCGTAGAGTCTCGTGACGTTCTCGATGGACTTCATGAAGCTTTTGAGGTTCAAGTAATCCGACAAAAGGGTTAAAGATTGCTAGCACACGCTCACACCATGAAATGAACCCAGAAAATTTTTTAGCATGAGTTGCTCAAAATTTTTGGCGTTCTTCCTCACCGATTTTCCCTTTTTTTCTTTTCTCGAATTCTTGATCCTCTCGGTTTGTTTTCTCTCTTCTTACTCTCTCTCTGTAATCAATGTCGCCACGTATATCTCTCCTTCTTTCCACCTTGACGGCAGCCCCTCGTTCCTTTTCTAGTTTTTCTTATTTTAGTCCCTAGAAACCAGCTCATAAATCCTGACAGCCACCTATTTTGATCTCTCACGGACGCTGAAGGTATTCTAATGCGTGTGATCTTCATTCTTGCCTCTGACATTTCTTAAGATTTCCTGATGTGGATGATCTTCTAATTTGTCAGAGTCCTAGGTTCTAGATTATTTCTTCTCTTCCACAGCAAGAAGCAGAAGAACACGGGGAGCCAAACCACTGCAACCTGTCGTTTCCATGGCTCCCTCCTCTCTCTCTTCCCTTTATCTCTCTCACCACCACCAGGCCAACCATTTCCCTTCCCTGACCCCCAAACCCACCTTCCATCGCCTCCCTCCTCGTCCCCAAAACCTTGCCTTCTCTTCTAAACCCTCCGCTCAGACCTGGAACCAGGACCAGAGCCAAAACCAAGACCAGACCCTGAAGCTCAAATCTTCTCGGCCGGACAAGAAATCGTTCGCCATCGCCACTGGCGAGCGCTTCCTCGGCTTGGCTTTGCGGCTGATCAAGGGCCGCAACAACAGGAAGGCAGTGAGTGCCGGGTCAGAGACCAGCTTCCTCAGGGACGGTACGAATGGAGCCAGCATCAATGGCAGTGGGACGGGCGCGAGATATGACAGTAAGGAGAGGATCGGCATTGTGATCGAGGACAAGATAGAGCCTGATGTGATAGGGGAGCAGAGGATTAAGGATGTGGAGGCAGAGCAGAAGAGGAGAGTGGTGACTAGTCCTGGGTTCAGCTTCTCGGCCGCCGGGCTCTTGTTCCCTTACCATCTTGGGGTCGCACAATGCCTCATCGACAAGGGCTATATCAAGGTTCAGTTTTGTTTTCTAACTCTGGGTTACTTTGGTCCTCTGTTAGATTTTTCTCGGCTGATTGGTGATAAAAATGATATTCAAAAAGGTTGTGTTGAATCCCGGGCGCCGTGGGGTTGGAAGTCGAGTTAGGTTTGAAGTTCGTTGTGGCTTTTGTCTTGGTTAGTTCGGCGCAATTTCACAAAATGGACCCTCTTCATGGGTATGGTGTGCCTGTAACTAATCAGGACAATGAGGAGAGTATGCTTGCTGATCGTTTGCAAGGTGATCCTCTTAATGGGTTTGATGTGCCTGTAACTGATTGGGACAATGAGGAGAGTATACTTGGGATTGGCGATGTCAATTGGTTCAATCTGTAGCACTGTCGGTGATTTTTGACTTATGCGATTGCCTTCCTTTTATTTAACCTGATATAGGCGTCAGATTGCAATACCATGTATGTCCAAGTTAAGGTATATATCAGATACATTTTTCGGTTCCCATCTCGCAGTTGAATTCAGTTCGTGACCCAAATGCCATGGAGAGTGACTATTAATTACCAAGTCGCATTGGAAACGTTCATTTTCCCACTAGTCTGTCGAACTCATGAATCTATCAGTTCCACTTATTTTGGATATGGCCTCAATCAAATCCTATAGTTTCTGTCACGATTGTTTGTGTGTAGCAATGTAACAGTTTCATACTACGTTTCTAGCATAAGCTTATTATTTATGGTGTGCATGACAATTTACAGTTCACTGAAAACCACACTGGTTGACAACCTTCTATTGCCGTTAAAGTCCAACTCTTGTTTGAAACAAATCTGGTGTTTGAAATTTCTAATCAATAGAAGTTCATGACATATATGTGAATGCCATTATTCTTTTGTCATGGGCATCCTAACTACTTAATAAAGCAAAAGGGATTTGTTTATATTATCTCCTGGAGAAATGAGGTACTTTAGTGAATCTTATTTCATGATTCAATTTAAAGCATCCTTTGGCAATACATATCTTGACATGACATCCATATTATGTACTAGTAGAGTCAACAACTGTTGACTGTTCAGTCCTTTATTATGTGTTCTTTACCCTAGTCTGCTTAGTTACCGAGAATGCACCAGTTGTTTGCTAATGTTTAGGATTACTAAAAGTGTTGCAGAAGCCAAGCGATCGAATAATAAAATTGACAGAATAAGAAAATAAATCGGACACCAGATTTACGTGGTTCGGCCGTAGTGACCTACATCCACGGGAGAGCAACACGGAATTCCACTATAGATCAAAGCGATACAACGGAGATTACAACCACACTCGAGTTACTCAAACACTCTCGGTGTTTCCCAAACCCCAATTTACACCCAATAACTCACGCGGTGTTTAGCCCCACAATTCCTCACGAAATAATCTCTCAATCTCGTAAAAAGAATTGTATACTAATCTTAACACAAGATTTAATCGCCACGAACACTTAAGCTCTTGGTGTAATTCTACGGATAAAATCACAAACCCACAACCAAGCACTCGCAAACAAACGGCGCTTCAAGAAGTCTTCACTTCACGTATTTATCAACAACCGTTTTTTCAGGGCTCCTCTATCCGAATATTTATATGCATATAAATGTCAGCCCATTCTTCTTTGCCGACATCATCAAGGATGGATAATTCTTATCCTTTTATTTCTTTGTTGTCTCTCACCAATCAGCAAACCCAGAAGTCCACACGGAAATTGATTTCTGTATATTCTCCATAGAGTCCAAGTTGGACTTTCCTGTTTCACGCCCAAGACTCATACGCATAGAAAAGGAAACCACTTAGCCCACTCCAACACATATTTAGAAAGTAAATTTCCAATATTTCCTTTTGCTCGATTTGAAAATCCATGAAAATATTCAATTCAAAATATTTAGATTTTCGCTTCGAGACATATATTCAACAATCTCCACCTTGGCTCGACGTTTGAGCCAAGTTACTATCGCTTTGATAAAATCCGAATTTCGCTACTACTCTCCCACAGCCCCGATGGGCTTAACCGCCACAGACGTCTTTCAAGTCCAAGTCTCGCTTGAACTTCGCCATAGCCGTGGACCTCATCAGAATACCAACTCCACATGCACCTTTAACCGCTCCACAAGGATTTTCCGACACAACCTCCTCAATTGCAGATAAAGCAAAACCATTATTGCATCCATATCTGTCTGGAGATCGAATACGCACCTTGTCAATATCAGCAGTTACAGCAACTGTTGGCTCAATAGGCTCCACCTCGCTACAAGCACCATCCGTGTTGATTATTTTGCTAGCACCCGCTACCTCAGGAGTTTCTAATTGCAACTCCACCTCAAGCTGAACACCGTATAGATCCGTATGAACACTGCTATTAACACTCCTAGCCAGAAGTACTGGAGACTCGTCAAATATAACTTCTCTGACAACAATAGATGAATTTAATTCCGGGCACCACAACTTATAGCCCGCTCACCTTGTGCATAACCTAGGAACATGCACTTTCTTGTCCTTCCATCGAGTTTACCATCACTAACTTTCGAACATAACATAGACAACCAAATATTCTAAGAACAGAATAATCAATGGCTTCTTGAGTCCGACATTCAATCGCAGTCGATGGGGATCTATTCTTCAAGTAGCTCGCCGTACTAAGCGCATCCGCTAGAAATCTTCTAGCCATACCAGCACTAGAGAGCATTTTATGAGCCGTCTCTAGTAATGTTTTGCTCATCAACTCTGCAACCTGTTGTGGTTCATTGACACTAGTGCGGTGTCTCACTATGCCTTCCTTCATGCAGAATTTGTTTAATAGCTCCGAGCAAAAATCCATACTATTGTCAGTCCGCACCTGCTTGATCGTTTTACCAGTCTCCTTTTCGATCAAAACTTTTAACTGCCTGATCCTGACAACAGCATCAAACTTGTGCCTAAGCACAAACACCCACGTCTTCCTCGAGTAGTCATCAACAACTGTTAGCATAAATCTGGCACTCTTCCTTGAAGGAAATCGCGACAACCTGCGAACATCCAAATGAATTAATTTTGCAATTTCCGTGGTTTCTTTGACAACCCGTACTAAACTGCACTTTCCGCCGTGATCAAAATCACAGCACCTGCATATATTTAGTTCATTAGCCACATAACCACATAGCAAATCTTTCACTTAGAACCTTCAGCCTTCTCTCACTAATATGCCCCAAAACGATATGCCATAATTCAGACTCTCGAACCGATGCATTCGACGCGTCTCCATTTTTGTCACCGCTCTCCTTGAAGCTCATACAGGCCATTATGCTTGATTCCTTTCATTATCACCAAGGCACCTCGAACAGCTTTCATAACTCCACATTCTGAAAAATACCGGTACCCAAACTGAATCCAAGGCACTCAAGGAAATCAGATTTTTCTTCAACTCGAACATGCCTCACTCCAGGTCAATGTCCACACAAATACCATTATGCATTCTGATTTTGACATCACCAACACCAATAACATCGCATTCAGAATTGTTTCCCAACTGCACTTTACTACTATCCGTGCACTGATAAGTAGTAAATCAGTTCCTGTTTGGTGTAGCATGAAAAGAACAACCAGAATCCATAATCCATCCATCAAACGATGAATCATTAGTGACAGACAAGACATAATCAGCATCATCCGAATTACCATCAGCTATAGCTGCAACATCATCCGTAGGATCAACTCTAATTCCCTTACCTTTGTCGTTCTTCAGCTTAAGGCAATCCCTTCTAAGATGCCCCCTCTTACCACAGCTCCAACAGACAATACCACCAGTCCTAGACTGACTTCGTCTATTCGAGTTCATACTACTTCTGCTAACACGTGTACCAGTTCTTCCTCTATTTTCACCTACTAAAGCAGCAGATACATGTTCGCCAGATTCTCTTCTACGGATGTCTTCGCTCAAAATTAAATCTCGAACACCATCAAACGTCAAACTTGTTGATCCAGAGGAATTACTAACAGCAGAACAAGTAGTATTCCAACTATCAGGCAATGAGGATAATAGAATCAAAGCACGTACCTCATCTTCAAAGTCAATATCAACTGAACTCAATTGACTAACGATCACATTGAATTCATTGATATGATCAACAACTAACGCATCTTCGCTCATCTTCAAGTTAAACAGACGTCACATCAAATAGACTTTGTTGATCGCAGAGGGCTTCTCGTACATGTCCAATAGGGGCTTTCATCAAACCCGCAGTGGTCTTCTCATTCACGATGTTAAACGCGACGTTACGAGCCAACGTCAGCCGAATAACACCCAAAGCTTGTCTATCCAGCAATTCCCAATCAGCTTGCTTCATCGTCTCGGCTTCTCCCCGCATAGGGCACGTGCGATTTCATCTGATATAGATGATCCTCAATTTGCATCTTCCAGAAACCAAAATCTTTCCCATCAAATCTATCGATTCTCACTTTTCCTTCTTCTATTACCATCGATTGGCTTCGACTCAGCCAAACCTGGCTCGATACCAATTGTTGCGGAAGCTAAGCGATCAAATAATAAATTTGATAGAACAAGAAAATAAATCGGGCACTAGATTTACGTGGTTGGGTCGTAAACCTACATCCACGGGAGAGCAGCACGGAATTTCACTATAGATCAAGCGATATAACGGAGATTACAACCACACTCGAGTCACTCAAACACTCTCGGTGTTTCCCAAACCCCAATTTACACCCAATAACTCACGCGGTGTTTAGCCCCACAATTCCTCACGAAATAATCTCTCAATCTCGTAAAAAGAATTGTATACTAATCTTAACACAAGATTTAATCGCTACTTAACACTTAGACTCTTGGTGTAATTCTACGGATAAAATCACGAACCCACAACCAAGCACTCGCAAGCAAACGGCGCTTCAAGAAGTCTTCACTTCACGATTTATCAACAACCGTTTTTTCAGGGCTCCTCTGTCCGAATATTTATATGCATATAAATGTCAGCCCATTCTTCTTTGCCGACATCATCATCAAGGACGGATAATTCTTATCCTTTTATTTCTTTGTTGTCTCTCACCAATCAGCAAACCCATCCACACGGAAATTGATTTCTGTATATTCTCCATAGAGTCCAAGTTGGACTTTCCTGTTTCACGCCCAAGACTCATACGCATAGAAAAGGAAACCACTTAGCCCACTCCAACACATATTTGGAAAGTAAATTTCCAATATTTCCTTTTGCTCGATTTCGAAATCCGCAAAAATATTCAATTCGAAATATTTAGATTTTCGCCGGGCTTAAACTTATATTCAACAAAAAGATTAGATACATCAATCAGCTAAAGTCAACTTTTTATCTTGCTTTATTCCCATATATTGTTTGTAACTAGTAGCTTCCCTACGCGTTGTGTGGGTTTCCATGTACATGTGATGTCACTTGTCTACTTAGTGACTCAGTCTATAATTAGGTTAAAGATGTTCTGTTCCGTCTTGGGAAACCACACCATTGGCTGGTTCATCAGCTGGCGCCGTGATGTGTGCAGCGATTGCTTCTGGAGCCAGCATGGAAGAGGCTTTGATGGCTACTAAGGTACTCGCCGATGATTGTCGGAGAAGAGGAACTGCTTTTCGGCTAGGGGTATGGACTGTACTTTTCACATGATACTTCTTTTATTGTTTTTTATCTTCGTATCATCTCTCCCAAGAATTGTAGACATAAATTTTACTCTGTATATCAATAATCTAAATCAATTACTGATGCAGATAAATTTAAGGTTCTTATGAACGAACCACAACGTGAGGTTTCAGCTAGTTTTTTGCTGGTTTATATGTGATCAGGACTGCGTTTTGATTAGAATTAAAATTGCAGCCACTGCAGAACATGGTTTTTCTCTTATCTTGTTAAATGAGGAGTCAAAAAAGTTTGTGCAGACTAAGAAGTACTGTGTTCGTTATTATTCACTGTTTCTGCAGGATTCTATTTTGTCGTCCGAGACATTAGCCCTGCCAAATATGGCATTGATTCTCATTAATATGAAATTTAAGCTGACGTATACCATAAATAGCATTTCTTATGTTCCTTGTGCATAGGCTGTTCTTCGTGAAGTGCTTGATAAGTTCCTTCCTGAAGATGCTCATACCAGGTCCAATGGAAGGGTCCACAGTAAGTGGGAATTCCATCTTTCATCCTCTGTTCTTTCTCTCTGCCTGCTGTCCTGTATGCCCTATCTAGCACATTTATGTTGTTGTGTAAATGACCATTGATTTTCTGACAATGTGATCTTGAGTTTGTGTTAACTTATTGAAGAATATTAGCGACTCACTTAAGTGAGCAAAATATGAATGCTAATGGCCGGTGGAGTAGCGGACAAACAAAATTAGGGTATTAGTATCACTTTAATTGACAAATGATCCTGCAGGAGCCTATCCCAACCTCTTCCCAACTCTTAACAATCCTTAAAAGTCCAATAACTAGTCTTTCTATGTATGTTTTTCTCTCATATGCGTTCATTCTGTAATATTTCCTTACAAATGAGCATGTACAAATGAAGGGGAGAGTCCCCTATACATACAAGTGCAGGTCTAATCAGATCCGTTGATCCTCATGATGCAATGATGGTATTTGAACCGATACAATCATTACATAGCTACATAAGAAGTTCCAGAAGCTCTAGGGGCATGGGGAAGCTCAAGGGACGCCTGTCAAGGGAAGATGCAGGTTGTTTATTAGAGGCAACTGAAGGGTCGCAGACGATGCTCGCACCTAGTCATAGATGGGCCACTTCCCATACACGAATGGGCCACGTCCCATGCACGTAAGGGGCCATGTCTCATTCACAGATGGGCTCGGAGCTGTTCGCTCCCTTGGGTCGTGTCATTCTCTCCCACCTAATCGGGCGACGCCCTCGTCGCGTCTTCGGCATGAAATGTATTAATGTGCCTCCGGAAATGCCAAAGAGCTTTGGAGGATTCCCAGCTTGCTTCACTCTCCGGAAGACCTCTCCATCGAACCAAGTATTCTCACCTCGGCGTCCAATACTTCTTTCGTATGATCCGATCAGCCATGATGCACTCGATATCTTAGTCATATGGAGTTTTTGCCTCAAGGGATGCTCGCTGCGATTCCCTTCGGTCCGGGTCTTCCTCATCTATATGGAAAGGCTTAAGCATATTTACATGGAACACCGCGTATAGCTTGAGCTTCGGTGGCAAGTCCAGCTTGTATGCGACCTTCCTAACCCGTTTGTGCACTTAAAAGGGCCCCTCGTAGCGACAAATCAAGCCTTTGTGCACGTCCCTCTATCGAAGGACCGTGTATAGCTTGGCCAACACTAGGTCCCCGACCTAGAATTCCACGTGCCGTTGCTTCTTGTCGGCCCATTTCTTCATGCGTTTGGAGGCCTTGTGTAGGCACGCCCATGTCAAGTCTGCTTGCTCATGCCACTCTTTGGCGAACTTGTATGCGAATGGGCTATTTCCCCAATCGCCCGAGGCAACTATGCTCGGAGTGAGCGGCTTGCCCTATCACAATCTCGAACGGGCTCTGGTTTGTGGACTCGTTCTGCTGTAAGTTGTACGAGAATTGAGCTATATCGATCAGTTTTGCCCAATTTCCTTGCATTGTGCTCACATAGTGCCGGAGATATATTTCAAGAAGTGCATTCACCCTTCCGTCTATCCATTGGTTTGGGGATGCAAACTCATGGAGAAGTTAAGGTTCGACCCCAGCAACTTGAAGAGCTCGGTCCAAAACTGCCCAATGAACCGAGAATCACGATCGCTCATGATCGTCCGTAAGACTCCCCAGTATTTGACGACGACGAATAATTTGGCCATCTCCTCGATCGGACAATTCTTTATTGCGGACATGACCGTCGCATACCTAGAGAATTGGTCCACTATGACCATGAGGGTTCGACATCCTTCGGACTTGGGTAAATTCACGATGAAGTCCATGGAGACACTCTCCTATGGACGTTCAGGGATGGGAAGTGGCTCCAAGAGTCCCGACGGCGAACGTTGTTCAATATTATCATGTTGGCATGCCAGATAAAATTCTCAATCCATTTCCAAATATATCGGTTGTCTCTGGCTAGGTAATATGGCCGAGATATGAGAAAAGTTGTCTGATGAGCTTCTTCTCCATCTATTTATTTACAGGTGGACGGAAATCAAGATCGGTGACATCTACCGCAATCCCATACTGGGATTTCAAGATGGCGTTAACGTAAAGCTTTCGGAGTCTTGAAACTACAAGTCGCTTTAGGTGGCACTCGCTTGAATTGAATAAGACGTGTTTGCAACTGCCTTACCAGTTTAATCACGTCTCATGCACGAATGGGCCACGCCCCATGCATGTAAGGGGCCACGTCTCATTCACGGATGGGCTCGGAACCCTTCGCTTTCTTGGGCCGTGTCAATTGCACATTAGGAACTTGATTTAGGCACAATATCAAAGAATTTCTTGTCTTTTTGTGGAGGACTAAGACAACGTGCTGGTGCCGAGCACACTCGAACATTTTTATGAGTGTTTCTTCATGTGTTGATTACAAAGTTTAGGTCAATAAATTCTCAATCCTTTTCCAAATATATCGGTTGTCTCTAGCTAGGTAATGTGGCCAAGATCTAAGAAAAGTTGTTTGATGATCTTCTTCTCTGTCTATTTATTTACATGTGGACGAAAATCAAGATAGGTGACATCTACCGCAATCCCATGCTAGGATTTATAGATGGCATTAACGTAAAGCTTTCGGGGTCTTGGAACTAAGAGTTGCTTTAGGTGGCACTGGCTTGACATAAATAAGACATGTTTGCAACTCTCTTACCAGTTTAATCACATCCCATGCACAAATGGGCCACGTCCCATGCAGGAAAGGGGCCACGTCTCATTCATGGATGGGCTTGGAGCCCTTCGCCTCCTTTGGCCGTGTCAGTTGCATATCAGGATCTTGATTCAGGCACAATATTGAAGAACATCGAGCCCTTCGGTGAAAGAGCAAGACAATGTGCTGGTGCGAATACACTCGAGTGTTTTTATGAGTGTTTCTTTATTTTCTGATTACAAAGGTTAGGTAAACAAATTCTCAATCCATTTCTAAAAATATAAGTTGTCTCTGGCTAGGTAATGTGGCCAAGATATGAGAAAAGTTATGTGATGATTTTCTTCTCTGTCTGTTTATTTACACTTGGACGAAAATCAAGATAGGTGACATCTACCGCAATCCCATACTAGGATTTAAAGATGGCGTTAACATAAAACTTTCGAGTCTTGAAACTAGAAGTCGCTTTAGGTGACACTGGCTTGACTTGAATAAGACATGTTTGCAACTGCCTTACTAGTTTAATCACGTTCCATGCACGAATGGGCCACGTCCCATGCACATAAGGGGCCACGTCTCGTTCACGGATGGGCTCAAAACCCTTCACTTTCTTGGGCCGTGGCAATTGCATATCAGGATCTTCATTTAGGCACAATATCAAAGAACTTCATTCTTTTTAGTGGAGGAGCAAGACAACGTTCTAGTGCCGAATACACTCGAGTATTTTTACGAGTGTTTCTTTATATGCTGGTTACATTGTTTAGGTAAACAAATTCTCAATCCATTTTCAAATATATCGATTGTCTCTGGCTAGGTAATGTGGCCGAGATATGAGAAAAGTTATATTATGATTTTCTTTTCTATCTATCTATTTACAGGTGGACGTAAATCAAGATAGGTGACATCTACTGTAATCCCGTACTAGGATTTAAAGATGGCATTAACGTAAAGCTTTTGGAGTCCTGGAACTAGAAGTCGCTTTAGGTGGCACTGACTTGACATGAATAAGACATGCTTGCAACTCCCTTACTAGTTTAATCATGTCCCATGCACAGATGGGCAACGTCCTATGCACATAAAGGGCCACATCCCATGCATGTAAAGGGCCATGTCTTGTTCACGGATGGGCTTGGAACCCTTTGCTTCCTTGGATCGTGTCAATTGTATATCAAAATCTTGATTCAGGCACAATATCGAAGAACTTCGTGCCTTTCGGTGGAGGTGCAAGACAATGTGCTAGTGCGAATACAGTCCAGTATTTTTATGAGTGTTTCTTCACATGTTGGTTAGAAAGTTTAGGTAAACAAATTCTCAATCCACTTCCAAATATATCGATTGTCTGAGAAAAGTTGTCTGATGATCTTCTTCTCTGTCCATTTATTTACAGGTGGACGGAAATCAAGATAGATGACATCTACCGCAATCCCATACTAGGATTTAAAGATGGCATTAATGTAGTGCTTTCGGAGTCTTGGAACTAGAAGTTGCTTTAGGTGGCACTGGCTTGACTTGAATGAGATATGTTTGCAACTCCCTTACTAGTTTAATCACGTCCCATGCACGAATGGGCTACGTTCCATGCACGTATGGTGCCACGTCTCGTTCACGAATGGGCTCAAACCTCTTCGCTTCCTTGGGCCGAGGCAATTGCATATCATGATCTTCATTTAGGCACAATATGGAAGAACTTTGTGCATTTCGGTGGATGAGCAAGACAAAATGCTGGTGCCGAATACATTCGAGTGTTTTTATGAGTGTTTCTTCATATGCTGGTTACAAAGTTTAGGTAAACAAATTCTCAATCATTTTCCAAATATATCGATTGTCTCTGGTTAGATAATGTGGCCGAGATCTGTGAAAAGTTGTTTGATGATCTTTTTCTCTATCTATCTACTTACAAGTGGACGGAAATCAAGATAAGTGACATCTATCGTAATCCCATACTAGGATTTAAAGATGGCATTAATGTAAAGCCTTTCAAGTCTTGGTACTAGAAGTCGCTTTAAGTGGCCCTAGCTTGACATGAATAAGACATGTTTGCAACTCTCTTACTAGTTTAATCACGTCCCATGCACGTAAGGGGCCACGTCTTGTTCACAAATGGGCTCGGAGCCCTTCACTTCCTTGGGCCGTGGCAATTGTATATTAGGATCTTAATTTAGGCAAAATGTCAAGAACTTCTTGCCTTTAGGTGGATGAGCAAGACAATGTGATCGTGCCAAATACACTCGAGTGTTTTTATGATTGTTTCTTCATGTGCTAGTTACAAAGTTTAGGTAAATAAATTCTCGATCCATTTTTAAATATATCTGTTGTTTCTGGTTAGGTAATATGGCCAAGATCTTAGAAAAGTTGTCTGATGATCTTCTTCTCTGTCTATTTATTTACAGGTGGACGAAAATCAAGATAGGTGACATCTATTGCAATCCCATACTAGGATTTAAAGATGGCGTTAATGTAAAGCTTTTGGAGTCTTAGAACTATAAGTCGCTTTAAGTGACACTGACTTGACATGAATAAGACATATTTGCAATTCCCTTACTAGTTTAATCACGTCCAATGCACGAATGGGCTACATCCCATGCACGTCAAGGGCCACATCTCGTTCACGGATGGGCTTAGAGCCCTTTGCTTCCTTGGGCAGTGTCAGCTGCATATTAGGATCTTGATTCAAGAATAATGTCGAAGAACTTCGTGCCTTTCGGTGGAGGTGCAAGACAACGTGTTGGTGTCGAGTACACTCAAGTATTTTTATGAGTATTTCTTCATGTGCTGGTTATAAAGTTTGGGTAAACAAAATCTCAATCCATTTCCAAATATATCGGTTGTCTCTGGCTAGGTAATGTGGCCGAGATATGAGAAAGTTGTCTGATGAGTTTCTTCTCTGTCTATTTATTTATAGGTGCACGGAAATCAAGATAGGTGACATCTACCGTAATCCCATATTGGGATTTAAGGATGGCGTTAACATAAAGCTTTCGGAGTCTTGGAACTAGAAGTCGCTTTGAATGGCATTGGCTTGACATGAATAAGACGTGTTTGCAACTCTCTTACCAGTTTAATCATGTCCCATGCACGAATGGGTCACGTTCCATGCACGTAAGGGGCACGTCTCGTTCACGGATGGGCTCGGAGCCCTATGCTTCCTTGGGTCGTGTCAATTGCATATCAGGATCTTGATTCAGGCACAATATCGAAGAACGGGTGTGTGTACATAAAAGGGTGACTTGGGAGTGATCCTAAGGCCGCACGGGTATGGGATCATTGTGAATCAACCGACCCATGACATAATGGACATCAGGTTATGCCAAGAAGACGGGAAAAAAGTCAGTCCATTAATGTGTATCAAAGAGTTCCAATTGTGCGCCTTCCAACGCCAAGGGTTAAATTCAAGAGGATTGTCAAACGCATCATAATTTGTGTGGAGAGCGGTCATGACTAGCACGATCGGCTGGGATCACAATTCCTACATGTAGATGATTCTTCAGAAGACATTGCTAATTAATGTATCAAAGTTGTGAACGTCCATCGAGACTACTCACTGTTCACTGTGATATCTTGTACTGCTCTTCGCATTTGCCCTAGTGCAATATTTGCCAGCTCGAGTGTTTCATTTACTACTTGAAGTTTTTTCTAGAGAATACTTTTTTTTTTGGTAAAGGTAAATATGTATTACTTTTATATATTGGAACATGATACTTCTTTGAAGCATAGAAGGCATACTTTTATTTATTGGAATATGATACTTCTTTGAAGCATAGAAGGCATAGAAACAAAACACCAATGAAGGGATTTTGGGTCACCTGAATCGCGAGAGCCATCAACTTGTAGTTGCATTCATCCCATCAAAGCGCAGTACTTTGCCCCTCCCTCCTTTCAAGGATCACTGTGTGCTCGGCATGCAATATAGATGTTGCCATTGTTGAATAAGGTTTGACAATATGGTGCAAAACAATATTTTTAGATATCATGTAAATTTTGTTACCGTTAATTCCTCTAGAGCCGCGGGGGGTCTCGAATAGAAACTTGAATATCAAAGCCAGCATTGTCGAAATAGACTCAATACTTGCAAATATGCCCACAAACATCACGTTAAACATGAAATTCTTTGTCAAGACCTCTTCATTGTCCATGTCACCGACTACCTGATTGAGAAAATCCACATGGCAAGTTTTGTCGGAGTTGAGCCTCTCACTCAAGATATCTTTAAACATATTTATCAACTTGCCGTGTGTTGTTGCACAGAATGTGCTCTCTGTTTTTTTTTTACAGAGAATGTGCTCTCAAATGTAGAAGAACAAGAGAAGATTGATCTAGAAATGCACTTGTCACATTCTTAAAAACGAGAAGAGAGTACATAGCTCTTTTAAAACAACGAAAACTAAATTGCACTAACTTAGTAACCGCCACTACACCACTAACTAGCAAACGAAATAGGAACCCGAAAATAACAAACTCCTACTATCTTATTGACTGAGTAAAACAAAACAACTAGCTAACAGACCAGAATAAAAATGATCGAAAATGGTCCTTAAGACATAACCAACATACTCCTCTTTGGCTTAAGGAGCGGGACACATTCCAGCCTTCTTCTTCATGCTCAAGTTCTGCATTGCGGTGGCTTAGTAAACACATCAGCCACCGATCTTCTGTCTTGCAATAGAGTAGCTTCACTTCACCTTCTTGTTGCACTTCCCTAAGATAGTAGAACTTGATCTTGAAATGCTTGGTTCTCCCGTGAAAGACAGGGTTTTGAGATATGGCTAGTGCAGCTTGGTTGTCCACAAGTATCTCGGTTGGTCCTTCAACTTCCATTTCGGATCCTGCATTAGCTTTCTCAACCATATTGCATGATTGGCTCTGCAGTAGCTACTAGAAACTCAACTTCGCATGGACCTGAGCAACCACTTCTTGTTTCTTTGAGCTCCGGTGAAACATCCGGATCCCAAAGTAAAACAAAACCACTTGTACTCCTCATATCCTCGATTGAACCAGCCCAATCAATTTGTTAGCAAAGCCTTGCAACTTGCAATTGTCCACTTTAGTAAACTTGACACCAAATGACTAAGTGCCTTTCAAGTATCTAATCACTCTTTTTTGCAGCTACCAAGTGTTCTTCACCAGCACAACTTAGGAATCTTGAAAGCACACCCAACATATAGGATATCCGGTCTTGTTGCGATTAGATCATCAAGCAACCAACTAAACTTCTGTAAAAACCTTCATCAGCAGGCTCAGCTCCTTCAGTCTTCTGCAGCTTCTCCTTTAGATTCATAGGAGTGTTCACACTTCTACATTCCTCCATCTCAAACCTCTTTAAGCTCTCTCTTAGGTATCTTCTTTGACACCTTTTCTTCTGCTTTCACCTCCATTCCCAAAAGAAGGACATTAGTCCAAGATCAGTCATTTCAAACTGCTTCATCAGCCCTCTCTTTAGTTCTGCAATTTGCTCTTCACAATCACCAGTAACCAAAAGATCATCAACATAAAGAGAGACAATAGTTACACCTTCCATCACTTCACTCAAACTTTTTTAAACCCAAGTTCTTGCATGCTTATCAATTTTACTATACCAGTTCCCTTGAGCCTGCTTCAAAAGCCATACAAGGCTTTCCTCAACTTGTACACGTAATCTTCCTTGCCTCTAACTACAAAGCCATCAGAACTCTCAACATATATCTCCTCCACTAGCTCTCCATTCGGAAGGCCGATCTTCACATCCAAATTGAAATACTTGCCATTCCCTTTTGTGCAGCAAACATTCTTATGGTATCCAACCTTGCCCTTTGGAGCAAAGGTTTCGAGTAGTCTACCCCCATACTTAATTAATTTGCATAGCCTTTAACAACAAGTCTTGCTTTGTACTTATGTATTGAGCCATCGAGATTCAACTTTGTCCCGAATACCCACTTCATTCCAATCACTTTTTCCGCCTGGGCCTCTCAACTAGATCCCATGTTTGGTTTTTTTTTTCATTCTAATTTCTTCTTCCATTGCAAACACCATTTCACATCTTCACTTGCTTCCTTATAGCTAGCTAGTTCAAGCATAGCTGTATTGCATCTCTCATAGATTTCAAAGAAGAGATCTAGTGCCTCTCGCAACATGATCAATTAGATCCTCGACTTCCACTTCATTTGGTTCAACTTGAATGGCACTACCCTCTCCTCTTCACTCTTGCCACCTTCCAGAGTCCCACTTCTTATCTTCCATAAAACTCACATCTCTACACACCACAACCTGGTTGCTATAAACTCTATAAGCCTTAGATTGCAAACTATACCCCACAAAGATACATGCTTTTCCTCTTGGATCAAGCTTATCTCTCTTAATGAAGGAACGATTGAATAGCAAATGCAGCCAAACACTTTCAGGTTACTCACCTTAGGCTTATATCCATGCCATGCTTCAAATGGTCTCTTTGAGAGCTTTAGTGGGTAGTCTGTTCGAAAGGAAGACTACGGTGTTGGCGCCTCAACTTCTTAGGAAGTTCTTTCTCCTCCCATCTCCATGATACTTGTTCTTCCTTTCACTCACTCCATTTTGCTGTGGAATGGCATGATGAGCTGGTGCTGATCCCCTGCATCATCACATATAGCCCCTGTATTCTCCTCCATTGTCAATTGTCTTGATATTACAGCCACTCTCCTTCTCTACTTCTCTTTTGAACCTCAAAAAATCTCATTAACTTCAACCTTATTCTTCATGAAGTACACCCAACACATTCTAGTGCAATCATCTATGAAAGTTGAGGTATTTGCTGCCGGAGTGATTCTTCCTGGCATTGGACCACACATCATCGCTGGATTAGTTGCAGCTTTTCACTGGCCCTCAATTTGACCTCTTGAAAGGAATCCTCACTTGCTTGCCTTGTAAACATGCTCTACATTACTTCCTTCCAAAACATAGCCCCCTTGTTTCATTTTGTCGCAAGTATTGAGCCCCTTGCATGGAAATGACCCAATGCCATAACTCCTCCTCATCTTGTATACTTATCATGGCTTCAAAATTCTCATCAATTTGGATCAAATGTAAAACACTTGTTCCTCATAGGAATCCTAAAAAAAATGTGACCATTCTCATCTCCTATGGCACACTCACTCTTCTCAAACACGCCCTTCAACCCCTTCTCTACTAACCCACCCACACTCATTGGGTTTTGATCTATCTTTGGCAAGTTTTAACCTCTCAATGATAAATTAGCACCACTACCTTCAAGCACTACATCACCTTTGCTTTCTACTTCTATACGTTCTCCATTGCCAATCCCGACTTTAGACTTCCGCATTTGTCTAAATTGCTAAATAATCCTTCATTACCTGTCATATGGTTGGTGCATCCACTATCCACGAGCCATCCATCTCTAGATGCATTTGAGATGAAGCAAGAGGCAATGAGATGGGTCACTCCACTTCCGGTTAAACCTTCAGCTAAGTTGATACTTCTCCATGAACATGGCCCATCTTGTGACACCTCCTGCACTTCACATATGGTCTCTTCCAACACTTGAAATGAGGATGATTTTTCTTCCCGCAATGCTTGCATGGAAAATGTCCAACCTCCCTCTATGACTATGTCAACATGTCTTCTATTTTGATTCCATCCTCTTCCCTTTTCTGCACTATGCAGCTTCAGCTTCATTCCACTTCGATAGGGCTCATTTTTCCTATAAGTTGAAGACTTCAAAAAGTTTGATGTCCCGAAATGTCCTTAGTGTTCTCAAGGGAAGCAATGATTGCCTCAAACCTTTCAAGCACCAACCAGCCTTTTATCATCTACATCCGTCCCTAGCACCCTTATCTTATTGGCTATATCAACTAGCCTATCAACAAACTCTTTCACAGACTCATTCTCCTTCATCTGCTGCCTTTCAAACTCCCTTAACAAGTTCAGCACCTTCATTCCTTTCACTCTCTCATCCCCTTCATATTCTTCCTTTAAGTAATTCCATATATCATGTGCTGAATCTTTTTTCATGATTCTAGTAAATATGGTCGAGGAGACAGCAGAAAACAAGCAAGATTTTGCCTTTTGCTTTTCGGGTTACCCTGTCTTTATGGTACTTTGATTGATAGTTGGGTTGTTGGGTAGATCAGCAACCTCGTAGTCCTCTTCCAAGGCCCTCCATGAAAGCTTGCATCTTCACTGCCCATGCCTTAGTTGTCTCCATCAAGATTGGAGCTGTGATGGTTGAGAATGAGGCACCTTTAGCACTCTCTCAACCCTTAAGATCAATAGGGCTCGATACCACTATTGTTTGTAATGTGCTCTTACAGAGAATGTGCTCTCAAATGTAGAAGAACAAGAGAAGATTGATCTGGAAATGCACTTGTCACATTCTTCAAAACGAGAAAAGAGTACATAGCTCTTTTAAAACAACGAAAACTGAATTGCACTAACTTAGTAACTGACGAAAACCACTACACCACTAACTAGCAACAAAATAGGAACTGAAAATAACAAACTCCTACTATCTTGTTGACTGAGTAAAACAAAACAACTAGCTAACAGACCAGAATAAAAATGACCGAAAATGGTCCTTAAGACATAACCAACACCGTGTTCCTGGAGGGAAAGGATGAGAAAGATGGGTCAAAAATAATATATCCATGAAGATGGCTCGAACGTTTTTCTCTTTCCGAGGTTTGCCTAAAACTAATTTTCCACTCTAATTAGTCCATGTTTTCCACTTCACTGAAAGTCATTCCATTATAGCTGAAGAAAAAAGCACAGCTGTACCATCTTTTGGAACCAAAGTTAGTTTTCAAGAGAAAATGAAACGACGACTTGAGATTTTCTTTTGACGAACAAACTCTAAGAAAACATAGGAGCTTTTCAGGTACCTTTAGGCACCAACGGTTTGCAGTACCTGGGACATTCAAAGGAAAGGCCACGAAGCTTTTTAAGAACCTGTTGAACCTCTCGTGAGTATTGTTTGCTAAAAGTCTTGTCAGAATCGTAACTAAAAAGTTGCTTGGCAGTGAAATCGACCATAAATATGATTACATAAACATATCGAACTTGTGAGCTCAACGAGAAAATTTCGATAGTGTAAACTCTAAACAAGACGAATAAAAAATGGACAAACTATAATTTTAGCTTTATAGCAGAAGCGGCTTTTTTCACTTCGATGCACAGTTGGCTCGACAAGCATCTATGAACCACTTTCTCTATTTGCGAAAGCTACTCTGCTCTAAGGATCTCGAAGCCAAAGTGATTAAGAAAGATTCTTCTCACGTACTCATGGACAAGACTAGCTTTATTCAACCTGGCTTCGAGTACCACAATTCAACCAACCTTCCTTCTTGCCCAATAATGTGATTTTTAAATTCAGGTTCAACCGGAATAATAGTAGGTCAATCTGCAAAACTGGTTTGGAATATCGGCTCATATCTGAAAGTGCAAGAGAGAAGTGGGAGAAGACAAATCGTCTCCCCTATAATCCACAAGAGAAAAAAATTGTGAAAAAACCTTACCACCGAACTCTCATGCCGGTGAACAAGTTGGTGACTTTGTGCTATTACGTTCACCCGGTGAACAAGTGGAGGAATCCTAAATGCAATGGAGTCTTGCCTCCAGGTTCAATGGGTTTGTCTCTGATTGGAGAGACTCTTCAGCTCATCATTCGTAGTTACTCTCTTGATGAAGGCCAAGAGAGTAACTGCGAGTGATGGGCTCCAATGTCTCTCGAATGAGAGGCAAAGCCATTGAACATAGACAAGACTCCATTGCATTGGGGATCACTCCTCTTGTTCACCTAGTGAGCATAATAGCATGAAAGTCACCGCCAAGACGCAAAGTGAAACAAGCCCACATTTTTTTTTTCTTCAAGTTTGCGGCCCTTTAGAGATCATACTAATGTTAAGGATGCACAAATCAAGGAATTAAGATCAAATCAAATCACACAAGTACTAAAGTCAAGGAAGAATCTCACATAACAAGCAAGTGCTAAGATCAATGGATTGTAAATTCAATTTGATTGATTCTAACAGCTTGTAATCTCTTGTATAAATACATGTACTCAGTGCATGGAAAATGTATCAGTTGCATAAAATTTTTTTCTCAGAATTCTTTCGATTTTCTTAAACATTATATGGTATCAGAGCTTTTTCACTCAACCGAGCTTTCAATCCCACCATGTCAAGTTCAACTAGTGACAACACCAACTCTTCCGCAACGAGTCTCATCACCATCGACAACACTATTCAGCTTCCCATGAAGCTCACAACCGGCAACTTTCCCTCTAGGCGAGCGTAACTTCAAGCCATTTTAATTGGGCATGATCTGCTCCGATTTGTTAACGGCACACGCCCTTGTTCGTCACTTGATTTGTTCGGATCAGCTAGTCCAGTACACACATTGTGGATCCGCCAGGACCAGCTATTATTATCCGCCATTTTCAACTCAGTTTCTAAATTTATTTTGCCGCTGATTGCATTCAGCAAAACCTCTCAAGTGGCAATAAAAAAGCTCACCAATCTTTATGTCAACAAATCCCGTTCTTAGGTAATGTTTCTCAAAGACTAGTTGTCCACAATCCAGCGTCAATCGAGGTCAATTTCCGAATATCTTCAAGAATTAAAGGGTATTAGCGATGAACTATCCATTATTGATACACCCCTTCAAGATGATGATATTGTTATTCATGCCTTACATGGAATTGGTCCTGAATTTAAAGAATCAGCGGCTGCAATTCGCGCTAGAGAAAATCTTATTTCATTTGAGGAATTACACGGCAAACTTGTCGCTTATGAAACTTACCTTGAGCATGAAGAAAAAGCTATAGAATTCATTCCTGTCACAGCTCAGTATACTGCCCAATCACGCCCTAGTTCGTTCGCTGCTTGCTGGAACGATGCCCAAAACAGACGCAGTGCTTCTCATGGTGCCTGCAACAACTCTGGTAGCCAATAGTCGTGTAGAAACCTCACCCAGTGGGGCAACCCATCTCAGTCTCATGACTCTTGGCCTCTGTGTCAATTTTGCGATAAATATGGCCACACACCCAAGACTTGCTACCGTATCTGAGGCTATCCAAATACTGAACCTGTTATGCACCACACAATTGCCACACGCTCAGCCCTGCAATGGCTTGTTAATTCAGGAGCATCCCACCACGTCACCAATGACTTAGCAAACCTATCTCTCCACTTGGAGTATGAAGGAGCAGATGACATTATGATTGGCGATAGAATAGGTCTGAGTATTTCATATGTTGGGACGACAAACTTGTGTCTCCCAAAAACACCTTTGTTTTATTTAACACACTTTGCGCATCCTCCCTTACTCAAAATTTAATTTCCGACTCCAAATTTTGTGCCCAAAATAATACCTCTATTGAATTTTTTGCCACGTTCTTTTTGGTGAAGGATCTTCGAACGGGAACCACGTTGACGCAGAGAGAAGCGTAAATTTGAAACAACTCCAAAGAACTCGAAATTTTTATTCAATAATACTGTGTTCTTGATTACAAGACAGACATCTTATATATAGAGATATGACTCCTAATATTAATGGAAACCGAATAATTAAAGAAACTGCCTAAATGATAATATAGGAAACTGCCTAAATAATAATATAGGAAACTGCTTGACTGGTAATATAGGAAACTGCTTGAATAATTGTTTTCCCCAAAAAAAGAAAAACTGTCGAGATTTCCGGTGATTACGGCGATCACATTGTTCAAGATAATCACAGGCTAACTGTTCTACATCACACGTTGTCGCGCAGTGAGCATAAGCACGGAGTTTATTGGATGCCACTCTCCCTAGGGCCACACAAAGACCAACCCGTGGTGTTCATAGGAGAGAAAGCGGCTCATTGCAACTAGCATCAACATTTGGGACATCCTTCTCTCCCCATTCAAAATTATGTAGTTATGACATTTTCATTACCCATAAGTCCTACGTCCAAATCCATTGCCAAATCATATTATAATTTGTGCCAATGCAATAAAAATCATCGTTTGCCATTTAATGTTTCTACTCTCTCGAGTTAAAATCCACAAGAACTCCTATACACCGACATTTGGGGTCCTACTCATGACCCCTCAGTTGATGGTTTCAAATAGTACATTTCATTTGTCGACCATTTTATAAAATACATATGGCTTTATCCTATGTGAAAAAAAAATCCAATGTTTATGCCACTTTTAGTGCTTTTAAACCAATTGTCAAAAAACAATTTCAACATCCTATTATCTTTGTCTATTCCGATGGTGGAGGTGAGTATCTAAAACTCAAAACTTTTTCACCACAAAAGGTATTTCTCACTTCACCACTCCTCCTTACACCCCGCAACACAATGGCACCACCAAACAGCGACATCGCCATGTTGTAGAAACGGACTTAACTTTACTCTACAATGCATCTCTTCCAATCTCATTTTGGTCCTATGCCTTTCAAACCGCTACATATCTCATCAATCGACTATCCACCCCAATCCTTCAGTATCAATCTCCATATTAAAAACTCTTCAATCAAAAGCCGAACTATCTCAAACTTAGAATTTTCGGATGCTTATGCTATCCGTGGCTCCGCCCATATGCCCAAAATAAGCTTGATAACCGTTCCCATCCGTGTATATTCCCCGGCTACTCACTCCCTCAAAGCGCATACAAATGTTTCAAACCCCAAACCAAACGCATTTACACTTCACGTCACGTTGTGTTTCACGAACACATTTTGCCATGTCACAACAAACTCCTCACGTCCAAACCCATTACCACTTACGAATCCCACATGGATCCAACTCCCAATCACTGCCCAACAACCGAGTCCAGCCTCGCCTCCTATCCTAATGCCGATCCAATCGCAAACACCTACAACTGTTGCCGACCCGTTACCTGCTCCTCATGCAAGAGTTGCTTCTCTAGTTCACAGCACCAATGCCACCAACAACCATCCTCAACTCGAATTACAACCTTAGCCACCACTCAACCCACCCACAATTGACCCCATACCAAAAACCCATACCAACTCAAACCAAAATAACATACCACTGTCTACCATAAACCCCACCCCATCAGACCCACCTCTCTCATTGTAATATCCTAAAAATTCGACACATTTTAGTGATATATGAAATGGTGATTTCATCGATTGCTCTATTAGTAATTCTTGCTCTGGCCTGATCACCTAGAGAATACTAACCAAAGGAGAAAGGCTACTGAGGACTTATTTCTAAAACCAACCCGTTAGTTTGAGATTTACTATAGTTGTGATTGATTGAATTCGGCCATGAATTACGATCCGATTTTAGTGTCAAATTCTCAAGGATTTTCAAACCAAACCTTAGGATGTCGCCTCATGATTTTACAAGTTTGCTTATGAAAATTTCAAAATTTGACATAGTGGGACACATGTCGATCAAGGAAGAATTTAGGTATAGTTTATTTTAATTTGTTTTAATTTTTTTTGGACTTGATAATGTTGACTTTTCTTCCTCTCTCTCTCTCTCTCTCTCTCCTTCCCCCTTTCTAGGCTGAACACCCATTCACTCCCCACCCCCATCATTTCCACCAGTTCTTCTTCTCTCTCTTCTTCTTCTTCTTCTTCTTCTTTTCTTTTCTTCTTCCGCTCGGCTTCTCCATTTGCTGTTGCTCACTGCCACTCATTCTCATCGGACCAGCCACCGCTGAGAGCCACTCCACCCCGCCACTGAATCACCGCCGCCCCAGCTCGGTCTTAGGGCAAGCGGCACCGTCCTAGCTGCCCCGAAGTCTCTCGTCGCCGGCTGGTTTTGCTGGACGCCAGGTGTCTATCGTCGGTCTTGCCCTGCCATCCATCACCGTCGCTCGCCACCGCTCATTCTCACTGGACCAACCACCGCCGAGAGCCACTCCACCCCGCCACTGAACCACCGCCACCCCAGCTCGGTCTCAGGATGAGGGCACCGCCCTAGCTGCCCCGAAGTCTCTCGTCGCCGGCTGGTTTTGCTAGATGCCAGGCGTCTATCATTGGTCTTGCCCTTCCGTCCATCACCGTCGCTCGCCGCCGCTCATTCTCACTGGATCAGCCACCGCTAAGAGTGTTGACACCTAAATTTTGCTCAATTATTTAGGGTTTTATCACATAAAAAATTAGGGATTGATTCTTAACCCCTAAACAAAAATATTTTCATTAAATTACTTGGCATATAGATGTTAGGAACATTTGCATTAGTAGAATTTAGTGAAACATATTTTCCTTTTATTTTATTTAAATTTTATTTTATGAAAAAGAAAACATCATTATAAAAATTATAAAAATTATTAAAAAAAGGAAAAAGAAAAAGAGAGAAAGACAAACACGTGATCTCTTCCTTTGGGCACTCTACCCACACTTTCACAAAAGAAGCAAAAAGGAAGAAAGGACACAGAAGAAAGGGCTCGGCGTGTTTTCATGAAGAAAAAAAAGGTAAAGCTGACCAGAAGAGACAAAATAGGGAAAAGCTTTTCTTCTTCCTCTTGGGGTCAACACACGTCCAGAAAGGGTGAAGAGAAAAGAGAGAGTGAGCTCGAGAGAGCTAAAGGGAAGGAGAAGACCGAGAAAGAGAGCGAGAGAGAAAATCGAAAAGAAGAAGAAGAAGAAGGGTAGGGGGTTTAAGAAGAGAGCGCTCCGGCTTCTCCATCGGAGAGGATTGCTGGCAAATCTCTTCCCCCTTCCCTGAGAGCCGACCACCGTCGCCGGACGTCCATCACGTCCAGCCGTTGCGTCTCGCCTCGGTCCGTCACAAACAAAGAAGAGAAAGTTAGAGGAGGGACCGAGAGCTTTTGGGACAAAATCTGAGTGTAGAGAGTCCCCATCCGCCTGAAGAAGATCCCAAGGTGCCACCGAAAAGCATCCGACCACCGCATTGCCGTCGTCCAGCCACGAACATGTGGGTTCTCATCCTTTATCTTCCCCTGTTTTCGCCCCCCTTCCCCTTCCTCTTGGGGGCGGGCACACCAAGCCTATTCGGTGGTCACCCGGCCCCGTCGATCTAGGCAAACATATGTTTGACACCCAGTGAGGATGGTCCAAAGGTTATATGTCGAAAATTGACCGTAAACTTTGTCAAAATCGGATCTATGACCACATTTTTAGGCGCCTCTCGCCTGTTTGTCGAAATGCCCCTACAAAGCTTTTTGAGTTAAAAACTCCGAATCTAGTCTTGTTGTTTTTGGACGTTTCTATGCAAACCGAGGCAAGGTTGTGGTTCAATATAGTTGATCATGTCTTTGCATGGCACATTTAAGTCAAAAAACAATCCGAATCTCAGCCTAAGGTCTTCACTTGAACCCGCTTGCCACCCGTTCGATAAAATGCATAGATGGAGGTCCGAATCATTTTTTTTTTTGTGGACTCGATGCTCGGAACTCGATTTTTTTTTGTTTGGTTAATTCTCATATCTGTTGAATGGTGCCTTACGTTGTGTTTTCTTTGTGATTTCTCTCGGTTTTGTGGCATATCGCTCATTGCTCGAATCGGCCATGGACGAGTCCTTTGCCGGAGATCGATTCCCTCCGCCGGAGCAATGCCCGTGGTTCAAGGCCGCAATCATTAGCCATCTATCCTCCTTTTGTGTTTGTTTGTGATCTTTTTGCCCGGGTTAAACTTTTGTGGTGGGCTGAGAGTAGAATAGTCGTAAAGTCAAGTTTTTCCTTGTCGAGGTCGTTTTCTTGGTCGGAGTTGGTCGTCGGAGTGCTGGTCGGCAATGACGGCGTAAGGCCAGAGTCCGTCATCGGCTCTGGCAGCCCGAGCCAACGACCGGCAGTGGGGCATTCTCGGCATAATCCCAGTTTCGGCGATGAGGTCTCGGTGAATCCATGAGGAAGAAGGACGTGCATGGGCATGAAGGGGGAGAAGAGTAAAAAGAAAAATTAAAAAAGAAAAAGACAAAAGAAAAAAGGAAAATCAAAAGAAAAGAATTAAAAAAAATAGAAAAGGAGTGGGAGGGATGCCGGGTCATGTATCGGGCGGATTGGGTTAGGGGACCCGGTCCGGAATTATTATATTATTAAAAACATTAAAACATTAAAAAAAATAAAAAAATGTAGAAAAATTCAGAAAAATTCCAAAAAATCCAGAAAATTAGGAAATGCCTAGAAATCAATTTTTAGCTCAATTTCACTAGATTTTAGGTTAAAAAAACTCAAAAAATGAGAAAAAAAACCTTTTAAAAAATTCCCAAAAGTCATATAAGCCATTAGGGTTTTACCTTAGGGCTTTTGATTGCATTTTCTCTTTAGAAACGATACTAGGTCGCCGGTTATTTATTTTCTTCATGATTATCTGGTTGTGCGCTTTTAATATATTGGTTGTTGTTTTCTATTTTTAGAACGGTTAGGTGGAATATTAGCTTTTTCAATAAGCTGTTCGGTAGTTAGTTTGCAAACATTCAAGTTTAGGTACCGAAAAGGCAATAGTTAGATCGCTCATGTAATCAAGTTCCCGAATTTTGGAATCTCCGATTTTTGCACGTATTGAGACGACACTCCCGCGTCTCGATCAAGGTTTCTAGCCAACCTTTGATCATGGCTAATGGCGACTCCAATCGAATACGTAAATTAGACAATTCTCGTCGCACGAGGTATGAGGCTTGGGAGAGCCTCGGCCATGGGATTAATTAGCCATTTGGTTTATCTTTCAAACGAATCAATTAATATTCATATCCATTGACAAATACTTCTTGGCCTAAATCCGATCGGGACGGAAAGGTCCCACTCTCAACACCATGAGACGACACTCCCGCGTCTCGATCAGGGTTTCTAGCCAACCCTTGATTATGACTAGTGGCGACTCTAATCGAATGCGTAAATTAGACAATTCTCGTCGCACGAGGTATGAGGCTTGGGAGAGCCTCGGTCATGGGATTAATGAGCCATTTGGTTTGTCTTTCAAACGAATCAATTAATGTTCATATCCATTGACAAATACTTCTTGGCCTAAACCCGATCGGGATGGAAAGGTCACGACAGAGAGCCACTCCACCCCGCCATCGAGCCACCATGCGCCACCGCCACCCTAGCTTGGTCTCGGGGATGAGCGGCACCGCCCTAGCCGCCCAGAAGTCTCTCGTCACCGGTTGGTTTTGCTGGACGCCAGGCGTCTATCGTTGGTCTTGCCCTTCCGTCCATCATCGTTGCTCGCCGCCATCGTCCCAGCTACCAAGACCACCATCACCACCGCCCCTTTCGCCTTGAACTAGCCCCGAGTAGCTCGCTCCTTCGTCGTGCCCAACCACCGCCGTTTGTTGTTTGCCGTGCCGAAATCAAAACCACCGCGGATCACCCCCATCGTCTTCTGTCGCCCTCGTGTCGTCGCCGTAGTTAGACGAGTAAATTAACCCCTAATCCCTCGTTTAGGGTGTTAAACTTGCTTAGGGTAGTTTAGATTAAGATTAGGATTAAGTTAATGATTATTTAAGTAGGATTAGATGATAGGTTATCGGTAAATTATTTGAAAACTATTTGGTGACAGGCTATTGTTAGATGATAAGTTATCGATAGAAATGGTGATAAGATATCGGTGATGAAATGATATGCTATTAGTGATTGATGATAAGTTATTACTATTTTGAATGATAAGTTATTATTAATTTGGGTGATATGCTATCAATGCGTGTGGGCGATAAGTTATTGCGAATGTAGTGATAAATTATTGATTATTTATTTTATTAAGTAAAAATGTTTTTTGGAATTAAATATTATTATTTTATTAAAAATATATTTTTTTATTCCGAAAAATAAATATTAGTATTTTGAATGATTTTTAATACCAAATTGTGATCATTTATGTTTGGATGGTGATTTCGAAGTTGGATTTCATTATATAAATTAGCGTATTTAGCTAAATGATTTGATTAATTATTTTCGGAATTTAAATGTTATTTTATTATTAAATAAATAATTTTCGGATTTAAATATTAATATTTTATTATTAAATAATTAATTTCCGAAAATTAAAAATTCATATTTTCGGATATTTTCTAACGTCAAATTGTAATTTTTATGTTTGCATTATGATGCTTATGCTATGAATTGTCGTGTTAATTAGTTGGTATAGCTAAATGATTTTTTTAAAACTATTTTCAATAAATGATTTCGAGTTTTCAAAAATGAATTATTTTCATCACTATGTTTACAGAATGAATTTGATGCCTTGAGAAGTAAAGTATGTTTTGAAATAATGATTTGTTTACAAAGTTGAGCAATTGTTTGCATATGTGATCACGTGAAATTGTATGTGGCATTATCATGAGCATGGTCCATGTATGCATTGGCTAACTGAAAAGATAATAATTGGCTTGAATGCTCGTGTGCTCATGTGATCACATGTTGGAGCCGTCTTGCTGTGTATTGCTTAACGATACCTGGTTTATCAAGGTTTGCTGCGTATCGTGCTCGGTTTATCGGATACTTGGAGGTTATCTGGAATGCCGATACTCTGGATGCCGAATTGCGGCCCGAGGGCGGATCCGATGCTCTTTACGGGATATCATCATCCTGTATATCGTTTGATGTTGCCGTATTGGAATGCCGTCATCCCGTGTATCGTTTGACGTTGCCATGCTCGACGGGGTGGGACGATGCCCGGTTATGCCGGAGGACTACCATCTCGCTGCATATCACTTGATGTGTAGTGGCCCAGAGGGGTCGTAATAAATGGAACAAGTATGTTGCATAATGTTTGATTATGGGGTGAATATTGCTAGGTATGGTATGGGACGTGTCCAAATAGTTTTACCTTATAATCAAAACACACGTGAGTATGGATAAATGATGCATGAGCAATCTCTTTACGTGTTCCAAGTATGTGATTTGTTTAATGCATTGTTGTGACATTTATTGATTACTATCATGCATTATATGTGTGCCAAAGTAAGGTAAGGATGCCTATGGTTAATTAATGACTTGTGTCCAGTGCGTGGTTACGTGATTAGAGACCCTCATGCGAGTTGGCCTTCTAAACGGGGCTTAGGCCGTTAACTTATCGAGACTTTTGTCTCATTTGTTGTTGTTAACCATTTTTTAGGCTTTTAGCATGTTGATGCACCCAGTTTGGTTCAGGGTGTCTGGAAGCTGGCTTTTTGGGATCAACCTGTTGGTGAACTAGATTGACCCTAGCCTGATATCTTTTTGTTAGCTGTTGTGGTGGTGCCTGAAGTGGGCCTGTAAAAATGTTCCCAGGAATTAATCAAGTGAATATTAAAAATGGTGTTATTGTTTAACTATTGTGAATCGTTTTCCTATCTATCTCTATTTATTGTAGTTGTCCGGGTGATTGTTGTTATCACTTCCGCATGCGTAATTAAAAGATAAAATGAAGGGTCGGCGACGAGTCCTGGGACGTTGCATTGTGACGACCATAGTGGGATGTTGCACGTCCGTAGGGTTTAGGGCGTGATACTCATCCTCCGAGGTTTATTGATCTGACTCGATCAAACCATGTATGCAAATTGAGGAAAGCTATTTATGGATCAAAACAAGCGCCAAGGGCATGGTACACCGCATTGAGTAAATTTGTACACACTCACGGCTTTCGCAGCTCCTGCTCCGATCCATCTTTGTTTATTTATACTATGGGTCCAATTACAACATTATTTCTTGTCTACGTTGATGATCTCGTCATCACAAGCAATGACACCTCTTTCATCGCCAAATCTATTGAAGCACTGTTTACGCATTTCTCTATGAAAGATTTGGGAACACTTCATTAGTTCCTTGGCATTGAAGTGATCCCAACCAAGATAGGTATACTTCTTTCTCAACATAAGTATATCCGTGAGATTCTACAAAAACACAAAATGGATGAAGCCAAAGAGGTAGGCACTCCATTGGCAGTGGAAATCAACTTATCTACCAATGATCTAGCCAAGGCAACCAATGCAAGTGATTATTGAAGTCTTATTGGGGTCCTTCAACATCTAACTATCACAAGACCCGACATCGCATTTTCTGTCAACAAATTATCTCAATTCATGCAACGTCCCATTATCATACATTAAGCTGCTACTAAGCGACTTCTCCGGTACTTAAAAGGAAGCATATTTCATGGGTTACATCTAACGCGCTCCACGACATCTATTCTTCACAGGTTCTTTAATGCCGATTGGGTAGGTAATGCAAATGACCGATCATCCACCTTTGCATTTGTCATCTATCTCGGCCCTAATCCAATGTCTTGGAGTGCGTGGAAACAACGCACAATAGCCTGGTCTTCGACCGAAGCCGAGTGCCGAGTTGTTGCCACCGCCACAACAGAACTATAATGGGTTCGAAATCTGCTGTCCAAACTTGGCATCCAACCGATCACCACTCCAACTCTGTACTATGACAACATTGGCACCACATATGTATGTGCAAATCCGGTAATTCACCCCTGAATGAAGCACATTGCCATAGCTTGTCATTTCGTTCGTGATCAAGTAATCTTTATGATCCAAATCCATTTCACATGCACGACGTTAATCTTAGTTAGGTCTGCGGGCGAATGTCCGGGTAAATTTGATGATTCCAAATTATTCTACGTCATTATTCTGACATTGCTTGAGTCCAACTAATGTATTGGGCCCTACACTTCAAATGTGATTGTAGACGAGATAAAATAGAAGAAAAGATTACCTTACCCAAAAAAAAAATAGAAGAAAAGATAAAACCGAAGTTTCTTCAAATCTTCTTCTGTCTACAGGCAATTCTCAATTGCACTGCATTGATGTTTCTCATCATTCAAAAGTATTCTAGACATCCAAACACAGTTGCTGCTTCTCAAAACCCTTTTCAAGATCTAGTGTGCTTTATAGGTTGTGCCCTTTTTAAGTTTACATCCCAGCATCTACTGTCCACTATGGGAAGAAAATACCCAATTCCAAAATCTGCATACAACTGTCTAGAACACAATCCATTTCTTTGCAGAGTATATGCTGTGAACTACATGTTCAAAACCCTCGTAACAACATAAACGTACAGTTTAAGGAGCCTTCCACCTTAACAACACATCTCCCTTTTCCAGAATTTTCACAGCTCTCTGAGACTCCATCCTAAGAATTAACAACGATTAATCTGTTGCAATCTTATTTTATTGAATCATGTAGCAAAGGAACATATATAATAAGGCTCATGAAAGAATGTTGGTCCTCTAACATCGCAATTTTCAATTTCATCTCAGAATTTTTCTTTCGTGCAATCAAATCTCCTAATTACACGCTATGCTCCCCTCTGGTTTGTATTCTAATTTTACGATCATGGAACAGTATAACACAATTGCGCAAAAGAAGTTTTACAGGTCTTGCATTAGCTATTGAAAAATTGCAAGATCCTGTTTGCCCTGTTGTTTGAGGCTTGGAGATGTAGTCTTATTTGTAGAATTTTCTGAATGACTTTTTTGCATTTTCTTCATTTTCCCGTTAATCAACTATTGCTTTTACTTCGGCAAGCCTTTGTAGATCTCTGTTATACTTGCATGTAATTTCAATGTTAAACCCTTATGCAAGTCGTCCCATATGAACAGCCTGAACATGCACTGTGCGATGTTAAGACGGATGAATAGAGGAAGGAGGCGTCAAGGACCGGCTTAGAGGGGCATGAATGCAATGAGAACGGGCTGAACACTGATTTTAGGTCGAAGAACTGCCAGGACAGTGAGCATCCAGCCCATTCCTGGGCCTTGAAACTTCCCTGAAAGGTGCCTCGACGACCTTAGAGCGATCCTACACTAACCACAAAGAGGTTAGTAGAATATATAAATGAAGGTAAAGTGACGGAACAAATCAAATTTATTTGAATCACAGAAGGCAGGTATCACTGAACTAAATAACTCTTCTGGAACTCATATCAAAATTATTTGAACGCGTGCGGCGACAAAGATGTAAGCACGATGGGAAGATGCCCTATCGGCCGCAAATATTGGTCACTCGGAGTCTTGTGACATACTTGATGGACTTCATGAAGCTTTGAGGTTCTAGTAATCCGACAAAGGGTAAAGATTGCTAGCACGCTCACACCATGAAGAATAAATTTAAGCATGAGTTGCTCAACTTGGCATGAATAGCGAGTCGGCGGTGTGCGAGGTTCGTTGAGAATGACTATGAAGGGATAGCAAATGATCTCAAGCCCGCGGGGGAGCACACTCGAATTAGCTCAGCCGAGGTTTTGCCATTCTTCCTCACCGATTTTCCCTTTTTCTCATTTCTCGAATTCTTGATCCTCTCAGTTTCTTCTCTCTTTTCACTCACTCTCTGGGATCAATGTCGCCAGTTACCACGTATACCTCTATCCTTCTTTCCACCCCAAGTCTCATGGCAGCCCCTCCTCCTTTTTCTAGCTCATAAATCCCTCATCATTCAGCCACCTCTTTGATCTCTCGCGGATCCTGCGCTCTCTTTCCGAAGTCGTCAAAATGGCCGTGAGCTTGGCAAAAAGTTTTTTTAGAATGAAACAAACAGATGGTGGTGGATTCATCTATAGAGAAATTACATGCAAGGGTCACTAGAAAGACCAAATATAATGATGATGCTAAAGGTTCTCTAATGGGTGTGATCTCGAGTTACATGTCTAGGATTTCCTGATGTAAATGATCTTCTAATTTGTCCAGTCCTGTAAAATGCAATGCTAATGACGTGATGAACATCTAAATAGATGATGACATGCGGATGAAGTTTATTCTAATGTGCCAATGTCACATAATGCGAAGAACGGTAAGCACATCAGAATGCTAAAGTTGTATTTAACGTGTCTCATCAATGAGAAATGCAAGAATCTAATGTGAATCTTTTTACGAGGGTTCTAATTTTGATAATATCGACGAATTTAGGTGAAAAATATAAGTGTCTAACATTAGGACAAGTCAGGAGGCATCATGTGTTTACTTAAACTGAATATTGTATTCTCTCAAATGGAACAAACCGTTTTGCGCAAGCGACGAAGCAAACAACAACACAGAATCTGATAATGCTTGCAAGAAGATCAAGGGTACTCCATGGCATATTGGGGATGAAGAGCGATCGCTAGAACAGGGCCATGCTTGTAAGAAGGAGATGGCTGCACCCGGAATTTCTGCGAAATCAAGCTCAGAGCGACTTTGGCTTCCAGGAAAGCGAAGTTTTGGCCAATGCAAGTTCTAGGACCCAACTGAAACGGCAAAAAGCACAGCTTATTCAGGGTTGCTTTTGTAGACAAATCTCTCCGGATTGAACTCTTTGGCATCTTCGCTTATTCAAAAGCAACCAAGAACAAGCTGTGCTTTCTCCCTTTCAGTAGTACATGCAGGAGTTTTTCGAGTCTCGTTTTGGCCGGACTTACATGAGGACGAAGTCCGTCCCTCTACGCCATGTAATAAATAGGGGTTGCTCCAATGGATGTAATCGTCACGCAACTTGCAAAATGTGTCCATGCTTTTCTCTCTTTTTTTCCCCTCTTCCCCCCATCATTTTCGTATGCTCCAACCGCAGTGCAATACAGTTAATTCACTCATCACTTCAACCGGCGGTTCTCATTCTTCACCAGTTTGTCATTAGAATAATACTACAACCATGAGGGTCATTTGGGGAAATTTATAAAAAAATTAATCTCGTGAGCCCATCATAATATCCCTAATTAAGCAATCATTACTTCTTATCATCGCGTATTGATGACGTTAAAGCCGAACTTCAATGTTCGGATAGTGATACATGGAATTCGTGACCCTCGAGCTCGCTTGGACCTGCTAAGCTCGAAGCATAATTTGAACGAGCCAGGACAAAGGAAGTCGATCATGTTATGAGCAAAGCTCGTTATCATCCTCGCATCATGGATAGGGTCCTTGTCCTTGCCCGACCGATGCTGATCAGATCGAAAGCATCCTCATTAATCCTTTTGAGAGCGATCTCGATAGAAAAAATGTACAGATGGGAGAGACAGGAATTAAGAACGATTTTGTCCGATAATAATGTCGGCCGATGAGCCACGGATGGCCGGGACTGTGTCCTATCCTTTCGTGCCTTGTCCACGTGATCGGTCGCGGAGAATCTCCTTTCCTCCCCCGCTCACGGCCTTTTGCCAGTGCGGGTTGGCCTGTTGGGTGTCTTCTACGGTACGTGGGGTGATGTACAACTCAATTGAAGCTGAGGTGCCTGCCATAAGTAAAGTTTTGGATCGTTTCGAGTTCATATGCATTTCGTTCCTCCTTTCGCTTTTATAAAAAACGAAATTGATTTCTCATGTCAACATTGAGTGAAGACGACGCTTTGCTCTTCTTTGATTGTACACCCAACTCATTAAAGAAATTCACTAAGAATGGAAGGATAACATTGAACATGTATAAAAAATCCATGGACAATAAATTAAAACTTGAGGGATGGCATTACACATTAGAATAAAGTTGATAGACCCCATTAAACAAATTAAAAATCCAGGGACCATATTGCACATTGGGCCAAAGTTCATGGACAATTTATATCATTATCTCTTATTTTTTTTCTTTCTTTCAGCTACCTTGGGCTCTACTATTTGCTCCTAAAGTCATAGTGCATCGAAGGCGCGGTGATTGATTTAGATCAAGCAGGGTATGTTTTTGGTGGAAAATGTGAAATCTTGATTTTGCTGTACTTCTACGAACCCGAGAGACATATAACCGGGAAGGAAGGAATGTCGACACCTTAATTTTTGCCGACAAGACAAGCACGCGAAAAAGAATAAATATACGAAGACAAGTGATGAATAAATAAATGACAAATCAATAAGAAACTGTTCAGGCCCACGAAAACCCAAACCAAGCTCATGAACTCAGCCCATCTGTTGGTATCGGGTCCAATTGGGGCCGGAGTGTAGGGCCCATCCGGAGGCTTTCTCCTTTCTCTCCCTTTCCCGCTCTCGTTCTCTGGAGGTGGACGCGCGCGTGCAGAAGCAGGGGACGAGCGAAGATCATGCATATGAAAAATGGAGCACACGTAGGAGAAATCTCCACGAAAACGGATTTCTTTGTCTCTCATCTAACCACCTACGCTACACGCTTGTTTCGTAACGGAACTCGAAACCGGGAGGACACCAGACATGTGACCAGAAAATTCTCTCTCGGGTTATCAAGCTGCGCAGACTTCCTCGTTCCTCTCCATCGCCCCTCTGGCCACTTGAAGCCACCGCCAATCTTCCATTGACGATGGATGGCCGCCACGGACACCCGCAGTCATCAAAACATAGCTGTTGAGTTCCTGTTAGTGATCTGTACATGTTTCACTGCATATGTGATGATTAGGATATGGGTTATTGCTTTGCATGTTCATCTGAGCTCCTCGACCTGAGATGCACTTCACTCTGTTTCGTGAGACGCATAAGCTAGGACAGTGTTAAATCTCTATTAGGATGTTCTAGCACGTTTTAGACGACGTTGTTTGATACATTGTCCACCGGTTCAGTACTTGTTAGCTCCCGTATATGTTGAGATTTTGCCTCTTACCTCTAGTTTAAGTTTGTTCTGTAGTGAGTGTGCCGAAAATGTCAATAGAAGTACGTTTCCAGTGTTCTGCATTTCGTATATATATGTGGCAGTCGGTGGTGCTTGCCCGCGAGAGCAATAGCCTGGTGTCGCTGGCGCGTTTTGATCTCTGGTGATGTTCACGTATGCTCTGATTGATCGATATGTAGACTGTGCATTCGTGCATGTCTTCGTCTGTTTGAGCAAAAGTTGTTTGCAGAACAAAAGAAAAGAGGTGAAAGCTTGCATGTTGTGGGGAGTGGAACCGAAAAAGGGCGAAAGAAAATAATCATAATAATAATAATTAATAGAATTCCCATTCTCATTGCTTGTTCCATGTAACTATGGTTGTTGTGCGTTTCTGAGTTCCCATTCTCATCGGCTTGCCAGAAACACAAAATACGTGCACTATTTCTTGTTTTCCCTCATGTTGCTTGTCGCACGTAACTATGGTTGTTTTGCGTTTCTGATTTTCCATTCTCATTGCATTGCCAGATGCGTTTTCTTTTTCCTTTTTAATGGTTTTCTTCTACTTTGGTGATCTCCATTAAAAGGCCATTCATTTTTCAAAGGAAGAGATTGTGGCAAAGCCATGAACAAAGACAAAAAAGCGTCACAGCAACCACATGGCGGTGGTGGAGACAAAGGGAATGACCAGAAAGTGTCCTTCCTGAAGCCTCGATGTCCTTCACATGGTTGTCGGCACCGTCGGCACCATTGCAAATGGGCTCTCACAGCCTGCTCATATTCGGCAACCTCATCCACTCTTTCAGCTCCACCAACCAAGACCACGTTGTTAAGGAAGCCTCTAAGGTATATGTATATTGTGTTTTAGCTCTTTTCAATAGTGATTGACAACAAATTAAATAGGATCTATCAACCCAACACCAATCAACATAGTTAATAATGATCAATGATAGTACCTTTTCAATTTTTAGGTGGCCGTATTGTTTTTGTACTTGTCTCTCAATGCCGGAGTCGCTTCTGTTCTCCTTAAGTGCAGTTGATTCTGTCTTCACAACTTTTCTTTAACATTACTATGATTGGGTATGTCTATACTTGGTCAAGTCCCTTGGATTTTCTCTTGATTGCACAAGTGAAGAATCAAAAGAAAGTTATGTTCTGTTTGATGTGGTTTCAGGATATCCATATTGTTTCCATTTAGGTAGACTTGTATTTACTGACAGTAACATAGTTAGCATGACACGGAAGGTTCTCTATAAAGCTTAATTAGTTTCAGGTTCTTTGCTCATTTTTTCTCTTCTTTGATGATTTGTACCTCTTCTAGTTCGTTGTAAGATCTGCTATTAAAGGCTCAATTGCTGTATGTGTTGCAGAGGTTGCTTGTTGTGTGGTCACTGGAGAGAGGCAAGCGATGCGGGTTTCAAGGTTTGTACTTGAAAACAATACTAAGACAGCACACTGCCTACTTTGAAACTGAAACAACGACCGCAGAGGTCATCGGGAGGATGTCAGGAGATACCATTCTCATTCAAGATGCAATGGGAGAACAGGCAGAGAAACGGCTTGCAGTTGCTCTCTTTCTTTTCTTTTTTGCTTAATTGTCCTGGGAAAAACATGACGATTGGGAATGTATTGTCATATGCCCACAATTGACTCATGAGATTTCATTTGCACCTCGCAGGTTGGCAAGCTTGTACAAGTCATGGTGAGGAGGTTTTGTGGTCGCTTTTACGAGAGGATGGCTTCTCCCCTTGGTTTTGCTCTGTAGCATTCCTCTTACTGTGATTTCTGGAGGGGCTATTTCATTGATCACGTCTAAAATATCGAGTCAAGGGCAGATTGCCTATGCAGCTGCTGGAAATGTTGTGGAACAGACAGTCGGGCCATTAGAAGGACAATTTAGATGAGATCAACGAAATAGCCATTGGAACAACATTTTAGCAGTCCTCTTATTGTGATTTCCGGAGGGGCTATTTTGTTGATCACATCTAAAATGTCGTTCTGATTGCCCCGACTGTCTGTTCCACAACATTTCCAGCAGCTGCATAGGCAATCTGCCCTTGACTCGACATTTTAGACGTGATCAACGAAATGGCCCCTCCGGAAATCACAATAAGAGGAATGCTACAAAGCAAACCAAGGAGAGACTAGTCCGCTCCCATATTTATACCGTACGTTATGCCCACAGAGCGTGCAAGGGATACACAACGAAGTACGTTGTTTATGGATGTGGCCAAAGTGTCGAGGCTCAAGTCCTAGTTAAAGATTGTAAGATAGGATGACAGACCCTTTCAATCTAGTCCACAGATCTACACTTATTTTCAACTCTCTGAAGCATTTTGTTGTTTACTACACCCTTCCTCATCTCTAGATGCCTAGGCATCTGCCGTAAGCCTTCAATTCCCTCGTTTGAACTTTGCCCTTCACTTTAAGGCTATGCCATAATAAGGGAATGCTAAATTTACCATGTAGGAACTACAAGATCACCCCAAGGTACGGCCCAACAATCATATAGATGGAGGTAAGCTAATGAGCTCGCATAGTAATGAACTTTATTGAAGAGTTATCTATTGAAACAATACTTGTACCGATCTATTTGCCGACAAGTAGATCTAAATCAGGGGAATTAGTTACGTGTCAAGGAAAATTGATATAAGAAGCCATGCATACACTTCTTTTATAATGGTATTCGCGGACAACCAATGAGGGATTATCATAATAAGGGGACCAAAACCCGTTGCCTTACCACTTGGCCACACCCCATTTCGAATTCTATTCAGTACTAGCAAAGACTTAAGGTTTCAAATGTACTTATTCTCTGAGTAATCATTCTGATGGCTCGTGCATGAGGAGGTGAAGCTCTTGTGGAAGATAAAAGGGTCGAGCTCTTGAGCTACATGAGATGTGATGAAAAACAATGCGAAAGACTCGTGCCAAATTTAGTACTTAAAACATGAGTAATTCAATCACATCGAAGAGTTATATGCTAAGTAAAAATGAATGAGAGATCCTATATTTCGAATAATCATAAATGAGAGTGCAATTTACTATTGGGGTGTTATCCATAGTTGTGATTGGCTATTCTATTGGTTATGGTCAACTCTAACTTATTTCTTGATCTTGTAGTTGAAATATTTTAGGCAAAGGTCTATAATTTATTGTTATCCTCCTACTCCTATTAGTCATTATGTAAGATGTGGCCTCTTGGGATGCTTTTTCAATGAGTTTTTATTCTTTTCTGCAATCTCACATTTCATACTTTTTATTGAATCCAAAATTACAAATAGAAGATGCGGCAAAACGTATTTTATATATATCCTGCTATCCTTATCTATGCAGATAAACTTATCTTCTATACTATTTATAAAACGAACTTATAAATTGTGTTGTTCACCCCTAAATCACTACCATACTCTCACATCAAAAATTAAATCTAACATAGTGAGGAATTTGAGGGACAATGGTAACTTTTGCAATTTTTTACGGTTATAATTCCGCAATTTTAGGACAATTGAGGTTGAGAGAAAATAGGAGACTTAAGGAAGAGGGAGCAATTATGCCGGGAGAAAATAGGAAAAAGCTATTGTACGATCACTTTTAATTTGTTTTTCTTTTGTGTTTGGTCTGTCACTTTTTAAATTGTTAACCAGACTATTAAATGTTCTCACCTTTAAGCAACTAGATAGGAAAAATATTGTTCCAACTAGTCATGCTTTAAGCACCCCCATGATGGGTGCCAAACCTCTAGTTATATATATAAACAAAAGTGCCATCTGTCTCACTTTTGTAGTTTCCCATTTCCTATTACTTTAGTATTGTAATGCAAATGCAATTTAACTTTGAAAGGGAAAAAAAGTAAAATTGGCCCCAAAAAAGAAGGATGAAAAGGAAAAAGGAAAAAGCGAACTATCCATTTCCAACTAAAATTGCACTTGTTAAAGTTCCTTGATTGTCCGTATTGTACAACAACCAACCTCATATACTTCTCTCATTTTCCGTTTCCAAATTTGGAATAAATATTCACTTTCGATTATTGAAAGGGTCAAAAACATGTTCATTCAATGTTTGCATTCTAGAAAAGAACCTTGTCGTGGTAAAAAAAAAAATAATGTTATATATTTTTTATTTCTCCATTTAATTAAAGTTACATATCAACTTGTTGATTTATTATGACGTTGGTCAAGGGATGAAAAATAGTCACGCTTGCCTATTGTGCGAGCATGAAAACTTGCACTATTTCGTCTCACTTATAAAATCCGAAAATTACCCTCGTATTTGATAGCAAAATGTAATGGATCCATTTGGTTTATTTGATTTTTGCTTGACCGGGATGATGAAAAATTATCATGTCTAGTTTTTTCGGAGGATGGATCTATTTGAATTCACATATCCCAATAACAAAATGGCAAATATCACAAAAGCCCCAAACTAGTACACATGTGCCTCATTTATCCCAATCTAATTTTTGTATGACAAAAACTTCCGAACTAGTACATCCGTGCTACATATATCCCAAACTAATTTTATGTCACAAAAAGTCTAAAAAATTATACACATGTGCTACATTTACGCCAAACTAGTGTATCTATGCACAATTGACCCCAAAAAATCCCATATTTACCATAATTTGAGATAAATCCCATATCCGTGAACTTTTGCTCGAGCGACAAAAATATCCATCATAGGTTTTTCTGTGACATTTCGAATTTCGGTCCATTTTTTGGATTTATAAAACGTGTAATTCGTCAGTGTGTTTATAGTAAAATCTCGTCCGAGAACTGATCACTCTCGATTATTTTATTTTTAAATTAGAGATTTCGCTAGAAACGCACTTGATCAAATTTGGCTGTTAATTAGAGCCCAAACTTTGGTGTCAAATTTCTCAGAGTTTCGGGATGAATTTAATTGGACGGTGTCAATATTATTGTGGCTAGCCTCGAGATTACCCGGAATATGTGAAAAGTGGATTTTGACCGGGTGCGAATTTGGACTAATAGACCTTCCTCATAATAGTTTGATTTAATTAATTTGGTATTTGTCCCTTATTATATTCTATAATTAATTTGGACTGGTAGATCATTTTCGATTTTAAATGCGGACCGTTAGGTTGCAATAATTATTTGAATGTTTGTTCTCTCTCTCTCTGGTCACTTCCCCCCTGCGCACGTCTATCCCCTTTTCCCCTCTGTCAGACCTATCCACTCCTCTCTCTCTCTCTCTTCCTTTTCTTCTTTTTCTTTTTTTTTTCTCTCTTCTTTTTCTTCTTCTTCATCTTCTTCCTTGCCTTGCTCTCCCTTCCCCTTCTTGTTGCTGACCCCGCTCGCCAGACCAGCCCCGGCCGCCATCCGCCTCACGCGCCGTCGTTGCCCGACCAAGCCACCACGCCACCGCTCGTCGCTGCGACGCCCGCTCGTCGCTGCGATTGCCGCTCGCCCTAGCCCTACTATATCGCCCGACCTTGCCCATGCCGCGCAGCGATAAGCTTCGCCGCCCGCATCTGCCCGCGATTCAGCCTTTGCCGACCGCTTTCGTCGGCCGCCCTCGTGGCCGGCCCTGCGGACGCGCCCGTCTTGCCTCACACCTCGCAACCTCCCATTTTCCCCCTTGTTTTCCTTCCGGTAGCTTTCCCTGTTTTCGGCCTCGGGCTTCTCGCTTGCCGCTCGCGTCCTCCTGACCTTTCCCCGGCCACCTCACTGCCCTCCCCCCCTTAGTTTGCCCACCTGGCTTCCTTTCCTTATTTTTTTTCCCTCCCGATGCCTCCCCTGTTTTTAACTTTCCTCGGCCTTGCCTTGTCAACCTTGCCGCCCCGCTATAAAATGCCACCACCCAGCCTCCGGCGACCTTGTCCAGCCACTTGCAACCGCTTATGCTTGTCGGGATAGCCCAACCGCCATTGTTGTCACCGTCGTCCGAGTGTCCCGAGCCGTGGCCCAGCTCACCTAGTCACTGCCCAGCCAGCCCGAGCATGTCCAGGTCCGTGGCCGGACTGCCCCAGGGCGTGGCCGAGCCCCGCACCCGTCGCGCCCTCGCCCGTTACTGTTCATCCAACCCATTTTGAGCCCGTGCGGATTTTTCCGGGCCAAGTTGAAGTAAGTGACCTTCTAATCCTTATTTAGGACTATGGGTATTTTTAGACTTGTTTAGGACGTGATTGGTACCGGTTTATGGGCTAAATGTGGATCTGGGTCAATATTCGTATGTGCGTATTTGGTAGATTAAATTGTGATAATTATGGGGCTTAATTAGTGGCTAATTATAGTGGATTAAATATCCGTATTGTCATGGCGTGTGTGGGGAAAATTGATGTGTGATTGTGACTGGCTTGAATGTCGGAATCGTGAGCTTGTGATTTGAAATTAGGATGATTGTGAGTGCATATTTGTGGCTATTGGTGGTGGGTCAATGATTAGCTTATCATGGCGTTTGTGAGTGAAATTGATAGCTAAATGTGACCGACTTGAAGGTCGGATTGGTGGAATATTGTGGTGCGCATGCCTTGAGTTTGATTAGTGCGACTTGTGAGAATGGCGAATCGTATTGTGGTGCATGTACATGAGAAAAGCCCGGATTGATCGGAGTGCTATCAACCTGAGGCGTGGTTACGCGGGTGTGGTGAGAAAGGCATGACCAGACCTGAGGCGTAGGTTACGTGGGTCATTGGAAGGGGAAAAATGTCCTAAAGCGTGGTTACGTGGGACCGAGCCCGGCTTGATTTGAGGGCTGAGCCTGAGGCGCAGTAGTGCGGGCTGTGAGATTGGGCCTGAGGCATAGTGGCGCGGGCAGTGTGAAAGGACCTGGGAGGTCGTGGAAAGTTGTTCGGCCACGCATGCGAGTTGAGTGTGACTGAATTGATTGAACTGATTGAATGTGTGATTGAATTGGTTGAATTGATTGAGTGTTGGTGTGATTGGTGCTTGAGTGATTGTGATATGTTATTAGACCATTAATAGTGCATTATCACGTTTAACTAACGTGCAGAGCATGCGTTTGATGGCGAGGTAAGTACAATGATGTGAATTTTCTGTGTTGAGGGTTAGATTGCTTGTACGGCTTGTCTGGGTACGCATTGGCCTACGTAGGGTTTAGGGTGTTGCTTATTGAGACTCGTTCTCACGGTTATTATATAACCACTTTCAGATCCGCAACCATGATCAATTCGGAGACGCCACCAGAGTACTACAGGATTGAAGGATAGATCAAATTTACCCTGTCTTTTGAGTACTCTTTTGTAGAGGAGATAAGTTTATCAATCACCGCCCCTTTTTGAAACTGTGATTTTAAATTGGTAGCCTGGATTGCCGTTTTATAATAGTGACTGCTTTATGAAATTATGTAATTAGTGTTTTATGCTATCCCTCTGTCATATTTTATTGTTTTGGTTGTTTTAAATTCGCTTCCGCTTGCCTTTATCGTTGAGTGTTTCGTTTGGATTGGCGATACGTCCTGGGATATCGCGTTCAATTCAACCCTGGACAGGATAGCGCGGGCTCAGTGGGATCCGGGGCGTGGCATTTTCTGTCCAAAGAAACTTGTTTGGCATCTCACGTGACCAACGATCATTCATGCACTATAGACGTGTCAACTAAGTCAAAACAACGCCGTTTCGCTTAGACTGTACTGGATTATTTTCTTGATTCGCTTAAGTATAGATCATGTGGAACCCGAATTTGCAAACTCGAAACTCTAACCAAACTTCGCGATCTTCCGGAACCCCACAAAATTAGCTCGACATATATACTTAATAAAACCGAAATTTGCGTTTTCATCTTGTGGCAAAACCCTGGCCAACCGATCCCCAAATTCGATTTGGGTCTCTCTCTGTTAGAACCAAAATATTACTGAAACAACGGGAATGTATACCGCGTTGATTTGGCTCAACTGACATGTCCATGGTAACACTTCAATGTCATTGGCCATTAGCAGATGACGCATAGGCTTGTTTTGTCGGAAAAGCTACTTGATATTTTTGTCGCTCGAGCTAGACTTTATGCTTTTTTGGGATCATTTGAAAAGTGGGATTAGTTTGTCCTAAGGATGTAAGTTAGTGCTTTTTTTGGATCTTTGAAAACTGGGGTTATGTTTGTGATGAGAGTACAAATTCATGCCTTTTTTTTGGGCATTTTTGGCCGTCAGATATTTGGGTTGCAGTTCGCTAGCAATTTGTATTCTTGAAATTTGTACGAGCAAGATTGCATGAACAGGAATAAATCTCATATAATGGGATGTGGTCTTCCTTGTTTTTCTCTTTCTTCTTATTTAGTAAAATGCAAGTACTTGCATGCAGTGTTTTCTCTTTTTGACTGAGACTTAACAATTCGTGTATCAGATGTATCATTTTATCTTTTGTGCTAAAGGTGCCAGAGAGTTTCGAAGGCACCAAAGAAGGACGTGAAACACAACTAACTATGTCAATCCAAGAAGAGCATGCTGGCGAGTGGTGAAGAATTAAGAAAGAGGACGTAAAACACAGGTAACTAGTTTAGGAACCACTTTTCTAGTCAAGAAGGCGTCACATGTTTTTACATGACTTTTCCTTTATTCCTTAACAAACAAAACACACCCGGTGTACGCACGCAACAAAGCAAACAAAGCACGGAATCTGATTAACTATGAGCTGAGGAATTCGATCTGATTCTAGTCAAGATCAAGGGGACTCCATATTGGGGAGTAGGAGTCAGCAAAGGATTAGGGGCATGCTTGTAAGAAGGAGATAGCTGCACAGAGAAATTCTGCAAAATCAAGGTCAGAGCAACTTTGACTTCGAGTAAAGCAAAGTTTTGGCCGATGCAAGTTCTAGGTCCCCAACTGAAGGGGAAAAAGCAAAGCTTGTTCTTGGTTGCTTTTGAGACTCCCTCAGCGAATCTCTCCGGATTGAACTCTTTGGCATCATCCCCCCAAATCTCTGGATCATGGTGGATCAGGATCATGGGTACAAGAAGCACAACTCCTGGAGGTACTTGTATATCTCCCAACTTGGTTGTCTTGTGAACTGTTCTCATCGTCATAAATCCAGGCGTATATAACCTAAGTACCTCGTTCAGTATCATGCTTACCTGCATGTAAATCAATTTGTTGTCAGCCTGTTTTTGTCCAAAACGACATTGAGAATGCAACGATTGCATTAGCTAAACCTTGCCTAGGGGACCAAATTTATCAAACTTAATATCATTCATGTGATCTATGTTGTAACTTCAAATGAGAAGGCACCATCCATATGTCGCAGTTCTGTCACTAGCAGAACCTAACTTGAGCGACTATCGCCTAAATACTCCTTTTTTTTTCCTTTTGGTTTTGGGGGAACCGTAGGGAAGAACAGCAACTGGTTTTCAGGTCAGGCGGTTACAAGTTTTTCCTTCATTTGTTGGCCTTTCATTTTTTGTTTGTTCTTTCGTTTTTCCCTGTTTTTTTTTGTGCAGAAAACCATTTATTTGATGTGAGTTTTGAAATTCAGGAATATATGTCTTGAGATTGAGATAAAGAGCAGACTACAATACAACAAGAATCCTTACAATTTTTAGTCGGCTCAACCCATCAAAATCAGGTTTGTTGTTGCCGAAAACTTGTAGGACTTCCGCTCTGGCTCTGTCTTGCCAGTTTTGGTAATTGCTCAACAAAATCAAAGTCCAAGTAAGCAAAACAGAAGTCGTCTCTTGACCCGCAAAGTTGAATCCTTTGAACTCTTGAATAACATCCTCTATGCTCATACCCTTTTGATGCCCAGACTCTTGAATTTCTTTCATGTTTGATTTTAGCAACAGTCCCAAGAGATCATCATCATCCACTCCTCCTTCCTCCATTGCCTTCTCTCTTTTGGTCAATATGTCTTCCAACAATCCTTTTTACTTTGTGGTCAATTTCTTTCATCCTCCTCAGCACTTTGGTTGGCAAGAGGCTGCATTTTTTTATGTACAAATCAACTTCAAGATCAAAACTTTACATGTTAATTTAGTTTCTACAGTTTATGCGTGTCCTGTTACATAAATGCACTCAACCATTTTCATCCATTCTTTTGAGTTTAGAGGTTGGAAAACAGCAATCATGATAACAGCTCGATAAAAGATTTGCCTTACTAAACATTGTTTTGACAGGAAAAAATTGCGGCGAGCCCAATATACTACCTTGCAATTACAATCCAACCACTATCCATGATTTGCAAAATCATAAGAAAATTGTCGTCAGAAACTTATCAAGTTCCTTATGTGGCAAGATTCTTAAAGACCGGCACATGATTCGCAAAATCATAAGACAATTGTGGAAAGTTGCAACTGACTCCATGGATAAGGATTGAGGAAGTCAAACTGAAGTTTGTTACTCTTTTTTCTAGTCATATGATTTTGATACAGTTAAAGATCTTGAGATAAATTATTGCTAAATCAATATCAACTTACCTCCACCCGGGAATAAAAGCAAATTGAAAAATCTTGTTAGTGAGGCCAATTTGTTCTTGTTGAAGAGGGAGGATGCTCTTGACTTGGTTGTAGGTAACACCGAAAGCAGCTCTACAGAGTACATCACCTGTCAAATGCTTAAGGTCAGGCCAAACATCCACTTCACCAGCCAAACTTTGCGTCTTCCATCCCCTGATCATCTCCTCGCAACTTGAACATGTTGCACTCACTACAAACTGTAATTATTCAACAATGAAAAGGCTAAATGAATTGAATGTACGGATTTTTTTAATAATTAATTATTTTAAGTTCCGTTGCATGTGGTCAGGAAACTATTAGCTGCAAGCAGTAATACCTTCAACTTCTCATAGTGAAAAGCTGGGTTGATAATCTTTCTATGTTTGACCCATTTCTCACCCTCAACCATGATGAGCCCCGACACTAAGAGATCTTCAGTGGCCTTGGGATGTGGCTTTTCAAACTCATTGATCCGTGAAAATATTTCCTTCAACATGTCTGAGTCCATGATGTTCAATACAGGCGTTGGCCCAAGCCATGTAAAGCTAAGCTTCCCTGCAATAACCATTTTTCACAGACTTGATTTATTAAGGCGTCAAATGGCTACCGGATTCGATATATCACCCATTTTTGTATGCCAGCTGCTCAAACTAGCATATACATTCTAAGTACCCAACTTGAAACACATCTAGCAGATCGATTTGCATGAGAAATTGAGCAGTTTTAGTAGCCTTATGACGGTTGGTTAATACATAGCTGTCATTCATATGTCATGTGACTTTGCCCTTAAAAGCAACACTCAATCTTGTAAAATCTAATTTATAGCAGGATTTGGTCAACTTGAGTTCCATGAATATATCTCGATTAAATTGCTGAAAAGACACCAGAAATATATTTCTTTAGCAGGCTTTTAGCTAAAAATTACAGCCTCTGGTGAGTTGAAATTGTACGTTGTTTTATACCAGGAAGTTGAGTTTGTAGAATCAATGATATTATGCATATGGCTAAAAAGTTCAACAGTATCTCAATTTTGACGGCATGCATACCATATTTCTTGATGGAGTGATGAAGGAAAGGGAGCAAGCGAGGTGCGATGTCATTGGAGAAAGGAGTAATGGGTTGAGATTGAGCTTCCTTGCTCATTCTCATGTTGTCTCTCAGGTCCTGAAACAAAAGCCTGTAAGAGGTTCCATTGATACCTTGCCGTCTCAGACATCTTTCTAGCTTCTTGGGATTCAACCAAAACAAACACAGTACTTTCCATGCACAAGCGAAGAAGGTGATCAGGACAAGGGAGAAAACAATCGAATAAGCCAAGGACATTTCCATATTCGACGTTAAACATATGATACGCTTGTCTTGTTTCTGTAAAGAGGAAATAAATAGGACTCTTGGGAAGCAGAAAGACGTGGTATTGTAACAACCTTCTGTTGCGTCTATTGGAAAAAGGAATTCGTTAACTTGCTTTTAATAAATGAGAATCTTCTTCAAGTAGTATGTTTCTTAGTTTTTATTATCACATCTTGGTAGATTTCAAAACTTGTTGGTAGAATTAGGTGACTGGCAACTTCTTGGCTTTAATGGCAATGTACTTGTTTGGGATATTTTAGATATTCTAGATATTTAGCTTATTTTGGCTATCTTATTAAAGATATTTTAGATATTCTAGGCATTTAGGTTATTCTGGATATCTTTATAATTGATTGTAACTGATATTGTAATAATAAAGAGTACGTGAGGTTTTATAGGAAGACCATCTACGGTAATAGAATATTATGATGTCAATTACAATCTATCATAAAGATATCTTGAATAACCAAAATATTTATAATATCTAAAATATCTCTAATAAGAAAGATATCTAGAATAACCTAAATATTTAGAACATCTAAAATATCTCTAACATGTACGGGGTGTATCAATACCAAATTCAATAATAATGCCATGTTTGTTTCGTGAAAATCAAACTTAGCTAGAAAAGTAGTTTAAGAGAAAGCAAATTTTATGGAAGAAAGATATGATTTTCCAACGTTTGGGGTGGTCTTTGCAAGTAAAGTGAAGTCTATTTTCATATGTTTGTTACCGAAAAACTCTAAAATATAAGGTATCACATGATAACCATTCTGGTTCTGTTCAGAACTAATTTTTTATTTTCCGAATCAATTTTGGACTAGAAACCGTTTGGTAACGTAATTCATTTTTCTATTTCTGGGATAAATTTTTGTTCCAAAGCCGGTTTTGAACCAGAAATTAGAACCAAAAAAAAGTTGGTTCTCTGTTTCTTGAACACAACTCAGAACCATTTCTGAAAAACTCGTTCTCTTCTTCGTCTCTCCCATCTCTCTGATCTGCCCGTCTCTCTCTATACTCTCTTTGTCACCGTCGAGAGGAAGCCAGGCCGCTCGTTCGCTCGCTCCGACCGAGAGGAAGCCAGGGCCGCTCGCTCGCTCGCTCCTACTCCACGTAAGCTCCGATCGTGCGCTGGATCTCCCCTCATCTCTCTCTTTTCTGGATTTGGAAGTCACCGTGATCGGGGGGTCAGCTTCGGCCTCACCCGGGTCTGGCAGTCGACCTCGCCGTCGCCCAGATCTGGGCGACGGTGAGGTCAACCACCGGCCATGGCGAGGCCTCCCCCGCGATCCCTTGCTGCGATGCGCGGATCTGATCCTCCCGTGGCTAACCCTGCAAGAGCTCGTCGCTGTCTCCCTCACCTCCGCCGCGCCTCCCTATCCGTCGCCCGCCGCCGCTCCTCCGACGCTGCCCGGGGCCTCGAGCCCCTCCCCGTCCCCTTCCTCAATGCCATCGACTCCCGCCCTTACACCTACTTCCTCTACGCCCCTTCCTCCTTCTCTCGGGCCCTTTCCCCGCCTAACGATGCCCTACTCCCTCTTCGCCAGCCGTGGGGGTCCTCAAGCCGGACGGCCTCTCGACCGACCGCGTTCCCGAGCCGCGAGGCGGCGGATGTAGTGGTGGGTGGCATGGCGCTGGGGTGCTGTTGCGAGAGGTGCGAGGGACGTGATTGCACTTGTTGGGGCGGCGATGGTGGTGGGGAGGAGGGGGAGGAGGAGGAGGTGGTGGTGGTGAGCGAGTGCGGGCCTGGTTGCGGGTGCGGACTGAAGTGCGGGAATCAGGCGAGCTAGAGAGGTGTGGAGGTGAGGTTGAAGATTGTGAGGGATAAGAAGAAAGGATGGTGCTTGTTCGCCGATCAGGCGATCGAGAAGGGGCGATTCGTATGCGAGTATGCAGGTACTCCACCGAAATGAATCCTTGGAAAAAGGATTGTTGTTGATGATTTTGATGAGTATGCAGGGGCGATTCGTATTCGTATTCGTATGCACGTTTTCGATGATTTTGACACGGGATTGTTGTTGCTGTTGTTTTCTGGATTTCTACTTTAGAGAATTGTGGGTCTGGGAACTGATTTTGCATAAAGTTTGGCTTGAGTGGAATAGGCCAATATGTTTTAAATTCGAAATTATTCGGCGGTGGGGATTTAACATGTTTCGGAAGGATGATTGGCGCTGTGATGCTTCATATGGGGTTTTGTTAGCTATGCAACATCAAAGGTTATATCTTTTGAAATTTATGGTGTCGTTCATGTAGGTTTGATGTTCCTGTGGTGGATAATCAGCTTCTCTTTGAATTTTAGGCATCGTGTTATTAGTGAACTAGGGCCTTTTATGATGTTGATGCGATGGCATTTAGCTCATGCTTTGGATGTGCTTTGCTTGGGGGAGTTTTGGGTGCATTTTCTCTTCATGGGTTGCATCTAAACTTTTCGTAATTGTGATACAACAAAACCATCTCATGAGTCCAAGCATGACATGTAAAGAAGTTTTGATAGCCAGTAACACTTGTGGATGGAATATGGTGATTCTGCTAATAGTTTTCTGTGTCTGCAAGCTTGAGTCAATTTAACTCTATATGCAGGTCTCTTTGATTATTGATGCTATTCGCGATGACCTTAAATATGTTGCTTATCTAATTCTTTGTTCTGCAGGTTGTCAACTACCTTGAGACTGCGAATGATGCTGCTGCTGTGTCTGATGCCGTTAAATTTGAACTTGAACCCGAATTCCTACGCCAATGTGTGTACTGGTTTTCTGTTGAGGTTGCGTCCGTATGGTTCACCCTAGATCAAATTAGGTTATCTCTGGATATCCCAACTTACTCCTAGTTCTCTACCCTGAATACATCATCATGTTCTTAACTTGGGCGGCCTTTCCTCTTGGTCCCCAGATTTTTCAAATTACAAACAATTGCATCTTTATGCATCATCAGTAGAAGTTTGCTTCTATTTCATGTTCTGAATAGCAGAACAAGGTAATTCATGAGATAGGATACATTTCTATGCACGATAGATAGACAATTGCTTATGGCTCTCACATATCTTGTCAGCATTGACATCAAGAATTTGAGGAAATTTTTATTCTGATCTAAATCTCCACTATTAGGTGAACTCTTGATGACGAAAGAGGCAAGGGCGCAACAAAAAGAATATGATGAACTTGCATCGAGTGCCCAATATGGTGATTCAGACAAGATGGATAAGAACTTTTCCCAATATGGTGATTCAGAGTACCCGTTTGGAGTTGCACAAGATGAGGTTATTGACGATACATCGACTGAGGAGGATATGGAGAGCAACATGCTTAAGAAAAGAATTGTCAATCAATTGGCAATTGATAATAATATGGCGGAGATTCCATGAAAATATGTTTCTGACTTTTCTAATGTATTTCCATTATTTTGTATTTGAGGATTTGTTATGTTGGCTCTTGTAATGTGACGTGATATTTTGGGATCTCCTGTATTGGCTCTTGTAATGTGATGTGCTTGGTTTACTTTTCTCCATAAGCACTTGGGATATTATGAGAAACGATGCATACTCACAAATATTGAGAGCAAATATCAAGAGTGATGGTGGTTGAATGCTGAAGACCCGTTCCGGTGCTTGGCCATTTGCATTAATTTGACTGGAATTTGTGTGCGGGCATACGTAACGTTATGAATCCAATGTAAAATTTAATTTCAAAATTTCACAGAATGGCTTAGAATACCTGTGGCCACCCGCTTTGAGCGAAAATTTAATTTTTTTAGGTATTGAAAAAATAAAAAAATTAAAAATTTCAAAACTTCACAAATGGCTTAGAATATTTGTCGCCACCCATTTCGAGAGAAATTTAATTTTTTTGGATTCCCCAAAAAAATTAAAAAAAATCAGAAATTTCAAAACTTTTTAGAATGGCTTAGAATACCTGTGGCCAACCATTTTGAGCGAAATTTAAATTTTTTAGCTGTAAAAAATAAAAAAAAAATTTTAAAAAAATTCAAACCATTTTCAAATTTAAATTTTTTAGCTGTAAAAAAATAAAAAAATAAAAAATTTCCTTATCGAATGGCTTAGAATTTTGAACTAAATTTAATATTTTTTTAGGTGACGAAATAAAAATTAAAAAAGCAAAAAATCAAAAATACCATTTGGGCACTTCAAAAATTTTATATTTCACTCAAAATGAGTGGCTAGAAGTATTTTAAGCCATTATGTGAGGTTTTGAAATTTTTAATTTTTTTTATTTTTATTGCACCTAAAAAAATTTAAATTTCGACCAAAGTGGGTGGCCACAGGTATTCTAAGCCATTCTGTGAAGTTTTGAAATTATTTATTTATTTTTTTTGACACCTAAAAAAATTTAAATTTCGCTTAAAGTGGGTGGCCATAGGTATTCTATAAAAAATTCTGTGAAGTTTTAAAATTTTTCACTTTTTGATTTTTTTTTCAGCACCTAAAAAAATTTAAATTTCGCTCAAAGTGGGTGGCCACAGGTATTCTATAAGCCATTCTATGAAATTTTGAAATTTCTAACTTTTTTAATTTTTTTGAAAATCTCAAAAAAATTAAATTTCTCTTGAAATGGTTGGCTATGGATATTCTAAGCCATTCTGTGAAGTTTTAAAATTTTTAATTTTTTTAAATTTTTTTTGGACATCTCAAAAAAATTAAAATTTAATCAAAAAGTGAGTGGCCACAGGTATTCTAAGCCATTTTGTGAAATTTTTTTATATTTTTATTTTTTTTTTTTTTTATTTTTTATTTTTTTGGGCACATCAAAAAATTTAAATTTTACTCAAAGTGGGTGGCTACAGGTATTCTAAGTAATTCTGTGAAGTTTTGAAATTTTGATTTCTTGATTTTTTTTGAAAAAATTCAACAAATTTCATATTTTCCTGAAATCTGAATTTTTTTTATTTTCTCGACATTTTGATGATTTTTTTTGGAATTTTTCAATTTTTTGGGATTTTCTGAATTTTTTTTGAGATTTTTATGAATTTTTCGGATTTTTTAATTATTTTTATTCCATTTCTAAAAAAATGGATTTCTGTTCTTGGAAATAGAATTTTTTTGTTGTTTATCAAACGGGTTTTTGTTTCAGGAAATAAAAATTTTATGCTGTTATCAAACGGGTTTTTATTCTAGAAATAGAAATTTTTTGTCATTATCAAACGGGTTTTTTTCTCAGAAACTCATCCACGAATCAAAAATAGAAAAATCTATTTCTGGTTCAGGAATTTATTCTGGAACAGAATGATTATCATTCGCTATCTAAATTTTAGGAACGAAATCCCGAGCTCGAAACTAGGAAACTTTTAAAACAAGTTCAAAAAGTTTCGCCCAACCCAAATCAAGAAGTAGTTTTCTTTACCAAGGAAACTCAAGAGATTGATAGGAAGCCAAATAGGGAAGATTCAAGCTGAGTGGCACTAAAACAGGAAAAAAAAAACGTACAGGACTGATTGATGCTATGTGATTTCTGTCCCATTGAAAGGATTCGAGTCTTAACGACTAGTTGAGAGGGAGTATATTATTTTTTGATAAATAAAAAGTAGACCCCAAAAATTACATCGTTACTCTCCCAATAAAATATGACCCAATCTAATCCCCTAATAACAAAGAAAGCCTATTGGTGGCCTATCTGATACATAAATTTTATCCGCATTGTTGGGTTCTCTTGTGAGCGCAAGTGGGGAGTGTTACACGAGGGACATACTGTAGCTTTGCTAGTGTTCTAGCAGAGCAGGAATTGTTGCTATTGTGGGGAACTTTGCGACCCGTAGCCTACTTGATTTTATTTTTTGGAGTTCAATGAAAAAATGACAATACCCATAACAAAACTGTTATACAGGACCCATTTTGATGTTAAAACTTTTCGAATGATTATTTGAATTTCACAACTTTCAAAAAATAGCCGCTTAAGTGAATTCGTCGACTTAAATTACCGGAAACCTTGCCATGTCATTACTTAAATAACAAAACCTCGATCGTAAAGAGAATTTGTCAGGCTTGAGGCAGGCTCGAAGCACGACGCAATCCGTGCTTGGGAATGATCCATGTAGTCATGCTCGGTCTAGCCTGTTTGGGAAGCCCTAGTAAGATTGTTTCTTCTTTCCTAACTGGTTTTGGTCAAGTTAAAAGCAATCGATCCTTCTCAAGCGAAGAGGCAGCTAAAATTCTACTTGAACTTGAAAGTAGTAAGACCATTATCTCAAGTTACCTACCAATAAAAAATTGCTCACTTATCAAACTGAATAACCCTTGATAATCTATTATGGAATTCGAAAATTATAAAGTCAGAATTTGAAGTTGCTGACCAGCCAACAATCATGTCGCGACTTTCCTGAAATCTAACCAGGATGAACAAGCAATCAGATGGCGATTGTTCCGCATTATCTGGGGAAATCCAAAAGCATTCGTCATCTCAAAAGTCAGAGAATCGTCCGCTGTAATCATTGTTCTTTGTGATGTACGAGACCACTTTTCATTTTTAAAGTGTTATCGTCTTTGTCATTGGTATTCTTTGCCGGTTTGCATCGACAGCTGCTACTTAACAAAGACATTTTCTTGAGTTAGACATCATGCGGGGGCTTTCATTTTCTTGAGTTGACATCAGAATCATGGCCGATGCAGTCACAGGCGTTTTCAAAATTATGACACGAAGTGCGTAACTCTTTTTCGGTCTGACGTGTAACGGTGCCTCTGCTCTCCTATGAGTTCAACGGTGTTGTTGTCTCCAGCTCCACCACATATTTTCCCTAAGAGAATCACGGATCTTACTTGATGGGTTTGCCAGCCCACCGCCGCCGAGTAGGAATTGTTAAATTAGAAAAGAAAATAAACCAGCCAAAATAAAAAATTAATGAATAAAAAAGAAACTTATTAGCATCATTTCTGTCGACACTAAATTTTAACTACACCATTGTCACATAGAAAATTAGAGAGTCAACCCCGATTAATTAAAAAAATATTATTAACTTAGTTCACATTTGCATTATAGGTATTAGGAAAATTTTCATTTTAAACATGTCCACCTAAATTGCATTTAAGTTGGTCCGGTCATAAATTGCCTTAGATTTAACCTAAAGTCAGGCACGAATTTGAGGAGAGAGGCCTAAATCTTGTTGAAAATTTCAAGAATAAGCCCATATACTGCCAATATTAATAAAGTTCGGCCATTAATTCCCTATTGAGGCCGAAATTCCCATGTGCATGTATGAATTGAAAGCCCAAGTTGCGATTGGTATAAGTTTAGGAGAATTAACGCTAGGCGATGTTATCATCTATTTAATGAGTAAATGTTTGTGCCTACCTAGTAATCCATTAGTTTTCCTCTATTGGTTCACCTCAAGGAAGGTCACGACAGTTCCATGTAAAACGATTTTATATTTAGTGTAAAAGAGGTGATTTAAATATCTTTGTTTCAAGAGAAAATGAATGTACGATTACTGGCACCAACACCGGTGCAAAATATTTTCGCTTTGAGAACGAAAATTATCCATTATCTAGTGAAATGAACACAGTTGGCAAAGTTAAAATTTAAATATGTTAGTGTCTTGACTTTGCTAATAGAGAAACCCTTTTATATTGCCAACGTAATAAGTAAAAATCCATAAAAATATGGAGAGATGACTACTAAGATTGTAAGTCTAGTAGCACCTATCTTCGTGCAATCAAAGTCAAAAGAGACGAAAGCCCAGGAGTATGGCTTTAATCGTCCAGTTACCTGGAAGCCCATGGAACACTTGTAAACTATATGAAGCGGTATGGTTACACGCCACCTTTAGCTTGTACAAGTGACTATAATCCAAATCATTTTGTACAGTTTGGATCTCAACAATTTTTTTTTCTTCCGTTAAACATGAAACATGAGATCCAAATTGCACCATTACGAAAGAGAAGTAACGGTGCCATAAGGCTAGCAATGTACTTAGTTTTTCAATGCTAATATCAAATGGAATACATCTTTATTTAAAATACTCGTTACTAACGAGGCCAAGCATCTTTAACTTGAGTGCACTATTAGTTTCTCCCAATATAATATTACTGGTTAACTTCATTTAAATGCTTAACTGAAAACCAATTTCATATATGACATAACTATGATAATTTTTTTTTTGGTAACCCAGGGAACCCCCGCACGGCCGGCAGCCGGGAAGTAAACCCTGGGGGTGACACATGCTAGCCACCACACACGTGCCACCGGTTAAGTCACCCTGCGGCGCCCGGGATTCGAACACTCAACTTTTGCGAGAGGAAGAGTGCGCGCTCCAGCAGCGCCACCCAGGCGGATGGTACATAACTATGATAATGTATGTCAATTTTCCCAACTAACGCATGTTGACATCCAAATTTTCGCCTAAGGAACTGTACATACATCTCATAAGAAAACTAGGGATTGAGTTCATCAATAATGATAGAATTTAAACCCTAACCAAAATAGCATCGATCTTGCGTTGGCGTTACTTGCTGTTTTCTTTGCATTTAGACAGTAGGAACATTTGTACTTACACAGAGCGCGTTTACATCAACGAAGCACGAACCAGTTGTGAATCTCCTCGAAGTAGCATGGACCAGAATTGTGAAATAGGTCCTTTTGCTCGTGATCGGCACATGTTGAATCAGTGAACAGGGCAGCATATAGAGCTGACCAATCCTTTCCAAACGTGGAGCTCATAATCTTGGCCAAGAGGGAAAGGAATTGGCCGGCTACACACGCATGTAAAGTGAAGGTGGCCGGCCAAGGAGTGAGGAAAATTGGAACGTCCTTACCTTGTGAATGACCTCGCAATCTCGGCCACTGGAGAGACAGAGACTCACGAACAATCTACCAGGATTTCTGATCATTTCAGGGCAAAAAAGGTTCAAAGAAAGTGAACACAGATTCGGCTGTGAAGAAGCAAATGGAAGAGGGAATCAAGCTAGGCCAAGAACCGTGCACACATCAGACGCAAATAGTAGTTAGCAAAAACGTACAAGGGACGGCAACATCTTAACATGAAATATAAGAAATTAGCCACAAGTTTGGGGCGACTAGGCAGCATTACTAGTCCTAAAAAAGTTTGAATGATTAGCCTTTTTGGGGGCGACAGCACTATTCGCAGAGTCTATATTGGAAGAGAATCACTACAGTAGACTGAACAAAAGAGAACCCAATCGAGTAACTAATCATGTTGCATCATGCATGTCGGTGGAAAAAATAGTGGTCTTTGACAATGTCACTGGCATTAACTCAACTTTCTACTAGACCTTTCTTTGGTATTTCATCTCATTGGATCAATTCGACGGTTTCGGTCAATGTACTCTCTGAGAAAAAAGAGTGATGTTTTGAAAAATATTCTTCATATTAAGCTTACTTGAATTTCAAAGAGATAGACAATCATGGTTGGAAATCTAGTCCATTCATTGTCTAATTAAGTCCGTGAATCGGAATTTCTTGGTAAGATAAGGTTATTATCTCTTGAACTAATCTGAGTTTAATGTTCAAGTGAGATTCTATAGCGCTAGGTCTTCTTGGAAATTATTATATTTAGTCTCTTGAACTTTCTACCTAAAAGATGCACTTAACTACATATTTTGTGCCCGAATATTTGTACGTCAAATTGAGTCACAACAGCAATGCTTATTAAATATCACACATATATAAGAAATGCCTCTCATTGACAGAACTTTGAAAAATTACCTCTTGTAATAGACAACTTTCGAACTTTAGATAGCTTTTCTTTCATCAATATAAGTTTTCTTTAGATAACTTTCGAACCTTAGATATCTTTATTTTGATCTATATATTTTTAGATGACATTGATATTAGATAATCAAATCAAAATAAATGTTGTTTTTTGAGATTATACATCAGTGCATTGAAAATCTTTTCGATGTTTTCATGAGATACTATAGGTTATTAATAATTTTTCATGTTTGCATGACTGGCTCTGACTACCCATTTTTTATATTTAACACAAAATAGCTTCATTTCACACAAAAAAAGTATCTTGCTTTGTGTTTATATCGAAATAATTATAAGAAAATAGGAGCAGGGTTGATGACCAATGGATAAGTAAGTTATTGAGAGGAGAAGCTTTCATGATTTCTTGAAAATATTCAACTTCGTATTTATCATCATATGTATGTCAACGAAAATCATAAGCATATTTAGGGAACAAAAGTGGTGTATATTCTACATATGGATTGAACCCAGTCTAGCAACGAGCAATAAGTTAACAAAAGCCTATTGAAAAATAGCATGAAGAAGAAGAATGGTCCTCTTTATAATAAAAGTACCTTTGAGGGAATGATAATCAGGGTGTTTGAGCGAAATGGGGAGAATAGCACATCTCTTCTGTAGAAAGAAAATTCTACAAATTCAAAAATGAAATGGAAAATTGAGAAATAAAACTTACTACATACTATTATCGAAAGCCAGGAGGACCTCTTACTTTTGAAGGATTTCTCTTCCCCAAAAGTATCTTCAATTAGTTATTATACAAATATTCTATCAATGGACAAATGCCTGCTGTATACATCGAATCAGAATTAGATGTATAGTTTATTTATTGGCTAAGGTGGCGATTTTTCATGTGAGAACAACTCTTTTGATAGGCACCGAAAGAGTACATAAAACCCAGTTCACTAGGTCAATCTAAGAAGTGCATGCTGGCGAGTACTGAAGAACTCCAAAATGAAACCGTCTCAATAATTCGGAGTCAACTATTCGAGTCAATAAGGCATCATATGTTTACACGACTTTTCCTTTATTCTCAACAAATAGAGCAAACTGTTTTATGCACAAGGATACAGACAAGAGCACTGAATCTAATCAAGTACGAACCAAGGAACTGGATCTGATTTGTAACGGCTAGAATTTTGATGTAATTCCAAAATCAATAAAACTGATATTATTTCGCATTTTATTTTAGTAAGTCTCGCCCAGAGCTGATTACTCTCGGGATACTAACTAATGGGGTATGGCTAACTAGAGAACGGTACGTGGACCAGAGACCCTATTGTGAAACGGATACTGATCATGAGAGACACTGAGAGAATATTTTGGGCCAACGTGGGCCGATCATAGGAAAGGGTAATGGATTGGGTTTGGCCAAGGCCTATGATGTACAATAGGGATGCAAATGATTATATAAGACCAAAAGTACACGTGGCCAACCAGTCCTGAACTTGAACTGTGACGCCCCCTACCTCGGGGCCATTAACATGACGTCCCGTTCATTGTTATCTTTCTTTAAACACAAGCGGAAGCATACTCGGGACAATCACAATAAAAACAACAGCGGGATTTAGACAATAGCATCATGAGCAAACCTTATTTTTACAAGACATGCAAACATGTTTTAACAAGCCCTTCGGGCCATGGTAACAACACATATTTTCATAGCCATTTACACACAACAAACATGTGGCTTGGGTGTCCAAAGCCCACTACTTCGGGTTCACGGCTCCTCGCTTTTCCCCGAACTCCAACATGGTTCAAGCTCCCCCTTTCGCTGCCGTCCGTGCGACCATCCTACGGACCTGAGGGTGGGAAAAAAAAGGGGTGAGTCGGGGAGACTCAGTAAGTAAACCTACTATTATCAAGCGAGGATGAGGGGATCGCCGTTAGCACAAGCCGGCCCTTACCGCACCCGCATCAATGGCAGATCAATAGCAAAGTTCATACAAGAGAACATCAAGCACGGCTACATCGTGCACACGTTACAAACCACGGCTCGGTTCTATCTCAAAACAACATCAAACACGAAACATGATCAAATCAAGAAATGAACCAACCACAATCAACCAAACAACCGAGAAACGGTCCAAGCAAACCGTGTCACAGCGCATCACAACTTCCTTTCCCGATATTAGGAAGTTTACTTACTCAACGTCAAACAAAACCAGAGAACAGGGTTCGAGATAGGTGAGCTTGAGAAATTTCGGGCTTTCTCCTCTCTTCCTCCTTGCTTTGCCGACCAAGACGAGGCCTATCAAGGTCAAACCGTGGCTCTTGGATGGGAACGAGAAGAGACACGGGCTGGTTCGGGATTGGTTCAGACGTGAGTTTCTCGGCCAAAGTGAGAAAATAAGAACAAGGGAAGAAGAAGAAGATATTGGCGTGAGGCGTGAGAGAGGAGGAGAGGGTGGGGAAGCTTCATGTGAGGCTTCTAGCTTTCTTATAGACAAATAAGCTTGGAAAAGAAGCCAAGTGTGAATGCGCACAATAGTCAAACGTCATCATAGCACGCATTTAATGTCATTAAATGCTCTTAATGAACTAGAATGATGAAGGTCAACATTGGTCCTCTCTTTTTCTCTCTCTCTCTCTCCCTCACGGCTACTCTCTCTCTCTCTCCTTCTCTCGCCCTTGGCCGAATGGCCCTTCTTCTATTTATAGGAAGCCAAATCTTGGGGCCAAAGAAAAGGATGAGGTAAGCGCTTAGGTCATTGGGGCAATGAGATAAGCGCCTACCTCACAAGCCATCATGAAGGCCACCAAAGTCAATAATCATAAATGCAAGCCATTAATACAAGCCATTAATTAAGCTTCTTTGACAAGCTTCACTCTTAGTTATTTATTCCCAAATTTCGTTTTCCCCTGGTCCGACCTCCGAAAAATACATAAAATATCTCATTTGAAAGCTTGAAATGTGTAATTTAAATCACCAGAAGACATCAAGTCCAAATTCTAACTTTATCATATAGAAAATGCTAAATCTTTGAAATCTGGAGAAACCGAACAGTTTTGCACTGTTCACGAAATCGGACTTAAAATCATAGTAAATGAATTCCGAAAATTCTCAAATTCGGATATGTCATAAACAAGACCTTAATAAACATTTTACATGAAGAACACAAAATCTAATTCTCTCTGTAAATATCATTTTCTGTCACTCAAAGACAGACTAAAAATAGTCCGCCGGAACAGAATATTTGCTTTTCAAAATAAGCTCTGTCCAGAATCCAAATCATCTCAGAAAATTTCCAAATTTACACACGTTATAGAAAAGGAAGTCCTTAACAACTTTTGTGAATAAAACTTTTCCAAAATCTGCCCAGAAAAGCTTATAAAAAATAAAGACGGTGTAAACATCACCGAAATTCCCATTCTGGGCAGTTTCACACGGTCCGAAAATCAGTCCATCGTACCACTCATATCAATTCCAAAAATTCTGAAATTAAATCATGTAAAACTTCAAAATATTTGAAACAACTTTCCAGAAGACAGCATTTGGAAATTCGGATCACACAAGTCTTCCCAAAAATAACAAAACAAAAGGATACAAATGATCCGAAAACTAGGTTTTCCAAAACATTAGAAAATAATTTAGTTCTGATTGGAAAGCCACCAAACTTAACTCATAGCCATTTCCTAGGGACTGAAATTGAGGATATTACAATTTACCTGCGACTTCCCAGGCCCCAAAAATCGGGATGTGACATGAACCGAATGATCGTGATCTCTGGAACTAGTGATAATTTCTCATTCTCTTAATGATTGATACCATTAAGATACGGATAGCTCTAGGTCGATATGCATAACCTCTAAACAGTCGCCGTTGGTGAGAGACCCTGAAATTGAAAGTTTAACGAGTCTTGTTCACGGAATTGAGCTTGGATTTCGATGTCGATTTTCGAAGGCTTAAAGAGACTATTTTTGGAAATCTGACGTCATATTACGCTAGCCACACACATTTGGAGTCAGTACGAGTAAAATTTGGAATTTCGGTCCGGAGGTGAAAAATTACGATTTTGCCCCTCGGGACGCCAGCATTGCTTTTCGAGGTCAAATGAGGTTATTTTTCGAGGCCGATGCCATTTTAGGGTGGCCACGTATATTTGGAGCTGTTTTGGACAAAAATTGGAATTTTGGTTCGGAAGTGAAAAATAATCTTATTTTATTCCCAGGACTTTGCAGTCGATTTTCGAGAGTTTGAAAAGTGAATTTCGCGAATCCGACACCATATTATGTTGGCCACGCATATAGAACACGTATGTGAGAAAATTGAAATTTCGATCCGGGACCGGAAAAATGACGGTTTTGCCCCTAGGCTATTTGGTCCAAATTTTTTTGGGAAAATTTTAGGATAATTATGGAGGGTTTATCAGCTCTATTATTGGCCTTATTGACCCTTTTGCCCCTCATTTTTAGATAGAGATAAATTAGAACCATTAGTTAGGGGTATTTTGGTCAAAACTGTCGGATTTGCGACACGTGTCGCCCCTAGGCTACCATTTTTGATCAGATCTGACCTCTCTCTCTCTCCTCACTCCCCCTCATGGCCAGAACATCCCTAGAACAGTAGCCCCTCTCCAGCTTTCTCTCTCTTCCTCTCATTCTCTCTCTCGGCCAAGCTTCGCCGGAGCACATCGCCAGTCACCGGAGCATCACCACCGGCTGCCGTGCCCAGCAGTAAAACCCGCCCCCCATCAACCTTGCCCCTATCCAACCCTCTCTCTCTCCCTTTCCCTCTCTTTTTCTCTCTTTTTCTCTCCCAAGTTAGCACCGTTGCTGCGTTGGAGCCTCGCCGCCGCCGCACCGGAGCTCAGATTGTCGTTCCGTCGCCACCTAGCCATTTGCTTAATTTTTGTCCCCGTACACATCCCCACGTCGGTGTCTCTTGCCATCTTTATGTGTTGTCACGATCCATGGCCGTCCGTCTGCGGCCCGTCGGCGCCGCCACCACCACCTCACCGGCCGCCACCCCAGTCCATACAATGTTCGTACGAGTGGTGTCCGTACAGGTTCATACCGTCGCCGTCTGTACACCACTAGCCGCTCGTCCGTACACCACTAGCCGCCCGTCTGTACACCGCCGACCGCCCGTCCGTACATCGTCGCCGGGAACGCCGCCACCTGTCACATCCCGATTTTTGGGCTTGGGAAGCCGCAGGTAAATGGTAATATCCTCAATTTCAGTCCCTAGAAAATGGCTATGGTTTAAGTTTGGCGGTTTTCCAATCGGAACTAAATTGTTTTATCTTATTTTGGAAAACCCAGTTTCGGATCCTTTGTACCCCTTCGTTTTGTTATTTTTGGGAAAACTTTTGTGATCCGAATTTCTAAACGCTTTTTTCTGGAAAGTTGTTCCAAACATTTTGAAGTTTTACATGATTTAATTTTAAAATTTTTGGAATTGATACAAGTAATACGATGGCCTGATTTTCGGACAGTGTGAAACTGCCCAGAATGGGTATTTCGGTGATGTTTACACCGTCTTGATTTTCTACAGGCTTTTCTGGGCCGAGTTTGGAAAAGTTTCCTTCACAAAAGTTGTTGAGAACTTCCTTTTCTATAACGTGTGTAAATTTGGGAATTTTCTGAGATGATTGGATTCTGGACAGAGCTTATTTTGAGAAGCAAATATTCTGTTCTAGCAAACTATTTTTAGTCTGTTTTTGAGTGACTAAAAATGGTGTTTACAGAGAGAATTAGATTTTGTGTTCTTCATGAAAAATGTTTATTAAGGTCTTGTTTATGACATATCCAAATTTGAGAATTTTCAGAGTCCATTTACTGTATTTTCAAGTCCAATTTCGTTAACAGTACAAAACTGTTTAGTTTTGCCAGATTTCAAGGATTTAGCAATTTCTATACGAAAACGTTGGAATTTGGACTTGGTGTCTTCTGGTGATTTAAAGTACACGTTCCGAGCTTTCAAATGAGATATTTTATACTTTGATCGGAGGTCGGACCAAGGGGAAACGAAATAGAGAAGTAAGCTTGAAAATGATTGGCTAAGAATGAGGCTTGTTCAAAAAGCCTAATTAATGGCTTGTATTAATGCTTGGTCTTCTTTTCCACAAGCATTTATTGGCCATTATTATTCTTGACTTTGATGGCCTTTCATGATGGCTTGTGAGGTAAGTGATGACCTCATCGCCTTGATGACATGCGCGCTTATATCATCCTTTTCTTTGGCCTCAAGTTTTGTCTCTATAAATAGAGAGAAGGGCCATTCGGCCAAAGAGAGAGAGAGAAGCCGAGAGAAAGAGAGAGAAACGGAGAGAGAGAGAGAGAGAGAGAGAGAGAGAGCCAATGAGAAGAAGATAAGATTGGCCTCTTCATCATTATAGGCCATTAATGTCATTAATGAAGGCCATCATGAGTCTTGACTTTAGAGGCCCCTCCATTAATGCTTCTTCTAGGGTTTTCTAAGCCCTCTTTAAATAGCAAGACACCCTCCCCTCTCTCTCTTACCATTCTCATGCCTCTCTCTCCATTCTCACACATACCAACAACCTTCTCTCTTGCTTCTTTACTTCTTGTTTATGCCGAGAAAGAAAGAAAAAAGAAAGAAAGAAAGAAAGAGAAAAAGCTTACCAGCGAGCCCATCTCTCTTTTGTTGTTCGATCGAGTGAGGAAGCTATGTCCAAGGCCCGAGTGTTCGTGTTCAAGCCCGAAATTTCCCGAGCTCACCCGTCTCGACCCTTGTTCTCTAAGTTTTGTTTGACGTTGAGTAAGTAAACTTCCTAATATCGAGAAAGGAAGTTGTGATATGTTGTGACATGATTTGCTTGGACCGTTTCTCGGTCATTTGGTTGATTGTGGTTGGTTCATTTCTTGATTTAATCATGTTTCGTGTTTGAAGTTTGTTTTCGCGATAGAATTGAGACTTGAAAGGCAAGGTGCACATATTATAGCCATGCTTGATGTTCTCTTTTATGAACTTTGCAATTGATCTACCATTGATGCGGGTGCGGTAAGGGCCGGCTTGTGCTAACGGCAATCCCTTCATCCTCGCTTGATATTAGTAGGTTTATTTATTGAGTTTCCCCGACTCATTCCCCATTTTTTTCCACCCTCAGGCCCGTAGGATGGTCGCATGGACGGCAGCGACAGGGGGAGCTTGAGCCATGTTGAAGTTCGGAGAAAGCGAGGAGCGAGGAGAAGTAGTGGGCTTAGGACACCCAAGCCATAATGTTTGTTGTGTAAATGGCTAAAATTGGATAATTTAGCTTGTGAAACATGTTTGTATACATTATAAACATAAGGTTTGTTCATGATACTGTTTTTTTTATCCCGCTGTTGTTTTTAATGTGATTGTCCCGAGATATGCTTTCTCGTGTGTTTAAAGAAAGATAATAATGAACGGGACATCACGTTTATATGACCCCGAGGTCGGGGCGTCACACCACCGGTTTCACTGTTCACCAGTGATCAGCCGTCGTTCTTCATCGTCATGGTTCAAGATTAAGTGAGTAAAATTTCTAAACCCGGATTAGGACTGATAGTGCATTTTTCTAGACTGGTTTAGGTATTATCGATGTATTTTAGACTGGCTTAGGTAGTATCAGTATATATTTCAGACTGGGTTGAAGACTGATTGGTAGAAATTATTATCGGGAAAATTGAGTGGATTAGTGAGAATTATTTGGAGAGATTAATTGAATTAAATGACCAATTTAGAAGCCCATTGGAAAATTACCGGGTATGTCCGGATTGACTGGTTGTACGTAATTTGTGCTCAATTATGATTGATTTCGTACTGCCATGTCGCATGTCGTATGGCTAAATTATGTGGAGTGTGATTGGCCTATGATTGGTTTGAAATTAACTGTTAATTTGTGAATCGCACGTTAGGCCACACGATATTAATTGGGCTAATTGAGCACAAGTTGTGATATTGAATGTTTGAATTATGTTGGTGCTCTGGTGCATTGCATTGCATAATATGGACACGCATTGTGTATGCCAAGAGTGAGGCATGCGATGAAATTATGCGAAAATGCGTGTCTACCATGAACATGTAATCACCTAAAATATCCTGAAGCGTTTTACGCTAGGTTCAGATAATAATGAGTTGTGTAATCACCTAAGGACCTTCGGGTCGTGACCTTTGAGTCGATACTGTCCTCATGTACTTTGAAGCAGGACGATGCCTGGTACATCCGGAAGATGACCATCCTCATGTACTTTGAAGCAGGCTCTGGTTTTTAAGGAGATCAATGTTACGCCTCATGCACTTTGAAGTAAGCTAGAGACACTGGCCCGATCGGTTGCTGCGCCTCATGCACTTTGAAGTAGGCTAAACGCACCGGTCCGTGAATATTGTTGACTCGAGTCGTAGCAAATAATAAATTGGGCGATTGTCAGTGTGCGAGTGTGGGCCAGTGGGCCGAAATATGCACGTGACATGTCGACGATATTTGCATGCATAAACATGCATAGGCTGGCATGTGAGTGCATGAGACTCGATGCATGAGTATGTGGTTAGCGTACGTGTGATAATGTGTGCCACGTATGTGTCGTGATTATTATATATTGAACTGTCTAACCTACAAGGTTAGAGAATTGTTTGATTGTTGTTGCATTATGATTTTGAAATATTTGTTTCCAGTCAAGAGATTGCATGTTAGCCTAGCCTAGGTTTAGGGATTATACTCGCTAAGATTCGTCTCACGATTGTAATAACCCACATTTTCAGATCTCCAGCTGTAAAGATGCCGAATCCACCACTTTTTGGAATACCTGTACAGATACATCAGTATACCAGTACATACCCCACAAGGAATGGAGAATCTTATGTGAGATATCAATCCGTAGTGTTCGTAAACGTGGAAGAATATTTTCATCAAACTCAAAAGTACGTGGCCTGGTGCTTGCGAGATGCAGACGAAAACCTAAGGTGACCCCTTAGGACTTTTGATGTGCCAATCGGTCAGGATATATTGATGGAACCTATAATTGCGGATGGCGAGGTGATAAATCCTCAGGATGTCTATGATGTAGATGGTGTTAACGAGCCTATGGAGGGGGGAGCCACAGGAGCCGCAGGTGATAGCTAAAGATCAAGACCAAGATGCCGAGGAAGAAAACGAGCCGGAAGACATGAACCTAGATTTTGATGAAGATCACGGGGAAGTAGCGGAAATAGGGTTGGACGTAGAGATAGGACTCAATGATGAGATATGACTGTATCTTGACCTAGAGCTTGACCCGGATACTAAAGACAAAGAGGCAGCAGCAACGGATATGGATTCCGAAGAGTCCGAGCCTCAAGAGGGTTCAGCAGGGAAGTCCTCGGAATCATCGAATCCGAATTAGGAGCCCTTTCTTAAGTCCTAACTCTTATAGGGAAGTTAATAACTTTTTGACTGCGATCTTCCTTGTAGTTAATCCCACCTTTCCCAGCCGTAGTACTTTTTTTGATCTAGTGACTGCTAATAGTTGTTGTTTTGGTGTAAATCTTTTAATCTGTACAAAGTACCTTGTAAAAGGTTTTTAGTTGGTTATGAAAATATATGTTTTATGTTGATGGTTGTTCTACCTTGGTCTTATGTGTTTTTCTGTATGGGTGTATATATATATATATATATATTTTTATATACGTGATTTCCGCTTATGCTTTACTCTCTGATTGGGTTTGGGTCGGTAACGCATCCTGAGAGCATTGCACCAAAATCGACTGTTGGCGGGATGTTACGCTTCATGGAGTACAGGGCGTGACATGATTCCTGTCATGATCAAGGGAACTCCATGTTAGGGATGAAGAGATAGCAAAGGAATAGGGGCATGCTTGTAAGAAGGAGATAGAGGCACTGAGAAATTCTACAAAATCAAGGTCAAAGCAACTTTGGCCTCAATTAAAGCAAAGTTTGGTTAATGCAAGTTCTAGGACCCAACTGAAAGGCAAAAAGTAGAGCTTGTTCCGGTTGCTTTTGAGACTCCCTCAGAGAATCTTTCCGGATTGAACTCTTTGGCATCATCACCCCAAATTTCCAAATCATGGTGGATCAAGATCATGGGCACAAAACCTGAATTCCGGGAGTTTATTTGTATATCTCTTAACTTAGTTGTCTAGTGAACAGTTCTCGTCATCATATATGCAGGCCGTTATTGTCACGCCCCGAACCCCCGTCGAGCCCGCAATATCCCGCCTTTGGTCGAACAGTTGTGATGTCCCAGGTTATCACCGACCTCAACTAAACATCAGAGATTTCATTGCGCAAACGGAAATCATAAAATATCCGGACAAATAAAACTTGGGAGAATTGGGAGAATATACATTTCCATTACTCGATCAAACTTATTCCACCATATTTACAATAGAACAAACCTTAGTTTACTAGTACACACATTGGTCTCCCATAACAGCAATCCTACTTCTACATATACGGTCGTAGTATATCTAATCCAGATCAGTCCGCCACCCATCAGAAACTCTGCCACATCGTACTTCGTGTGCACTGGTATCCTAAAATGTACTAGCGGCTGTGGTAGAGGGTTCATCGCTCAAGTCGGGGTTCTGAAAATTATTGGTTTACACAACTATGAGATTATATCTCAGCAAGTACACCCCTAAACCCAACCTAGGTTATCACGTACCTCCAGACCATTACGCAATCACACACATATATTCACGCACGCTGAAACATCACATCACAGGCACATCAAATAATATTGTCAGGCTCAATCATGCACAAAACAGCATTCAAACTCAATAATGTCATATGTAAACACGCGCATGTACTACTCTCATCCCATTATTCCTTCCATTCTCATTTTTCACTTTCACTCGCCAGTAGCCTGCGTTGAAGTACACGCCTCAGGCACACTGCGATCATTCATTTTCCACTTTCACTCGCTAGTGACCCGCGTTGAAGTACACGCCTCAGGGCATGTTTCTTGCCCGCATAAACGTATACGCCTCAGGCTCAACATCTACCACCCACTGCACAACCCACGTTGAATTACACGCCTCAAGCTGGCAGTCTTCTAGTAATACCGGGCATCATCCCGCGTTACAGTACACGCATCAGGACGGCACAATTTTTCACAATTTCTCATGCCATGCCACACATTATTTCTTTCTTACTCATGCATACGCTCAACACACATTTACCACGATCAACTGGCCCATTATACGCGACCCGCACACGCATTATTTTACACACAAATCATGCTCACTCAGCATTGGACATGGCAATATCAATAATTAATTTAATCTAACTCACATGTGCACCCGATAAACATATTCAATCACTTAATTGCACAACAACACACTCAATTCAATCACCACAATTTATTAATAACTCAAATATACATCTAACGCGATAATTCCAATTTTTCTCCAATCAAATGGCGTCAGATTAATTCCAATTCTTCACGGGACTTTCTTGCCATTAAATATCGGTTCTAAAACTCCAACTTGCGTCCCAAATGAATCATCGCAGCCCTGTGAACAGTAAATCATAGCTCGTGAATAGTAATTCACAGCTTGTGAACAGTAAATCACAGCTTGTAATTCACCTCCAATTGTCTTTCAAAAATTCCAAAAATAATCCTCAAGGCCCACCACAACATTCCAATCTTAAACCCCAATATTTCGCACCCGCATATTGTCAATTTCACCCCAAAGCAAATTATCCGTCAATACCCAATATCCTAAATCGGGATTAGAGTGTGACTTACCGAGTTCTAGACTTAATCGGCTAGAATGGGAAGCGGCGGCATTAGAACGGACACGGCAGGGACTCACGGTTGTGGTCCGGGTTGGGCGGCGGCGACCAGCGGCGGCGAGGGGCTTGCTTGGCCGTGGGTCTTACCTCACGGTGGAGAGAGAAAAAGAAAAAGGGAGAGGAAGAGAGAGACTGTGGCTTGGGGGCTGGTGGTGGTGCCGTACGTCGGCTTGAGGGCGGTCCGGACGGTGGTGGCGAGCGGCTGTGCCGGCGGTGCCGGCGGTGGGCTTCCCGATGGACGACAAGGAGCTCGGGGTGGAGGGGGAAGGATTTCACGGCAAAAAAGGGGCCTGATCGGGAAGATGAAGAAGAGAATGGAGAGAGAGAAGACATTCTTGACTCAAATAGTGACCATTGACCCAAGGGGAAAATGACCATGTTACCCTTTCCTCATACTTTTAATCAGACGGTCCCAATTGGATCTTATCTTGATCCGACGGCCGATATCGATTCTTGCACAAAAATATCCAAGGGTAGAATTGTCCAATCAAAATTTTAGGGCAAAATTACCAAAATGCCCTTTACCCTTAAAGCTTGCCCTTTAATAAATCCTAGGGGTATTTTGGTCACTTTCTCCGTTTCTTGCCCAAATCGAATTTTTCCGAAGGATTTAAGCGCACCAAAAATTCACGCGTGTCCCCTGCAACGTCGTCCTAACGTTCCGTCGTGACTACCTAATTTTCCGGTGTCCAATTTGGAAAAAAAATTCAATAATTAAATTCTATTAAACGCAACTTGAGCGTTTCTCGAGCTAACGAGTGGCTTGCTGGGGAAATTCGCAGAATCGACTCATGACTGATACTGAATCGAGTGACGTGCAAGTCCGTTCGGTACGTAACGACCTCGATTGTCATTAAAATCATAAAGATCAATCACTTGATCCGACGGGTACGATCGTTCGGTATAATTTCAGGATCATTCATCAAGTCGTTTCGTGGTCCAACGGAATCACCCGCGATCCACTACTATGACAGTGGCGAACTGACCCCTAACTATCCTTGGATCGGCCAACAGTGGCTCAAAATATCACTTCCGCGATTTAATGGTCGAAATCCATTCACGATCGAATTTTCTTCAGTCGTGCGAATTTAATTCCACTATTAGCCTTTCCCTAATGGTTAGCAATTCCAGAATGATCAGGTTCGGGTGAGAATTTACTGCGAGCACATTTCATAAAACTCAGTTATTTAATAAATTCCAATTGGTGGAATTTCAGAATATCACAGATACAACCTTGGCACCTCAGTGAGAAGCATGCTTAGTTGCTTATAAATCAATTTGCGTTAGGCTGTTTTGTCCAAAACAGCATCGAGAATGCAACAATTAGATTATCTAAACCTTGTGTAGTGGACCTAATTCATCAAACTGAATATCATTCATGTGATCTATGTGGTCAAGATCCATATGTCTCACCTCTTTCACTAGCAGAACCTAAGTTGAATAATTATCGACTAAATACTTCTCTCTCTTTTTCGGTTTGGGGGAAGTGGAAGGGAAGAACAGCAATTAGATTTGAGGTCAAGTGGAAATAATCCAGGAAAGACGTTTCCAAGGTCTCCTCTTAATCTAACACAAAAAAAACACAAATATCCAAAAGGAAGAAGGGCATTGGAAGAGGCCTTTGATTGTGTTTTTTTTTTTTTGGTAAGGTAAGAATAAATATAACTTTTCAACACACCAAATACAAACTAACGCTCAAACCAAACCCTGACCCAAGAGGAACATGGGGTCAAGAAAGGTACAGCAAAACTATACAAAAACCGAAAAAGCTAAGTAACCCAGAGGAACTACAGGACCAAATTACAAGGAGGACCAGTCGGCATCAAAGATTGAAGGAGGGAGTCCCCACTTCCTTTGGAAAAGACAGTTCCTAGGAGTATCCTGTACACGACCCATGGAGCATACTTTATCTTTGACAACCTTGATAAGGTGCTGACGCATACCCGGGAGGTAGATATTCTTCTGCCTGAAGATAGCATGGTTTCTTGAAGTCCAGATTATATGAACTAGAACTCCAAAGGAAAATCGGGAGAGGCTATGTGCAAAGGAAGGACCACCGCAGACTTTCATAGCCCAAGAGATATGATCATGCCATGGATGGTTGCGCCAGGGGAGATTGCAGTTGGAAGCCCAAAAGGAGGCCAACCTATTCGTAGAGGGGCACTCAAAATAAAGATGATTGACAGAATCCGGTCTGGTTCCACAGAATGCACACATAGCAGTGTCAATTCTATGGTATTGGAGGAGGAAAACCTGGGTAGGCAGCCGATTGAGAGACACTAGCCACAAGAGGAAAGCATGTCGGGGTGCAATATGATGGTCCCAGATGAAGGAGTGCCAGGGGACCGGGTGGCCTCTTCTTCTAAAATGATTCCAAGCCGATGCAACCGAGAAGGATTCCGAAGGATGTGGAGTCCAAATCAGTTTATCCGAAATATCATCCACAAAGATAGGAGGAGGCTCCGTCCAACTTAGTATCGTGTCTAGTACGGATGATGATTGCCAAGTGCCATAATAGAACTTTCGAACTGAAGCATCTCTGGGGATCCGCGATTGGTAAATGTCAGCATTACTAAAGATAAGGTATAGAGGGCCTCTATTGTGCCACCAATCAAACCATAGTGAGATGGAGTGGCCATTGCCGATCTTCCATCGAAATAGGCCTTGGGCTGAAGAGCGCAAATCCAGAATTTTCTTCCAGGTCCAGGAACAAAATGTAGGCTTTGAAGCCACCCAAAAGTTGGATTTTAAAAATGTTGAATGAATCCATTTGCACCACATAGATTTTTTATCAGAGAAGAGAATCCATATGTGTTTTAGAGTCAAAGCTCTATTATAATCAACAAGACGTCGTATATCGAGGCCTCCCTCTTCTTTTGGAAGACACACAGAATTCCAGTCTACTTTTGCTCCCCCAATACCGAGATCGGGTCCCTTCCAGAGAAACTGTCTCAAAATGGTCTCAATGCTGTCAAGAACAGATTTTGGGAGGGCGAAAATAGAAGCCTAGTACACGTGTAAGGAGTGCAAGACAGATTTAATGAGTTGCAGCCTCCCTGCAAAGGATAAAAAACGTTGTGTCCAAGAACGGGCCCTAGCCGTGATTGAGTCAATTAGGATCCTACAATCCTCTTTACGAAGCCTGGAAGAGATAACGGGCACCCCCAGGTATCGAAAGGGAAGCGAGCCCAGTTGGAAGCCAAGGCATTGGAGAAGTTGGCCACGTAAATCAGAATTCCCTCCCGAGATGTATAGGCTACTCTTGTTGCTGTTAGGTCGGAGGCCAGACCAACTGGAGAAAAGATTAAGAGCATCCTTGATTAGTTCAGCGGACCTCAGGTGGGCTTCAGAAAAAAGAAGAACATCATCCGCGAAGAATAAGTGAGATATGCGGGTCTTCTTACAACGCTAAAACCAACGAAATTTCGGAGAATTTGTTTTTGACTGAAGAATGCCAGAAAGGATTTCCATAGTCAGGATGAAGAGATATGGCGAAAGTGGATCCCCTTGCCGTATGCCTCGGCTACTAGGGAAATAACCATGTAATTCCCCGTTAATAGGGACTGAAGATACGGCCTTTGATTGTGTTTGTATAAGGCATACCGAGAAACCAGCTCTACAGATCCAGGGTTAGAGGGAGAGACAGAGAAGATGATTATGGAAAACCAAAGGAAAGCTTGCATAGAAGAAACTGGACTCGAATCAAGTTTGTGTTCTTTCTACCTTTCTTTCTATTTCTCATGTTTCTTTTGTTTTCTTTCCTGAATTAAAAGGCAATGTAAGAATGTCCTTCAATGTCAATAAATTTCTTCTTCGATAAAGTTCCGTATTCAACTAGGTGGCAGTTTCCTTCATTTGTGTTTCTCGTTTCATCTTTATTTCGGCAGAAACCCGTTAATTTGATTTGAGTTTTGAAATTAAGGAATATGTGTCTTGAAATCAATACAAAATGGCCAACAAAAACCTGTAAGGAATAATGAATTGAGATTGAGTTTACTTGGTCATTCTGATAATGTCTCTCAGGTCTTTAAACAAAGGCCTGTAAGGAGTTCCATTCAGACCTTGCCGTCTTAGACATCTTTCTAGATTCTTCGGCTTCAACCATAACAAACCCAATAATTTCCATGCACAAGCGAAGAAGGCGATCAGAACAACAGAGGGAACAATTGAAAAAGCCAAGGACACTTCCATACTCTGCGTTAACCAGATGATACGCTTGTCTTTCTTCTGCGAGAGGAAATAAATAGAACTCTTGAGGACTCTCTGATAATTCTAATGTAGAGTAGGACATTTTTATTTCCAGTCCTCGACCCTTCTTTACTAACAGATGACCAGACTACTAAGTTGCCAATCAGTTTTTACTTACCAACGATAGTTTATATTTACTATTAGTTATTCAAGTTTACCATGAACAGAACAAATTTCTATGTAGTCATAAATTAAAAAAAATGTCAAAAATTGTTAATCTTTGTAATCCTTCTCAAGAATTCTAGAATATTTAGAGATATTGGGAAAAGAGCACCATAAGTGTCATAACTTTCGTATGGCACTCACTTGAGTACCTAACTTTTTTCGATCATAATTGTTGAAAATTATGACACTCAAATGATCAATTGAAAATTATGGCACTTAAGTAAACGTTTTTTTTAGAAGTTATGATACTCGAGTGACCGAAAAAAAAGTTATGACACTCAAGTAAGTATCGCACAAAAGTTATGATACTTGTGATATCCTTATCCTAGAGATATCCATTCTACAAAAATCTGATGGCCCTATAAGTTAGTGGTGTCTACAAAGTTCTAGAGTTGAGGGAAGAGTAGTGGCCAAGGTTAAAAGGACAAAAAAAAAATCTCTTATGTAGAGAGCTTGGATTGTAAAACCTATCTTTATAAACTAAAGAAACTATATATTCTTGTCCCATCCACATCAGTACCCAAAACTAACTGCATTATCAGAGTCACAGTTCCACAAAATATTGATAATCTACGTGTTTGGAGTGGTAAAATATCTATTACCGCCGTAAGTTACACTCGAGAACTAATACTACTAGTAAGTTACGTCATCACTTCATAGTTTATTATCGAAAGGACTTGTAAATTTGAACAACTATAACTAATCAAGTATCGATTTGTAGTGGTAAAGTATTTAAAACCATTAACCAATGGTAAGTGCCTCAGCATTTCCTAATCTGCTATCCGGCAAACTCGGGAATTCAAAAAAATGTTAATAATCTACTATGAATTTATAGTGTTAGATTATATTTTTTTATATAAGTTACGACCACCGGTCGTAAAATTTACAACGAGTTTGCAAGGCAACAATTGATTAATGGGTCCACTTGTAGTGTTTTAAAAAAATTGGTAATGTATCATTGGATCTAATGTTCATAAAATCATATTGTTGTTGGAACCGTACTAAATAAGGAATGGGCCAAATGGAAATATACTATTGGAACTTATGCTTATAAAATCTTGGGTTACTACTGCGAAAAATCTCAAACTGGTACGTTTGTGATAATTTTACCCCAAACTAATTTTTCGACTACCAAAAATCTCAAACTGGTATACCAGTAATAAATTTACCCTCAGTTTATGTCACGCCTCGTACCCCACGGAGCGCAAGCATCCCACCTTCGGTTGTTTAACTGTGACGTCCCAAGAAGCGGTGCCGACCCACACTCATACAGAGATCAAGCACAAGCGGAAGCATAAAATAAACAACCCATACAACTACAATATGAGCCAAGGATAGCCATACATCAAACACCATCATAGAAAATAATTACATATTTATATTACTATTAAAAACCATTTGTATAATATTTATAAGTACAAACAAAAAGGTACACACGATCGGTAGCCACTTGGTCAAAAAGTGATAAGCGGCTAGGGAGGTCAGTCTAAAACTTTGGAAGAGGGCTACAGTCCAAAAAGTAGCAGCCCTCACTGCTTGCTAGGGACATAGGGCGACCCTAGGGCTCCCAATCAGGATCGGATGACTTGAAAAAATCCTCTGACAACTCCTCGGAGGCATCTTCACTAGACCCTGATTCCTCCGAATCCATCGCCTAGGCTCGCTCATCCTCAGTGTCCGGCTCTAACTCCGAGTCAAGGTAAAGCTCGAACCCCTCCTCATCTAATCCTAGCTCTGTCACCTCTCCGTCCTCCTCTACGTCCTGCTCCATAGCCTTGGGTTCGTCATTCTCCTCCTCATCCATTGGCTCGGGGTCCTCTGCTAGTACATCAGGTTCCTCATCCATCTCTTCCTCCTGCCTCATCCACTCGGGTGTGGCCTCTGGATCGATCACCTCACCATTGCTATAATTGGGTGCAACAGCCCAACACTATCGACCGGGATATCAAAGGTCCTGAGGGACTCTCCCTCATTTCCATCAGCATCCCAATGGCACCATGCCATATACTCCTGCTTCTGGTAAAAATACTCGCCTATATTCACAATCACTTCTGATCGATACCTCACAAAAGCTTTCCCATTACCTGAGGGGTAGAACTGGTATACTGCCGGATTTGTACAGGGATCCCAAAAAGAGTCGGTGGTCTCTCTATCCTCAACGGCTGAGGGTTTGAAAAGTTTCGGTTTACACAACCGTGAGACGAATCTTAGCAAGTTCAACCCCTAAACCTAGGTTAGGCTAGCATGCAATCTCCTGATCGGAAACAAATACTTAAAAAAACCATAACACAACAACAATCAAATAATTCTCTAACCTTGCAGGTTAGACAGTTCAACATATATTAATCACGGCACATATGTGGCACACATAGTCACACGTACGCCAATCGCATGCTCATGCACCGATTCTCACACATTCACATGCTAGTCCATGCATGTTCATGTATGTAAATGTCGTCGACATGTCACGTGCATTTTCCGGCCCACTGGCCCACATTGGCACACTGGCAATTGCCAAATTTATTATTTATTACGACTCGAGTCATCAACTTTTCACGGCCCGGTGTGTCTAACCTGCTTCAAAGTGCATGAGGCGCAGCAACCGATCTGGCCCAGTGTCTCTAGCCTACTTCAAAGTACATGAGGCGCAACACTGATCTCCTTACGAACCAGAGCCTGCTTCAAAGTGCATGAGGATGGTCGTCTTCCGACGTACCAAGGCATCGTCCTGCTTTAAAGTGCATGAGGACGGTATCGACCCAAAAGTCACGATTCAAAGGTCCTTAGGTGATCACACAATTCATTATTATTTGAACCCAGCGTATAATGCTTCAGGGTATTTTAGGTGATCACATGCTCATGGCAGACACGCATTCTCGCACAATTTCATCATATGCCTCACTCTTGGCATACACAATGCGTGTCCATGTTATGCAATGCAATGTACCATGAGCACTAATGAAATTCACTCAATATCACAACACGTGCTCAATTGGCCCAATTAATACCGTGTGGCCCAACATACGATTCACAGTTCAATAATTAATTGCAAGCCAAACAGTATCCAATTGCACTCCACAAAAATCAACCACACAACATGCGACATGGTAGTACGCAATTAATCACAATTAAGCACGAATTACATACAATTAGTCAATCCCGACATACCCGATAATTTTTCAATGGGCTCTTAAATTGGTCATTTAATCCAATTAATCCCCCCCAAATAATTCTCATTAATCCACTAAATTTTCTCGATAATAATTTCTATCAATTGGTCCTCAATCCAGTCTGAAATATATACTGATACTACCTAAGTCAATCCAAAATACACTGATAATACCTAAACCAGTCCAGAAAAATGCACTATCAATCCTAATCCGGGTTTAGAAATTTTACTCACTTAATCTTGGACCACAACGACGAGGAATGGCGGCAATTACTGGTGAACAGTAGAACCGGTAGCACGTTCCAGGCGCGGCATACGACAACGGTGTACGGACCGTATGGACACCGTACAGACGGTGACGTACGGCAACATACGGACATCGGTGACGTTACAGTGGCAGCAGCTCGGCCGTTCGAGCTCTGACGGGACGACGGTAGGGCTCCGACGCAACGGCGGTCCTATTCCGGGAGAGAAAAAGGGAGAGAAAGAGAGAGAAAGGGAGAGGGAAAGGGTCGGACAGGGGCAAGGCTGAGGCTGGGGGCTGTGGTGGTCGACAGGGAGGTACGACGGCTGGCGGTGGTGCTCTAGTGGCCGGCGGCTTGCTCCGGCAAAGCCAAACAAGAGAGAAAAAAGAAAGAAAAAAGAGAGGGGGAGAGATCTACGGGGGAAGGAGGATTGATCTGGCCAGATGAGAGAGAGAGAGAGAGAGAGAGAGAGAGTTTTATCTTGGTCAAACCATAGGTACTAGGGTGCCAAGTGTCAAAATCTAGCCTAAAGTGACCATTTTACCCCTTATCCAAAGGCTAATATTGAATCTTATCCAATAATTCAAGAGCATTTTGGTCCTTTGTTGCCATAATTAGGATAAGTCCAATTTTAATTAATTTTATTAATTATCCCCCAAAATTCGGAACAAAAAATAACCCAGAGGCAAAACCGTTATTTTTCCGGTCCCGAGGCGAAGTTCCATTTTTCGCCCGTACCAACCCTCCATGAGCGTGGCCAACATAATATGGTGTCAGAATCGGGAAATTCATTGCGCAAGCCTTCGAAAATCCACGTCAAAGTCTCAAGAATAAAATAATATTATTTTTCTAATTTTTGTTGAAATTTCAATTTTTGACCATAACGACTCCTGGTATGCGTGGCCACCCAAAAATGGCATCGATTTCGAAAAATAACCTCATTTGGCCTCGAAAAGCAACGCTAGTGTCCCGAGAGGCAAAATCGTAATTTTTCACCCTTGGACCGAAATTCCAATTTTTACTTGTACTAACTCCAAACGTGTATGGCTAGTGTGATATGACGTCAAATTCCCAAAAATAGTCTCTTAAGCTTTTAAAAATCAATATCGAAATCCGGGCTCAATTCCGTGAACAAAACTCGCTAGACTTTCAATTTCAAAGTTTCTCACTAACGGGCGGCAGTTTAGAGGTTACGCATATCGACCTAGGGCTATCTGTATCGTAATGGTCTCGATCATTGAGAGAATGAGAAATTATCACTAGTTACAGAGGTCACGATTATTCTGTTCAAGTTCAGGACTGATTGACCACTTGTACTTTCGGTCTTGCAGCATCACCTACATCCGTATTGTACATCGTAGGCCTTGGCCAATCCCAATCCATTACCCTTTTCTACAATCGGCCCACGTTGATCCAAAATATTCCCTCAACGTCTCTTGTGATCGGTGTTCGTTTCACGATAGGATCCCTGGTCCACGTACTGCTTCTTAATTAGCCATACCATATTGGTTAGTATCTCGAGAATGATCAGCTCTGGGCGAGATTTACTAAAATAAAATGCGAATTAATATCAATTTTATTGATCCCGGAATTACATCGAAATTCGAGCTATTACAGTTTATTTTCATTAAATTTTACTATCAAATTACTTTGTTAAATGACAAGCATCAATTGATGGATATACCAAGTTTATGTTTTACCCTCTATTTGTCACTGGCATACCAGTTTATGATTCTTTGTGGTATTAATTCAATTTAATGGAAACTAACGGAAGGTAAATTTATCACAAATCTACCAGTTCGGGATTTTTGATGATCAAAAAATTAATTTTGGATAAATTTGTCACAGTTGTACCTGTTTGGGGTTTTTCCTGGTTAAAATATTAGTTTTTGGTAAAATTATCATAGGTGTATCAGTTTGGAGTTTTTCATGGTATTAACCCTAAAATCTTTACATTGTTGGTAAGTTACTAACTAACGGACCCACTAGTAAAAATTAAAAGCAATTGGGGATCTATTGTCAGATTTGAGGTGGAAGAATCATATTTCGTTTGGTAACTTACTAATAAATTATGGGGTCACTTGTAAATAGAGAAATGGACTGAACAATAAAGAATACAATGGAATAACTAATCATGTAGCATCATGCAGGCTAATGGTAAAACTAGTGGTCGCATCAACTCAAACAACCTATCTTTCATATTTCATCACATTGGATCGACAGCCGGGATCAATGAAATCTCTGAGATTAAAGAGTGATGTTCTGAGAAGATGACAAGCAATGGTTGGAAATTTAGTCTTTTGATTGTTTAATTAAGTATGTGAATCGAAATTTCTTGGTATAATAAGGTTGTGATCTATTGACCCAAAAAGAAAAGGAAGGTTGTGATCTCTTGAACTCATTGAGTGACAATCTTTATGCCCGAGTATTTGTACGTCGATTTGAAATAAGATGTGCTTTTTGGGAAGTGGTCTTCCATGTGTTCCTGTTGGCTGTTGCTTTCTATTCAGTCAAGTACAAGTACTTGCATGCAGTGTTCTTTCTCTCTTTCCATATAAGTGACTTCACATAAAGTTAACAATTCGTATTTCAAATCAAAATCAGACATAACATTTATTTCTCTTGTTAAAAATGGCAAGCGATATTTCCCGTGGGGACTACTCTTTTGGAAGAAACCGAAAGGGTCTGTAAAAACCAGTTAACACGATCAATCCAACAAGAGCATGTTGGTGACAAGTGAAGAATTCCAAAATGAATCCGTATTGTTAACTAGGAACCACTTTTCTAGTCAAGGAGGCATACTGTGTTTAAAAGACTTTTCCTTTATTCTAAACAGACAGAACAATCCGTTCTACGCACGGCACGAAGAAAACAAGAGCACAGAGTCTGGTTAAATACGAACTGAGGAATTCGATCCGATTTTAGTCAAGATCAAGGGGACTCCATATTGGGGATGAGTAGTGAGCATAGGAGTAGGGGCGTGCTTGTAAGAAGGAGATAGCCGCACTGAGAAATTCTGCAAAATTAAGGTGAGAGCAACTTTGGCTTCAACCAAAGAAAAGTTTTGGCCAATGCAAGTTCTTGGACCCCAACTGAAAGGGAGAAAGCAGAGCTTGTTCTGGGTTGCTTTTGAGACTCCCTCGGAGAATCTCTCCGGATTGAACTCTTTGGCATCCTCACCCCAGATCTTTGGATCATGGTGGATCAGGATAATGGGCAAAAAAAGCAGAACTCCCGGAGGTACTTGTATATCTCCCAACTTGGTTGTCTTGTGAACTGTTCTCATCATCATAAATGCAGGCGGATATAACCTGAGTACCTCATTCAGTATCATGCTTACCTGCATATAAATTAATTTGATGTCAGCCTGTTTTGGTCAAAAAAGACATTGAGAGTGCAACGATTAAATTATCTAAACGTGGCCTAGTGGACCAGATTTATCAAACTTAATATCATTCATGTGATCTATGTTGTAACTTCGAACGAGAAGGCACAATACATATGTCTCACTTATATCACTAGCAGAACCTAACTTGAGTGACTATCGCCTAAATATTCCTTTTTTTCTTTTGGTTTGGGGAAGGCGTACGGAAGCACATCAACTAGATTTCAGTTCAGATAGTTACAATTTTTTCCTTCATTTTTTGGCCTTTCCTTTTTCGTTTGTTCTTTCTTTTTTTCTTCTTTCTTTTTTGTGTGCTGAAAACCATTTATTTGGTTTGAGTTTTGAAATTCGGGATTATATGTCTTGAAATCAAGATAAACAGCAGACCATAATATGACGAGAGTCCTTACAATTTTTAGTCGGCTCAACCCATCAAAATCGGGTTTGTTGTTACCGAAAACTCGCAGGACTTCCTCTCTTGCTTTGTCTTGCCAGTTTGGATACTTGCTCAACAAGATCAAAGTCCAAGAAAGCAAAACAGAAGTCGTCTCTTGACCTGCAAAGTTTAATGCTTTGCACTCTTGAATCACATCCTCTATGCTCATACCTTTTTGATGCCCAAACTCTTGAATTTCTTTCACGTTTGATTTTAGCAACAGTCCCAAGAGATCATCATCATCTACTCCTCCTTCCTTCATTGCCCTCTCTCTTTCGGTCACTATGTCTTCCAGCAATCCTTTTACTTCGTGGTCGATTTGTTTCATCCTCCTCAGCATTTTGGTTGGCAAGAGGCTGCATTTTTTTTATATACAAATTAACTTCAAGATCAAAACTTTACATGTCAATTTAGTTTCTATATTTTTTCTTGCTACATAAATGCACTCAACCATTTCCATCCATTCTGTTGAGTTTACAAGCTGGAAAACAACAATCTCAATAACAGCTTGATAGAAGATTTGCCTTACTAAACGTTGTGACAGGAAAAAATTGCAGATATACTACCTTGCAATTACAATCCAACCACTATCGATGATTTGCAAAATCATAAGAACACTGTCTTCAGAAACTTATCAAGTTCCTTGTGTGGCAGGATGCTTATAGATCGGTACATGATTTGCAAAATCATAAGACAATTGTAGAAAGTTGCAACTGACTCCATGGATAAGGATTGAGGAAATCAAACTGAAGTTTGTTACTTTTTTTTCTTGTCATATGCTTTTGAAATAGTTAAAGATCTCAGGATAAATTATTGCTGAACCAATCTCAAGTTACCTCCACCCGGGAATAAATGCGAACTGAAGAATCTTGTTAGCGAGGCCCATTTGTTCTCGTTGAAGGGGGACGATGCTCTTGACTTGGTTGTAGGTGACAGCAAAAGCAGCTTTACAGAGTACATCACCCGTCAAATGCTGAAGCTCAGGCCAAACATCCACGTCACCGGCCAAACTTTGCTTGTTCCATTCCCTTAACATCTCCTCGCAACTTGAACATGTTGCGCTCACTACAGACTGTAATTTATTCAACAATTAAAAACCTGAATCAATTGAACGTACGGAGTTTTTCATAATTAATTATTTTAAGTTCCGTTAGATGTTACATTTGGCAGGAAATTATTAGCTGCAAGCAATAATACCTTCAACTTCTCATAGTGAAAAGCTGGGTTGATGATCGTTCTATGTTTGACCCATTTCTCACCCTCAACCGTGATGAGCCCCGATACTAAGAGATCTCCAATGGCTTTGGTGTGTGGCTTTTTGAACTCATTGATCCGTGAAAATATTTCCTTCAACATGTCTGAGTCCATGATGTTCAATACAGGCGTTGGCCCAAACCATGTAAAGCTAAGCTTCCCTGCAATAACCATTTTTCACAGACTTGATTTATTGAGGCGTCAAATGGCTACTGGATTCATATATCACCCATTTCTGTATGTCAAGTGCTTAAACTAGCAGATATATCGTAACTACCCGAGTTGAAACCCATCTAGCAGATCGATTTGCACGAGAAAATGAGCAGTTTTAGTAGCCTTCTGACAATCGGTTACTACATAGCTGTCATTCATATGTCATGTGACTTTGCTCTAAAAGCAATACTCAATCTCGTAAAATCTGACTTATAGCAGGATCTGGTCAACATGCTTTCCAAGAATATATATCAATTAAATTGCTGAAAAGACACCAGAAATATATTTCTTTAGCAGGTTTTTAGCTAAAAATTACAGCTTCTAGTGAGTTGAAATTGTATATTGTTTTATACCAGGAAATTGAGTTCGTCGAATCAATGATATTATACATACATAATGGCTAAAAAAGTTCAACTGTATCTCAAATTTGATGGCATGCGTACCGTATTTCTTGATGGAGTGATGAAGGAAAGGCAGCAGGCGAGGCGCGATGTCGTTGGAGAAAGGAGTAATGGGTTGAGATTGAGCTTCCTTGCTCATTCTTATGTTGTCTCTCAGGTCTTGAAACAAAAGCCCGTAAGAGGTTCCATTGAGACCTTGCCGTCTCAGACATCTTTCTAGCTTCTTAGGTTTCAACCAAAACAAACACAGTACTTTCCATGCACACGTGAAGAAGGTGATCAGAACAAGGGAGAGAATAATCGTATAAGCCATGGACATTTTCATATTCAACGTTAAACATATGACCCGCTTGTCTTGTTTCTGTAAGAGGAAATAAATAGGACTCTTGGGGAGCAGAAAGACGTGGTATTGTATCAACCTTTTAATGCGTGTATCGGAAAAAGGAATTCGTTGACTTGCTTTTAATAAAGGAGAATCTTCTTCAACTAGTATGTTTCTTAGTTTCTTATTATCACATCTTTTTTACATGATATTTTCAGGAACTAGTTGGCCTGTTACCTGCCCAGCGAAGCATGCTAGAATGAGGTTAAAAACTAAGCGGTTTTAACAGCAAATGTCCCTAGATCTAGAATATGTCATTGTTATTTCCAGCCTTTCACCCTTCTTTTCGAATTGTTTCAATGCACGACGAAAACCATTGGTTAACCATATTCATCAGCCGAAAGCAAAACCATACAAACACCAAAATAACTCAAAGTGACCGTACGACAGGTCACATTTGAGGGTGAAAGTTAACTTATATATTACTTAGCGGGAGCTCACTTGTGACGTCCTGAAATTCGCCCATTTGGGATTTATGAGATGCTTGGTTTTATGAACGTACTCGAAGTTAGTTCTCGCCCGGAACTTATCATTCCTGGATACTAACTATTAGGGAAAGGCTAATTATGGATTTAAATTCGCACAACCAAAGAACTTGATCGTAAACCGACCATCGACTATGCAAATCGTCGAGCTGACATTTTGAGTCACTGTAAGCCGATCCAAAGTTAGCCAGGGATCAATTCGCCACTATCATAGTAGTGGATCGCGGGTGATTCCGCTAGACCACGAAATGAATTGATGAATGGCCCTAAACCTATACCAAGTAATCGTGCCCCTCAGATCTAGTTATCGATCCTCGCGATTAAGTGACAACCGAGGTCGTCATGACCTAAATAAACTGGTACGTGGTATGATTTAGTATCGGCCATGGGTCAAATATACGAATTTCCCCAAAAGCCATTCGTTAGTTTGAGAAACGCTCGAGTTACGTTAAATAAGATTCAATTATTAATTAGAGCCTAAATTGGATATCGAAAAATTAGATAGTCATAACGGGACGTTAGGACGACGTTATGGTTGGAACATACAGCTTTGGATTTTCCCGAATCCTTCAGAAAAATTCAAATTCGATAACAAAATGGAAAAGTGACCATTTTACCCTTTGAGGTTTATAAAGGGCAAGTGTTAAAAGGGAAGGGCATTTTGGTCATTTTGACCTAATTTTTGAGTTGGATAATTTTGCCCTTTTGCCCTTGGAATTTTATGAAATTTCCAAATTGCCCTTGGATATTTTTGGAAAAGATTTGATCCGGGCCGTCGATCTCAGGATAAGAATGAATCTCGGCCGTTGATTTGGATTGTGAGAGAGGGGCATGATAGTCATTTGTCCCTTCAATTATTGCCTTGGACTATTTAGTCCAATTTTCTCTCTCTCCTCATTCTCTCTCTCACCTCTCGTTCACTCCCTCTCCCCCTCCTCCCAGCCGAACCAGCCCCTCCCCTCACCGTGATCATCGCCACTCACCAAGGATGCCGCTCGTCGTCGTCACTGAGTCACTCGCCACCGCCGTGTGCTGCCATGAGCCGATCAGCCGATCTCCCTTTCCACTCTAGCCAAGTTATCCTAGAGTTCAGGTAAGTCACCCCTTAAACCATATTTAGGATATCGGGTATTAACAGACTAGTTTAGATGCGGTTTAGGGTAGTTTAGGGGTTGATTAGGGTGTTGGTCATGGTTGTTGGTGGCTGATTATGGCTGTTAGTGGCTATTGAATGTTGGATTAGACATCTGGGAATGAGTTTTGTGGGTTGGAGATCCATAGGTGTGAGCTAGAACTTGAATCTTGGTTATTTAGTTCAAAACTCGAATTTCGTGACTACTGTACCTATCCGGTTTGTTTGTGGAGAATTTTGTGGGCAGAATTTGAGGAAGTTTTTTTCATGAAATTGCTCCCAACATCTTGAAGTATAACATATTTTAAATTTGAAATTTTTGTAAGCCATTTGGGTCGCACGACAACCCATTTTCAGACTGTCTTAAAACTACTCGGAGCACTGTTTATCCCGACCTTCTTGTCTTGTCGAATTTTTATAAAATTTTTCAGATCTATTTTCAATAAACTTCTTTCACAAAAGTTGTTGGCGACTTTCTTTTCTATGACATATAAAAATTTCAAAGTTTTTCAAGGTGATTTGGGTGTTGAAAGTATTGAGGAAAACTCCTACTGATTTTGAAGTTGACAAAACCTTCCATGATAATTGTAAATTTGATACTTATTCTGAACTATTTTTATTCCAGGATTATATATATGTTCTAGAAACTCGGAAGGAAGTTTTTCAGACTTTACAATCTGAAACAGTAAGTTCTTGAAGGACCCACAAAATCTAAAGTTATGAGATTCAGACTCAAAACGAGAAAATTTCAGAAGAAAACGCAGGTTGAAATTTTCGTAAGGTGCTAAGATAAGATTTTCAGAAGCAGACGAAGACACAGAAATTCTTCAGGATGCAAAACTCAAAACGAAAAACAACAGCTAATGATCTGGCATTGATTTTACAAAAGGAAACCTTTGATTGTTTCAAATCTCAATTTAATTGATTGACAATCAAAGATCTCGACAAGAATGCATTACAACGGACAAAGATCTACTTATGGAAACCAAGATTCTGATTATATGGGCGACCGAAATTAGCGGGATTCAGAATCTGTCATCCAATGGCTACTCAATCCTTAGTATTCAAATCTGTCCAAGGTGAAGATTGGAAGATAATCCTCTGAAGACTGTCCAACGGCTAGTTTGGAAGTAGAGGAGTATTTAAGGAGATCAACGAGCAGCAGAAGGATGCGAACAGAATCAAGAATCAACAAGTCCAAAGTCTGAGTATAATCCAATCATTTCTCTTGTCTTTCTGAGCCAAAAAGTTTAGAACTTGAGGGTTACTTTGAAAGAGTGTTTGTTTAAGATAGAGAGTCATATCATACACGAGAGTAATATCACTCAGAATCTGTAAATTCCTCTTGATTATTTAGTGAAATCTAGCTAGTAGGCTGTAAGCGTGGGAGAGTGGATATAGACTTGCTATAAGCCGAACCACTATAAACTTGTGTGCAGATTCTCTATTCCTTATCTCTTACTTTACATTCTGCATATGAGAACATCTCCCATATGATCTGACTTGAATCTGAATTTTATTCAGACTCTTCTGTTATTTATTTTATTTCCGTACAAATATCAAAGATCTGTTTAGGATCACATATTCACCCCCCCTCTAGGTGACCCTTGCTAGCCACTTCAATTGGTATCAGAGCAGGTTGTTCATTTTACTGAATTGTTTTACTTCTGAATTAACGATCTACATGGCTAGCTATGGTGCTCCAGGGCTCATTGAAGGACAGAGCAACAACAGACCACCATATTTCGATGGCAAGGAATATAGTGTCTGGAAGAACAAGATGAAGGCATTCATAAAGTCAATTGATCATATGCAATGGGATGTCATCATCAAAGGAGTCAACCCAAAGTTTTCAGACTCAAGAGAAAAAGCAGATGCAAGCAAAGCAGCAGATCTTCCATTATCCCAAACTGAGATATCTAAAAGAGAAACTGTAGATTCCAAAGCAATTTATTCTCTCTACTGTACTTTATCTCCTGTTGAATATAAAAAAATTACTGCTTGTGAATCTGCTAAGGAAATCTAGGATACTCTCTTTATTACTTATGAAGAAACAAATCGAGCCAAGAAAACTCAAATCAATATTTTGCTTGGTCAATATGAATCCTTTAGAATGAAGCCGGGAGAATTAATTGCTGATTTTTATGATAGGTTTACTGACATAGTAAACGGTCTTGCTTATTAAGAACAACCAGTTTCAAATGCAATGAAAGTCAACAAACTTCTGAGAGGACCGACAGATCAGTGGAATAACATCAAAACATCTCTTTGAGAAACATAAAGGATCAAGCCTCTATCAGTGAATGAGTTAATTGAAACTCTTCAATCATATGAGACTGAGAAACGGAATGAGGAGAATAAAACCAGATATAATAAGTCGATTGCATTGAAAATGCTGATGCAGATTCTGAAGATGAAGATGTTGATGATGAAGAACTAGCTCTCTTCATAAAGAAGTATAAGAAAATGAAAATCAAAGGAAGAAACCTCAAAAGAAAGAAGCCTTTTGAAAATAAGAGGTCTATCGATGAGATATAGAGATCAAAGGATATAATATGCTTGCACTGTAAGAAACGTGGACATATCAAACTTAACTGTCCCCTTCTGAAAAAGAAGACCAAATTTGAGAAAGCAAAGAAGGCCTTAAAGGCTGAAACCTGGAATGACACAGAGTGCGAAGATAGTGATGAAGACATCTCAAATTTCTGTCTAATGGCAAAGTCAGATTTTGATTTTGATTCTGATCCTAAAATGGAAATTGAGGTTACCACAAAGAGAAAAAGAAAGTGGTATCTAGACAGTGGATGCTCTAGACATATGACAGGAGATCCAAGCATATTCGCTGATCTACACAATCTAAATGGTGGAAAAGTTTCTTTTGAAGGAAATACCAAAGGAAAAATCATTGGCAAAGGAACGGTTGAAATTGGAGGATTCACAATTCATGATGTTTCGTTGGTAAAAGGACTCAACTACAACTTGATAAGCATAAGCCAGCTATGTGATACAGGCTTCAGAATCATCTTTCAAGAAGATACATGCTCAGGATCAAGCAAAAATTCCTCTCAAACATTCACAGAAAGAAGACATAGCAATATTTATCTTCTAGATGTTAATCCAAACTCCAGTCATTGCTTAATTTCAATTAAAGAGGATGAAGATCTATGGCACAGAAGGTTGGGGCATATCGGTATGAAACAGATCTCAAAGATCTCAAACAAAAAGTTGGTTCGAGGATTGCCAGATCTGAAATACAGGAAAACAGAGTTATGCAATGTCTGCACTCTAGGAAAACAAGTAAGAAGCTCTTTTAAATATATACATCATGTTTCTGCTGATCGTGCCTTGCAGCTTCTTCATATGGATCTGTTTGGACCAACTAGAATACAAAGTATTGGTGGTAAGAAATATTGTTTAGTTATTGTTGATGATTTCACAAGATTTACATGGGTGTTCTTTCTTGCACATAAAAATAAAGCATTTTCATATTTTTCAAAATTTGCAAAAAGAGTTCAAAATGAAAAGGGATATACCATTTCCTGCATCAAAACTAATCATGAGGGAGAATTTGAAAATCAAAGTTTTTCAGATTTTTGTGAGGAAAAAGGCTTTCAACGTAATTTTTCTACTCCATACACACCAGAACGAAATGGTATTGTGGAAAGGAAAAATCGTTCCTTACAAGAAATAGCAAGAACTTTATTGATTGAAAGTAGGATTCCTTTTCATTTCTGGACAAATGCAGTTTTTACAGCATGTTATATCATTAACGAAGTTTTTCTCAGACCCATTCTTGAGAAAACTCCCTATGAGCTTTACAAAGGTAGAAAGCCCAATAGCTCATATTTTCGAGTGTTTGGTTGTAAATGCTTTATTTTCAAAAATCCAAATGATCGCTCTGGTAAGTTTGATGATAGAGCAGATGAAGGATTCTTACTTGGATATTCTACTACAAGCAAAGCATACAGAGTATTCAATAAGAATTCTTAGACTGTGGAAGAAACAATGAATGTAAGGTTTGAAGAAAACATTCAGACTCACAAAGATGAATCTGAACCATTTCCCCGCATTCAAGTGTCATCAGAAGGTCATTTAGAATCTCAAAAGATCTTAGATCCTGTAGAAGAAGGAAAAGAAGACAAAGTACAGACTCAATCAGAAAATTCAGAATTTACAGATATTTAGAAGGAAAGATTTGACAAAAACTGGAAACATAAATCCAGTCATCCAAAAAATCTCATCATTGGAGAAATAGAAGATGGTATCAAAACTAGATTCAAACAAAAGGAGAACATCAGCAACTTGGCATTGATATCAAAAATAGAACTAAAAGAGGTTGGAGAAGCCTTATCAGATAAAAGCTGGATAGAAGCTATGCAGGAGAAACTTCAACAGTTTAGAATCAATGAAGTATGGGAGCTTGTGCCAAGACCCAAAAACCATTCAGTAATTGGAACAAAATGGGTGTTCAGAAACAAACTGGATGATAAAGGGAAAGTCATAAGAAACAAAGCAAGACTAGTTGCAAAAGGCTATTCTCAAGAAGAAGGCATAGATTATGACGAAACATATACACCAGTTGCAAGGTTAGAAGCCATTCGGCTATTATTAGCTTATGCTTATTTCCATAACTTTAAACTGTTTCAAATGGACGTGAAAAGTGCCTTCCTGAATGGATATATTAAAGAAGAAGTATATGTGGAACAACCAATTGGTTTTGAAGAACCAAGGAAGATTGATTATGTCTACAGACTCAAAAAAGCCCTTTACGGTCTGAAATAGGCACCCAGAGCTTGGTACGAAAGGTTAAGTAATTTCCTTTTGCAAAATGATTTTACCAAAGGTAAGATTGATACAACTTTATTTGTTAAGAGAAAGGGTAAGGATTTTCTACTTGTTCAAATCTATGTTGATGATATAATATTTGGATCTTCTAACGAATTGCTTTGCAAAGAATTCTCTAAGAATATGCAGAACGAGTTCGAGATGAGCATGATGGGAGAACTAACATTCTTTCTTGGCTTACAAGTGAAACAAACCAAAGATGGTACATTCATTTGCCAAGAAAAGTATGCCAAGGAGATAGTCAAGAAATTTGGATTGCAAAATTGCAAGAAGACAGACATTCCAATGTCTCAAACATACAAGCTAGACAAAGATGAAAATGGTAAAAAGGTTGATCAAGAAGGCATATAGAAGCATGATTAGATCTTTATTATATCTTACTGCATCTAGACATGATATACTTTTTAGTGTCTGTATGTGCGCAAGATTTCAATCAGATCCAAAGGAATCACATCTTTCTGCAATAAAAAGGATAATCAAATACATTGGAACTTATCCAATGTTAGGTCTTTGGTATTCCAAAGAATCAGATTTTACTTTTACTGGTTATTCAGATGCTGATTTAGCTGGATGTAAAGTGGATAGAAAAAGTACAATAGGTACATGTCAACTACTTGGAAATATGTTGGTATCCTAGTACTCAAAGAAGCAAAATACAGTTGCACTCTCAATAGCAAAAGCAGAATATGTAGCCTTGGGAAGTTGCTGTGCACAGATTCTGTAGATGAAGCAGCAGTTGCGAGACTTTGCTGTTGAAAACTCAAGTGTTGCAATCAAATGTGACAATACAAGTGCTATTAATCTGTCTAAGAATCCCATTCTTCATTCTCGAGCCAAGCATATTGAAATCAAGCATCATTTCATTAGAGATCATGTTTAAAATGGTGATGTGAATGTTCAATTTATTGATTCTAAGAATCAATTAGGTGATATATTCACAAAACCTCTTGACAAATCTTTTTTTGAATATATTAGAAACAAACTGTGTATTACTTATCCATTATATTAAAGTGTTTGATAGACAGGAATATTTTTCAGACTCAAGTGATCTCGGTCCGAACATTTCTCAGACTTTAAAGAACGGTACGTACATAGTTTAAAGTTTGGCGGGAATATTTTTGGCAGGATATTTTCACATTTGTTATCCTTGGAAACAAATCAGGTACGTATCCTAATTTATCTTATTAATTGTGTTTAAAATATTATCATGATTTTGTACTGATCTTTCATGCTTCAGAAAGTATATCTCCTTCCTACTTATTTGGGCTTATTTTTACTTTCTAAAAATAACCTTTTATTCCTAAAACTTGTCCTTCACATTTATAAAACTGTCCATCACTTTTCAAAACCCCCATCAGTACGATTTTTACTCCTCAAACCCTACCGATATTCAGAGACTCTCCTCGTCTTCCTTCCTCCAAAGATCAAAACTTTTTGCTCCAGAAGTGATCAAAATGCCGTTCAAAAGAAGATCTTCACGTATTCTGAACCAAGACTCGAAATCTACTGCATCGGCGGAGTATATGGAGATCTTGAATATAGAATCGGACTATCGTGAAGACCCTGTTGAAGCGACACCTCAACGATCGTCTCCACCCAAACCTTCTGGTAAATCAGATTTTCGCTTTAAGAATATCAAGCTTGTTTGGAAATGCTATCGACGATTAAAGAAAAGCAATGCCTCTGCTTTAGTTCTGCTTGACTGTCTTAAAGACAATAACTTTGTTTCTGAAGAACATCTCGCTATGAAATACTCTCAACTTTGTATGAAAACTGACAATGTTCTAGTTCTTCACCAAAAGAGCCCTCTACCAAAAATGGCAAAGAAAAAATCGGAGAATCCTCAACTCCCTCTAGCAAACAATCTGCTCATATCAGCCCTAAATCTACCAGTGCAACAAAGTTTGTTATACCTAATGATGATGCTCAACTTTCTGAGCTTTTTGAAATAAAGGTAGGAATAGCATTTGGTATGCCAGGATCAGGATGATTATTCAGAAGCTTTGAGCATAATATTTGTTATAAGTTGTTGCTTGCTCAAGGGATCATGAATCACAGAACTGTGGATTTCGACTGCCTAGAGAAGGCTGACATTTCTGTCAAACACCTATTTGAGAAGCTAGGCATTTATGAGTTTTGCCTTCAATCTACAAATGTTTTTGCTGAATTAACTACCTATTTCTATTCCAATCTCTCTATTTTGTCACCCAACTGGCTCCAATTCACTGTTGGTGACAAAAAATTCGATTTAAAAGCGGATATGTTGGCAAGAATAATTGGAGCAAAATACTCCAAGTTTACTCCGTTGGAAGTAAATCTTGAGGATGCTTCCAAGATTGCGTCTGAAAATTCCAACTTTGCTCAAGGATCAAACTGGCAACTCTCCTACTCTAACTTATTCAGAAGATCCGTGATTCTGCACAAGATCATTATAAATTGCTTGAAACCCAAGGCTGCCTCTAAAACTGACCTCTCCAAATCAGAAATCAAGCTCATATGGGCCATCTTGAAAGGTCAGCCTTTTTCTCTTCCTCATATCATTATCTTCCATATGTACAGGACGTTATAGAAAGACAAGGGACAACTGCCATATGGTGCCTTAATCACTAGAATTTTCATGTTCCTAAATATATCGATTCTTGATGAACTGCGCCAGAACATTATTTCTTGTATGTTTGTTGGAGAGAGAATGCTCTCCAAAATGAAGGAGTTTAATGATGTAAGGGAAAGAATAAAGGGAAAAGAGGATCATCAGTCTGAAGCAAAAGCTGCTAAAAAGTCAAGCGTCAAAAAGACAGGGCAGAGAAAAGGGGCAGGATCAGCAAGCAAGAAGAAAGAATCTCCAATCCCATTAAAGGTGTATAGCAAAAAAAAAAAATTCTTCTGCATGACGAAAGTAATGAAGCAGAAGCAGAATATCTTGATACAGGCCATGCTGATCCTCTAGAACATGCTTCTGAACCAACTCCAAATGTTTCAGAACCAACTCCTACAAATCATGTCTCAGAAGAACAAGCACATTTTCAGGGGGAGATTCTAGAAGAAACAACCATGGGGTTCGATCAGTCTGAGCCAGAATAGCTCTCATAAAATCAGACCATTCTTGACCTTCTGCTTGAAATCAAGGATAAGCAAGCTGCACTTGAACTAGATATGAAGAATCTACAAAAAAATTGTTGAGGAAAACAACCAATCTCAACGTCTCCAAGCAGTAGCAGACAAAGCAGAACTCAAGGAAGCCATTACTCTCGCTCATCCAACATGGATAAGGCTGTGGGACTATGCCGTTCGAAAATTGAGGAGGCTGTTTCAATATTGGACAATTTTCAACTGATTCGAACTTCTTCAAAAAATTAGCCTGTTTTAAAAAAACATTTCTCTTCAAGTCTTGTTTCTTTCAATCGATCTATAATATACACTAACATTTCTTGTTAGACTAATTGATTGCTTAATATAAATGCTTTATTATTGCTTTTTGCTGATGACAAAAAGGGGGAGAAATTATATGCATATTTAATATGCAGGTTCAAAGGAAGCAAAGACACAAATATCAACAGAGTTTGCTCTATCAACTTCAAACTCTGATTTATGCACTAAATATGCTTATTTACTTCCAATTAATTTCAAATTGATTGAATCTGTAGGAAAGTTTTGTCACCATAAAAAAGGAGAGATTGTTGAGGAAAACTCCTACTGATTTTGAAGTTGACAAAACCTTCCGTGATAATTGTAAATCTGATACTTATTCTGAACCATTTTTATTCCAGGATTATATACATGTTCTGGAAACTTAGAAGGAAGTTTTTCAGACTTTACAATCTAAAATAGTAAGTTCGCGTAAGCTGAAATTTTTCAGAAGCAGGCGCAAAAGATGAGATTTTCAGAAGCAGATGAAGACGCAGAAATTCTTCAAACGCAAAACTCGGAACGAAAAACAACAGCTAGTGATTCGGCATTGATTTCACAAAAGGAAACCTTTGATTGTTTCAAATCTCAATTTAATTGATTGACAATCAAAGATCTCGACAAGAATACATTACAACGGACAAAGCTCTACTTATGGAAACCAAGATTCTGATTGTATGGGCGACCAGAATCGTGAGATTCAGAATCTGTCATCCAACGGCTACTCAATCCTTAGTATTCAAATCTGTCCAAGGTAAAGATTGGAAGATAATCCTCTGAAGGCTGTCCAACGGCTAGTTTGAAAGTAGATGAGTATTTAAGGAAATCAACGAGCAGCAGAAGGATGTGAACAGAATCAAGAATCAACAAGTCCAAAGTCTGAGCATAATCCAATCATTTCTCTTGTCCTTTCTGAGCCAAAAAGTTTAGAACTTGAGGGTTACTTTGGAAGAGGGTTTGTGTAAGATAGAGAGTCATATCATACACAAGAGTAATATCACTCAGAATCTGTAAATTCCTCTTGATTATTTAGTAAAATCCAGCCGGTAGGCTGTAAGCGTGGGAGAATGGACGTAGGCTTGCTATAAGTCGAACCACTATAAACTTGTGTGCAGATTCTCTATTCCTTATCTCTTACTTTATATTCTGTACATGAGAACATCTCCCATATGATCTGACTTGAATTCGAATTTTATTCACACTTTTCTGTTATTTGTTTTATTTCCGCACAAATATCAAAGATCTGTTTAGGATCACCTATTCACCCTCCCTCTAGGTGACCTTTGCTAGCCACTTCAGAGAAAGAAATATATTTTGAGGACAAAATAGTCCGTTAGAGCGAACTAATTTTGGTCTGATTTCGAGGGACAAAAAGGCATGATTGCAGATTGAATTGGATTTCGTATTCTTCATAAAAAAATATTTATCAAGATGTTTTTTATAATATATCCAAAATTTAGAATTTTTGGAGTTCGTTTACTATTTATTTTTATGGGATTTCGGTCACTGTGTAAACTGCCCAGATTTACCTTGATTTTATGGATGTTCATTTTTATGAGCAGAATGGTGGGGGTGTCGAGGTTGAATAGTTGTTGCCCTTGTGACTGGAATTGATGCTTGAATGTGTGTTATATGAGTTGATTTGAGGACGAAATGAGGATGTTTTGAGGCTGGAGTGAGACTGAGTAGAGTGCCGGACGTTGTGGGATGGAATTGACGAGCTTAGGGCTCGATTTAAGGACAAATGGTGTTGGTTTAGTGTGTGGTAGTGTGGCTTGATTGTGGTGTTTAATATGGTTGGAAATGAGCTTGGAAATGTCGAATTTCTGCCTATGAACGTGGCTGTGTTTGTCGGCTCGTGAATGGCTTTGTGTGTTTATTGTACTATGATTTGATGGATTGAAATGTACTTTGTTATGTGTATGCTCGAGCCGAATTGAATTGCTTGTCAATTGACCGTGTTGGATGCTTATTGAGCATGAGAAATATGTGAATTGATGCGTGCACAGGCCACGTATGATTGGCCAATTTCTTGACAAGCGAGTGTTGAGCATATGAATGAGCAAGAAATTGTGTGTGGTGTGGCATGTGTGAGCATGGAGCGGTACCATTATGCGGGTTGTGTCGTAGGTGGTGAGTGTTGAGCCTTAGGCGGTATCACTACGCGAGCAAAATATATGGCCTGAGGCGGTACCATTACGCGGGCCTTGAAGTATTATTTGAGTTAGTCGTAGTGAGCCTAAGGCTATACCATTACGCGGGCCATTGGCGAGGCAAGTATGAGATGGTTGCAGTGAACCTTAGGCGGTACCATTACACAGGTCACTGGCGAGTGGTGTGGAATAGATGTGATGAGATCGAAATGAATGTATGAAACGTAATTAGAACATGCATGTGAGTGGAATGGTACTATTATGATTAACGTGCATGTTGCACGGGAAAGGCCCAGGTAAGTATTGATTACGTGCCTACAGTGTAATAGCTGAGTGTGGTTGTTTGTCGTGAATGTCTGGAGGTATGTGATAACTTAGGTGAGGTTTAGGGTGTATGCTTACTGAGATGTGATCTCATGGTTATTTCAACCAACAATTTCAGAACCCTGGCCTGAGCAACGAATCTTCCTCCTCCGCCACAGCGTTTGGAATACCAATGCACACTGACCATAACATGGTAGAGTACTCAGCAAACGAGCAAAATGTTCAAAGGGATTCAAACTTAGATTCTGGGGAGACAGAATCGGAGTGGACGCCGTCTAGCGGGCATCAAGGATAGTTTTAGGGTCATAGTAACTCTTTTGGAATGTTCCATTTTTTAAGATAGGGTAAACCTAGGCTGCTGATCTTTTTGAACGTCGGTGGTGCAGGATACTCGGTGTGCATGTAAATTATGGTATGGGTTGTATACGGTAAATATTGTATAAAGTTGGATAAGTATTGGATGTTTATTCTTCCTTGTACCCTAGTCAATTATTGTCCGGGTATTTGTGGCTTTCGCTAGTTGATTTAACTCTCTGATAAAATGAAATGAGGTCGGCGATTTTCTGGGACATCGCAATATTCGACCAGAGAAGGGATGCCACGAGCTCGATGGGGTTCGGGGCGTGACATCACGTGTTGATTTGGTATCAGACTGAGAACCGCTCGATCTAAGTTGACCGAAATCTGGAGTGATAAGGAGCAGAAACCCTGGGGTAGCAATTTAGGGAGACTTTAGCGAGTTATAGGGCAGAATAAGTTACACGTGCCTCTAGATTGTTTGTTGTGATTGATTGAGTGAATCGATTGCAATGACGATTGAAATGCAGGTGCGTTTGGACCTGAGGTAAGTGTTCAGACCTTAGTGATTGTGGCATTGTGCCTATGGTGATTGATTGTCTGCTGAGTGAATTATAGTGTTAATTCACTGCTTAGGACTAGATTGATCTAGTTGGCCTAGGTTACTAATTCGTGAATGGAATTATAGCAAGTAGTTGAGTGATAGAATTGTGAGGATGAGTTCGCGAGGTAGAGGAACTGAGGGTCCATCCATTTCGCGAGCCCGAGCTAGACCTGCAGAAGATCCTAAAACAGAAGTGGTCATGAGGATCCTAGAAAAGATCGGTGATCTGATAGGACAACAGACTCAAAAACGAGCTGCTACAATTGCATGAGTGCCGAGGCCAACATGCGTTGCTGCCAATAATAATAATAACAGTTAATACCACGAAAAATCCTAAACTGGTACACTTGTGACACATTTACCCCAAATTATTTTTTGACCATAAAAAACCCCAAACTGGTACACCTGTGATAATTTTACCCTGAACATACCACAAAAAATCCCAAACTGGTACACATTTGACAATTTTACCCCCCTACTAATTTTAATATGTTTTTTAATTTTTTTGAATTTTTTCTTTTTTCTTATCTTTTCTTTTCTTTTTTCATTTTCAAACTTTGAGCGGTTCATCCGTCGGCCCTTCCGGAACAGCCAGCGCACAAGGGCCGCCCGCGCCGCCCCAAGGCAAGGGCAACCCTCGCTCGACTCAAGTGAGGGCGGTCCTCGCCTGCATCGGGCGAGGGCCGCCCCCACCCGACACAGGTGAGGGTCGCCCTCGCCGACTCACCCTCGCTCGAGCCGGTGAGGGTCGCTCTTGCCAACGCCGGTGAGGGCGGCCCTCGCCGGCTTCCACCTCTGGCCGGTCGCCGAACCGACGATCGGCCAAAGTTTGAAAATGAAAAAGAAAAGAAAAGAAAAGAATAAAAATAAATAAAAATTCGAAAAAAATAATAAAAAAATAATAATATTAAAATTTTAATTCATGGTAAAATTGTCACATGTGTACCAGTTTGGGGTTTTTTGTGGTAAGTTCAACGTAAAATTATCACAAGTGTACCAGTTTGGGATTTTTGGTGGTCAAAAAAATAGTTCGGGGTAAAAGTATCACAGATGTACCAGTTTGGGGTTTTTTATGGTCAAAAAAATAGTTTGGGGTAAATGTGTCACAAGTGTACCAGTTTAGAGTTTTTTTGTGGTATTAACCCTAATAATAATGGAAATCAAGGGCAATGGCAAATGAATGTGAATAGGCAAATGCACCAATTGATCGAGCAGTTTATAAAATTGAAGCCTCCTAAGTTTGATGGTAGAGGCGATATTGACGGTGCATCGTTGTGGGTGGAAGAATTAGAGAAAGCTTTTGAAGTGTCGAGATGTACATATGAGGAAAAAGTAACATTAGCCGCATATCAATTGTAAGGAAATGCAAATGATTGGTGATAGAGAAGAAAGGATAGACGTGGCGGTCTTAGCCATGTATGATTTCGATGTGATAGTGGGTATGGACTGGTTGTATAAGCAGAGGGTCGTAATGGATTGTAATAGCAGGGTGATCCAATTTAATCCCGTTGGACATCCAGAATTCAAGTTTGTGGGAAATCGAGGAGGACCCTCGATTCCATGGATTTCATCGCTAGAAATAACTAAGTTGTTGAATGAAGGGTGTCAAGGATTTCTAGCGGCTGTAGTTGATTCAACAGTTGAGGAGCCGAGGCTAGAGGACATAGCCGTAGTGTGTGAGTATCCCGATGTGTTTTCTCAAGAATTACCGGAATTACCATCAGAAAGAGAGGTAGAGTTTTTAATCGAGTTAACACCTGGAACTGAGCTAATCTCGAAGGTACCTTATAGAATGTCGCTATCGGAGTTAAAGGAATTAAATGTGCAAATGTAAGAGTTGTTAGACAAGGGATTTATTTATCCGAGTGCGTCTCCGTGGGGAGCATCGGTGTTATTTGTAAGAAAGAAAGATGAATGGTTGAGATTGTGTATTGATTCTAGGCAGCTAAATCAGGTGACAATCAAAAAAATAAATATCCCCTGCCGAGAATTGATGATTTGTTTGATCAATTATAAGGAGTTTCGGTGCTTCTAAAATTGATTTAAGAATGGAGTATCATCAATTGAGGATTAGGAAGGAGGATATACCGAAAACGGCATTTAGGACGAGATACGGCTATTATAAATTTACGGTAATGTCGTTTGGATTGACAAATGCCCCTGTTGCTTTTATAGATCTAACGAATCGGGTGTTTAAGGAATTCTTAGATCAATTCGTGATTGTTTTTATAGATGACATATTGGTATACTCGAAGAGCCTAGATGAGCATGAGTTTCACTTGAGTAAGGTGTTGCAGACTTTAACAGAGAATGCATTATAAGCTAAGTTTAGTAAGTGCGAGTTCTGACTCAATCGAGTAGCATTTCTCGGACATGTGATCTATGGGGAAGGAATCTCAGTGGATCCATTGAAAGTTAAGGTAGTAATGAAATGGCCGAGACCAACAACGATAATAAAGGTTCGAAACTTTCTGGGTCTGGCAGAATATTATTGTCGTTTTGTGGAAGGGTTTTCGGTAATAGCGACGTCGTTGACACATTTGTTGAAAAAGAAAATAAGATTTGAATGGACCGACAAATGCGAAAGGAGTTTTCAGGAATTAAAGCATAGATTGACAACGGCATCAGTGTTGACTATTCCATGAGGACCCGGAGGATATGAAATTTATAGCGATGCGTCGTTGAAAGGATTGGGTTGTGTACTCATGCAAAATGGGCAAGTAGTGGCTTACGCGTCAAGGTAGTTAAGACCGCATGAGTTGAATTATCCGACGCACGATTTGGAATTAGTCGCAATAGTATTCGCTTTGAAGATTTGGCGACACTATTTATGCGGAGAGAAATTTCAGATTTATACCGACCATCAGAGTCTCAAATATTTATTTTCTCAAAAGGAGTTAAATATGAGGCAGTGTCGTTAAATGGAATTACTGAAGGACTACAATTGTGATATTTTATATCATCTCGAGAAGGCTAACCGGGTAGCTAATGCATTGAGTCAGAAGTCAAGCATCGCGCATTTAATGATCAAGGAATGGGCATTGTTAGAAAAAGTGCGAGACTCGGAGTTTAGATTCGAAATAAGTCAAGTCTCGAGTTTGTTGGCCACGCTTAGGATTGAACCGGAGATCTAGGCTAAGATTAAGACCTTGCAGTCTGCAGATCAAGAAATCCAAAGGATTCTAGAGTTGGATGAGGTCAAGAGAAAGTCGGACTTCCAGATATCCGAAGACGGGATACCTGAAGTTCCGTGGGCGACTATGTGTGCCTGACGATGCAGAAATTAAGGAAGAAATTTTATTGAAAGCGCATCGTAGTAGTTACAACATCCACCCAGGTAGTACTAAAATGTATTAGAATTTGAGGTAGTACTATTGGTGATATGGTATGAAGGTAGACAGAGTCAGATATGTGACCAAATGTCTGACGTGCCAGCAAGTGAAGACACAACATTGTAAGCCCGAAGGATTATTGTGACCTTTGGAAATCCCAAAATGGAAATGGGAACATATAACTATGGATTTTGTGACGGGATTACCAAAGAGCCAAAGATGCCATGATACTATTTGGGGATTATCGACAGATTGACAAAGTCGGCACACTTTTTGGCTATGCAAAAAGACTTCGCAGTAGATCGATATGATGATTTTTATGTGCAATAGATAGTTCGTTTGCATGGGGTGCCAGTGAAAATTATCTCATATCGCGATCCTAAGCTTATCACCAATTTTTGGAAAAGTTTGCAGACGGCATTAGGATCGAAGCTACAAATCAATACAGCTTACTATCCGCAAATGGATAGCCAGTCTGAGAGGACGATTCAGACTTTAGAAGACATGTTTAGGGCATGCGTGTTGGATTTTCAAGATAAGTGGGAAGAGCAGTTACCCTTAGCAGAATTTGTCTATAATAATAGTTTTTAGCAAAGCATAGGAATGGCACCCTTTGAAGCGCTATATGGCAGGGCTTGTAGAACGCTTGTGTGTTGGGACAAAGTTGGAGAAAGGAGTATTATCGAGCCAGAGTTAGTTCAACAGTCAACTAAGGCCTTTAAGGTGACTCAACAGTCAACTGAGGCCTTTAAGGTGATTCGTGAAAGGCTAAAAACAACTCAAAACCGTCAAAAGAGTTATGCAAATAGAAGGTGAAGATATTTGAAGTTTCAAGTAAGGGATCACATATTCTTTAAGGTATCGCCCATGATAGGATTGTCTAAATTCGGTAAGAAGGGGAAGTTAAGTCCGATGTATGTGGGACCTTTTAAGGTTTTAGAAAGAATTGGAGACTTAGCGTATCGCCTTACACTTCCACCCAATCTGGCGCAAGTACATAATGTGTTTCACGTATCGATGTTGAGGAAATATGAACCGGACCTAGCTCACGCGTTGAATTATGAGGAGATAGAAGTCGATGATAGGATGTCATATGTAGAGAGACCAGTAAGGATTAAAGATCGAAAAGAGTGGGTCTTAAGGAACAAGACGATCCAAATGGTCAAGGTTATTTGGGAGCATCATGGGATAGAAGGCGCGACATGGGAAAGTGAAGAGCAAATGCAACGTCAATACCCCTATTTGTTTGAATAATAGTGTGATTTGTAAATTTCGAGAACGAAATTTTTGTAAGAGAGAAAGACCTGTGACATCCTGAAATTTGTCCATTTGGGATTTATGAGATGATTGGTTTTATGAATGTACTCGGAGGTAGTTCTCGCTCGGAACTAATCATTCCTAGGATACTAACCATTAGGAAAAGGCTAATTAGGGATTTAAATTTGCGCAACCAAAGAACTCAATCGTGAACCGACCATCGACCATGCAAATTGTCGAGGTGAAATTTTGAGCCACTGTAAACCGATCCAAGGTTAGCCAGGGATCAGTTCGCCACTTTATCATAGTAGTGGATCGTGGGTGACCATGAAATAAATTGATGAATAGCTCTAAACCTATACCAAGCGATCGTGCCCTTCGAATCTAGTTATCGATCCTCGCGATTAAGTGACAATCGAGATCATCATGACCTGAGTAAACTGGTACGTGGTATGATTTAGTATCGGCCACGGATTGAATATGCGAATTTCCCCAAAAGCCGTCCATTAGTCTGAAAAATGCTCGAGTTACGTTAAATAAAATTCAATTATTAATTAAAGCCCAAATTGGATATCGAAAAATTAGGAAGTCACAACGGGATGTTAGGACGACGTTGTGGTTGGAACGTACAGCTTTGGATTTTCCCAAATCCTTCAGAAAAATTCAAATTCGGCAAGAAAATGAAAAAGTGACCATTTTACCCTTGGAAGTTTATAAAGGGCAAGTGTTAAAGGGGAAAGGCGTTTTGGTCATTTTGCCTTAATTTTTGAGTTGGACAATTTTGCTCTTGGAATTTTATGAAAATCTCAAATTGCCCTTGGATATTTTTAAAAAAGATTTGATCCGGGCCGTCAATCTAAGGATAAGAATGAATCTCGGCTGTTGATTTGGATTGTGAGAGAGGGGCATGATGGTCATTTGGCCCTTCAATCTTTACCTTAGACTATTTAGGGTTCGTTTAGTAACGTTTTTGTTTCTTTGTTTTTCTGTTCATTTGTTCTCCAGAACAAAAAAAGAACAGAAATCCATTTAGAAAATAAAAATCTATTTTTTTGTTTCTGGAACAAAAAAGTGTTCTAGAAAGAGAATTGGAACAGAAACAAGAACAAAAAAAAATCTGCTTCTTGTTTCTGGAACAAGAAAAAAGAAACGATTTTTTTTCTAGAATTATCCAAAAACAAGAAACAATCCATCGGCTACAACTCGCCCACCGCCGCCTCTCGTCGTCCTTTGCCGCCCTCTACTACCCGCCTTCCGCCCGCCGCCCGTCGGCCAACGCTCGCTGGTCGCCTCCCACCCGTTGGTCGCCTCTTGTTGTCGCCATTCAACGCTTGTCGCCACCCGCCACCAGCCGCCATCCTCCATCGCCGGTCGCCGTGCTCCATCGCCCAACGCCAGCCGCCTCCCCTCGCTAACCACCCGACACCGGCAATCACCCACCACCGGTCGTCGTCCTCTGCCGTTGTCGACCACCTACCACTGGCCACCATCCTCCGCCGCCGGCCATTGTGCTCCACCGCTCGACGTTGTCCACCACCTGCCACCGGCTGCCCTCAACCGCCGACCACCTCCTACCTCTGGCCACCTAACGCCAGTGGTCACCCACCATCGACTGCCATCCTTTGCCACCAGTTGCCATGCTCCATCGATCAACGATGTCCACCCTTCGCCGCCAACCACCTCCCACCGCCCTCCCCTCGTTACCACTGCCCGACGCCACCATCCTCTTCGCCACCGACCGCCGTGCTCCACTACCTTCCACCGCCGGCCGCTATCCTCTGCTATCGCCGACCACCGTCCTCCGCCTCCACCGCCACCCACCGTCCTTCGCCGGTAGCCCAGAAGGAAAAAAACTCATCCATGAAATAGAAATAGATCATTCGCGCCCTAAACACATTTCTATTCTTTTTCTATTTTAAGAATAGAAATATTGTGCAGTTACTAAACACTATTTTTTGCTCAAAAACTGTTTCAAGAAATAAAAATAGAAAAAACTATTTCTGATAAAAAGTTGTTTTTAGGAATAGAAACGTTACTATGTAGACCCTTAGTCCAATTCTCTCTCTCTCTCCTCATTCTCTCTCTCACCTCTCTCGACTCACTCCCTCTCTCACTCCTCCTGGCCGAACCAGCTAGTCCCTCCCCTCACCGTGATTGTCGCCACCGGCCAAGGATGCCGCTCGTCGCTATCGCCGTGCCGCTTGCCACCGCTGTGTGCCACTATGAGCCACCGATCAGCTGATCCCCCTTTCTACTCTAGCCGAGTTAGCCTAGAGTTCGGGTAAGTTGCCCCCTAAACCCTATTTAGGATATCGAAAATTAACGGACTCGTTTAGATGCAATTTAAGGTAGTTTAGGGGTTGATTAGGGTGCTGATCGTGGTTGTTGGTGGCTAATCACGGCTATTAGTGGCTCTTGCATGCTGGATTAGACATCTGGGAATGAGTTTTGTGGGTTGGAGATTCATGGGTGTGAGCTAGAACTTGAATCTTGGTTGTTTAGTTCAAAACTCGGATTCGTGACTACTGCACCCGTCTGGTTTGCTATTTCTGTGGAGAATTTTGTGGGCTGGATTTGAGAAAGTCTTCTTTATGAAAGTTGCTCCTAACATCTTGAAGTATACATATTTTAAATTTGAAATTTTTGGAGACCAATTGGGTTGCACGAAAACCCATTTTCAGACAGTTTTGAAACTGCTCGGAATACTGTTCATCCCGACCTTCTTGTTTTACCAAATTTTTATAAAATTTTCCAAATCTATTTTCAATAAACTTCCTTCACAAAAGTTGTTGGCGACTTTCTTTTCTATGATATATAAAAATTTCAAAGTTTTTCAAGGTGATTTGTGTGTTGAAAGAAATGTATTTTTTTGGATAAAATAGTTTGTTAGAGCGAATTAATTTTGATCTAATTTCAAGGGATAAAAAAGGATGGTTGCAGATTGAATCGGATTTCGTAATCTTCAAAAGAAACGTTTATCAAGATGTTTTTTTATGATATATCCAAACTTTAGAATTTTTGGAGTTCGTTTACTATTTATTTTGATGGAATTTCGGTCACTGTGTAAACTGCCCAGATTTACCCTAATTCTATGGATGCTCATTTTTATGAGCGGAATGGTGGGGGTGTCGAGATTGAATAGTTGCTGCCCTCGTGACTGGAATTGATACTTGAATGTGTGTTATATGAGTTGATTTGAGGATGTTTTAGGGCTAGAGTGAGATTGAGTAGAGTGCCAGACGTTATGGGATGGAATTGACGAGCTTAGGGCTCGATTTAAGGACAAATGGTGTCAGTTTGGTGTGATTGTGGTGTTTAATATGGTTGGAAATGAGCTTGAAAATGTCAAATTTATAACTATGTATGTGCCTGTGTTTGTGGGCCCATGAGTGGCCTTATGTGTTTATTGTATCGTGATTTGATGGATTAAAATGTGCTTTGTTATGTGCACGCTTGAGCCGAATTGAATTGATTGTCAATTGGCCGTGTTGGATGCTTATTGAGCATAAGAAATGTGTGTGAATTGATGCGTGTACGGGCCACGTGTGATTGGCCAATTTATTGGCAAGCGAGCGTTGAGCATGTGAATGAGCAAGAAATTATGTGTGGTGTGGCATGTGTGAGCGTGGAAATCCCTGAGGCGATACCACTACGCGGGGATATTTTCGTCCTAAGGCGGTACGACTACGTGGGACGATATCCGGTATTACCGGAGGACGGTCAACCTGAAGCGGTACCATTAGGCGGGTTGTGTCGTAGGTAGTGGGTGTTGAACCTTAGGCGGTATCACTACGCGAGCAAAATATATGGCCTGAGGCGGTACCATTACGCGGGTCTTGAAGTATTGTTTGAGTTAGTCGCAGTGAGCCTAAGGCTATACCATTACGCGGGCCACTGGTGAGGCAAGTGTGAGATGGTTGCAGTGAACCTCAGACGGTACCATTACACGGGTCACTGGCGAGTGGTGTGAAATAGATGTGATGAGATTGGAATAAATGTATGAAACGTAATTAGAACATGCATGTGAGTGGAATGGTACTATTATGATTAACGTGCATGTTGCACGCTGGAAAGGCCTAGGTAAGTATTGATTACGTGCCTCCAGTGTAATAGTTGAGTGTGGTTGTTTGTCGTGAATGTCTGGAGGTACGTGTTAACCTAGGTAGGGTTTAGGGTATGTGCTTACTAAGATGTGATCTCATGGTTGTTTCAACCAACAATTTCAGAATCTCGGTCTGAGCAACGAATCTCCCTCCTCCGTTGCAGCGTTTGAGATACCAATGCACACTGACCATAATGTGGTAGAGTACCCAGCAGACAAGCAAAAGGTTCACAGGGATTCAGACTTAGATTCCGGGGAGACGGAATAGGAGTGGACGCCGTCTAGCAGGCGTCAGGGATAGTTTTAGGGTCATAGTAACTCTTTTGGAATGTTTCATTTTTGAAGATAGGGTATACCCAAGCTATTGATCTTTTTTGAACGTCGATGGTGCAGGATACTCGATGTGCATGTAAATTATGGTATGGGTTGTATACGGTGGATATTGTATAAAGTTGGATAAGTATTGGATGTTTATTCTTCCTTGTACCCTAGTCAATTATTGTTCGGGTATTTGTGGCTTTCGCTAGTTAATTTAACTCTCTGATAAAATGGCAAGGCCAGCCATAACTTGGTTCTCAAGATAAGCAAATACCAAAAGGGCAAGGCCAGCCAGGGCATGGTACGACCCGTTTGTGCGACAGGCCAAGCGATGTCGTGGCCGAGCTACCCCTATTCATCTATAGCCTAACCTCGACCGTAAAAGAATTTGCCAAGCTTGAGGTGGGCTCGAAGCACAACGCAATCCGTGCTTGGGCATGAGCCATGTGGTCATGCTCGGTCTAGCTAGTTTGGCAAGCCCTAGCAAGAAATATTTCTTCTTTCCTAATTGGTTTTGGTCAATTTAAAAGCAGTCGATCCTTCTCAAGTGAAGAAGTAGCTAATATTCTACTTGAACTTGAAAGTAGTAAGACCATTGTTTCAAGTTACCTTCCAATAAAATTGGTCACTTGTCAAACCAAAAAAATCAATACGGGGACGACATCTCAAAAATCAAAATGCGCAATCAAGCAAACTTTAGAGATTAATGAAATCACTAATACTCTTTGATTTCTCTTTTTTGGAAGTTTCCGTTGCCTGCTTGGGTGTCTTAAGAAATCTCTCAAAATAGATTAGGGCTTCTCTAATTTTAGGCCAGGACAATTCATAATCAAGCCTTTGACTGGGCGCAGCAAGCAAGTTGGCTTTGTTAGGGTTTATTTCTCCTTTTGTTCCATAAAAGGTGAAATAATGAGATATATTTTTATTTTTTGATCACGATAAAGACAACCATGAGTTTTATTAAAAATAATTTACAAGTAGAGTATTTTAGATTTATTATGTGAAATTTGATCTTTTCAAAAGACAAACTAATTACAACATTGGTACATTAAAGCTGAATTTTATCAGAGATTGTAAGTCTTTTACTTGTGTAAATTAGAAATGATTATGTTAAAAATAGATATTTCATCATTAATCACAAAAAGCGAATAAAAGGATTTTATTGACAAGTAAAAGTAATCATAGCTTGTAGGAACATAAAAGGAAAGGAACGGGCACATCTTAACATAGACATTTAAGAAATTTGGCAGAAGTTTTGCGGAGGGGGAGGGGTGGGGTGGAAGAGAGAGAGAGAGTAGATAGTATGACCATCCCTAAACGTGAAATTTAAGAGATTAGGCAGAAGTTTGGGGGGACTAGATAGTATTACCATCCCTAAACATGAAATTTAAGAGATTAGGCAGAAGCTAGATAGTATTACCATCCCTAAACATGAAATTTAAGAGATTAGGCAGAAGTTTGGGGGGGACTAGATAGTATTACCATCCCTAAACATGAAATTTAAGAGACTAGGCTGAAGTTTGGGGGGACTAGACAGTATTGCCATCCCTAAAGAAGTTTAAATAATTAGCCTTTTGGTCATATTACGATAAAGAACGCAAAAGTGATTCTCGTAGCAACGGGGAGCAGCACTTGCTTGCCCCTCTATGGGTCCGTAGAGTCTATATTCAAAGAAAAACTATTGCAAGGGACTAAACAATAGAGAATCCGATCGAGTGAACTGATCATGTAGCATCATGCAAGTCAAATGGAAAAAATTGTGGTCTTTGACCATATCACAGCATTAACTTAAATGTCTTGTCGACCTCTTTTTCGTCTTTCATCTCATTGGATTAATTCGACAGTTTGGGTCGATGCAATCTCCGAGCAAAAAGAGTGCTGTTATGAGAAATATTCTTTATATCAATCATAATTGAATTTCAAGAAATTGACAATCATGATTGGAAGTTTAGTTTGTCGATTGTTTATTATCTCTTGAACTCAACGGGCTCGGTATTCAAAGTGAGATTCTACAGTGATATGATTTTAAGGAAATGAATATGTTTAGTCTATGAACCTTGGGATAATTGATCAACAATTCCTAAACCTTTCAATTGAATCGGTATAGTCCCGAAACTTTTAGTAAAAATACAATCAAGTCTTTCCAACCAAGTGTCACCTAAGTTTTCTGACGTGGCAATCTAGTCATGCCGATTGTCTATCAACAATTGAAGATATTTGAGTGAAAATACAATCAAGTCCTCCCGGCCAAATCTTACATGAAACTTCTAACATGGTAGTCCAGTTATCGCTAACCACCCGACATATCATGACCGTCAATCTAACATGGACGGAACTATTTCGATTCTTTTCTGATTTTTCTGAATTTGTATTTCTTTTCTTTCCTTCTATTAAATGAGTAAACAGAGTTGGCAAAGTTAACCGCCACGTCAGTACCACGTGGGCTTCGAAAGGACTTTATTGTCCATGCTATGTTTTTTTTTTTGGTGGCCGGGATGATGACTTGGACTGAAAGATAGGAAAAATAAAAGGAAAAAAACAAAAGCAAGAACAACGGAAGGGAGATTGCGGTTGTGATGACGGAGGCGCCCAGCCATCGGTGTTGGCCGGACGTCGCTCGCAGGGCTCAGGCGATGTTGCGGCCACTGTCGTCCCTGACCCTAGGCAAAGACAAACACGCAACGCGAGAAAGTGCCGATCTCGAGCAACTTGAAGGAGAGAGAGTTCATGTTGCGGAAGAACACCTTGATCTTGTTCGACATCGTGATCTCTCACGCCCTCGAATGGCCGTCGCTCACCGCCCACCAGGCCCCGCTCCTTCCGGGGCCCTTCGCCGGCAATCCGTTCTCGCCCTCTGCAGGCGCATTCCCAGACCCCACAACTCCAACGGCGCCCCCAACTTCCTCACGCTAGCTGATAGCCCACCTCCTTTCCCAACACGATATAAACAATGAGAAAACTGTACTTCCCCATGTCGGTCTTCTCACCGTGAATTTTTTCTGCTATTTTCATTTTCCCTTCAAGATTCTTGTGGCATTACTCATCGAATCATATGGTAAGAGTGAAGACGTTGATTTTGTGCTTGTTTCTTTTCTTTTCAAGATAGCCGATGCATTCTACTCGTTGGATAGAATGCCCAGTACACAAATTTACATGTACTGGGCAAAGCTATGGCAACCTGTTATTCAACAACAACGTGATATTCATCAGAGAATGCGATTTTTTCCCCATATTTGTTGCAAATCTACAGCGAGGCAGTGTTTGGCCCTCTCTGTGTGGGCGACTATGTGAGGGACGTTTGTGCGTCAAGGCTAAGGTCGTGAAATCTCAGCGCGCGGCCGCAACCGTTGATGTGGCGACGGCTTTCTACTTTCGTGTCAACAGCGGTGGAGGCAGCAGCGGCCGACAAAACAAGCCGTCTCTCTGCCTAGAACCACGGGTGCCCATTGCGCGCTCTGGCAAAGTGAGCTCTGAATTTTCCCGAAGCCAAAGTAAGCCCATTCTGAGCTGTGAAGGAGTTTTGGCCGAGCGACCGAGAGGTTTGAAGATGACGAACCATAAAAGGAGATCCCAGCGCAGAAAAGAAGGAAAGAACAGAGAGAAAAAAAAAATACAAACAAATCAGAAAAATCAGAAGAAAAGCAGCATCTCTCATCCGTGTCACATTATGACGTGACACAATAAACGACGGGTGAACGATAATTAGATTGTCACATAAAAAATTTCAAAATAAATTTGATAGTGAGAACTTGCATCTGCACTCAAAAATTAGGATTACATTCTATTGTTATTCATATATTGGACAAATGTCAAATAAAAGCACCTATTTATACTTCAAGATAAAAATAGTTTTACTTGTCAAACAAAAAAAAAGCATGAATTGAAAATATTCATAGGATAAAAAGAAAATGAGTTTATACCCTCAAGACAGAAATAACCCCCTAAAAGGCAGGGTCTTCTGCCCGAGTAATAAAAATATCAACCGTGGACTTTCCCATCCAAAGATAATTATGTGGAATCTTACGTGACTAATGATTGTGCGCATGCAATAGCATTTCACTTTGACTAAAATGGATTGTTTGCTTGATTCGTTTCGATATCGATCATTCAAAACCCTAAAATGCAAACTCGAAACGCTAACCAAACTTCACGATTTGCTCAACTTCCACAAAATGGCTCAAAATCCATATTAAATAAAGCCATTATGTGTGAACTCATCTTGTGGCAAAATCCTAGCCATCCAATCTGCAAATTTAATATGGGGCTAATCATTTCTCTCTTTGTTATCGAAATAGAATAAACCAAAATTATATTCAAACATTGCCGTTTTTATTTAAAAGTATATGGCGCCGATTTGACTCAACTTGTATGTCCATTGTACACATCAATGTCCTTATCTATAACAGATGCCACATAACCTTGTTTTCCGGAAATGCTAATGGATGTTTTTGTTCCCCGAGCAAAACTTTGTGCTCTTTTTGGGGTTATTCGAAAAGTTGGTTTATGTTTATCCGAAGGATATAATTTTGTCTTGAGGGTGTTGGTTGTTTATTTGTTAAACAAACAAAATAATGCCTTTTTCCTTTGTCCCCCATAGAAAATTTTTGAGAAAGTGAGCTTTTTCCTTGTTAAATGAAGATAATGGAGTGTGGACTAGACTTTTCAATATCCACAGACGGGTGCACGATTATTAGGCGCACTTAACACTTAGTGCGCTCGCTGATAATAATTAGCACTAATCCTTATTTATTATTTTTATTTATTAAATTTTGAATTTATTATTATAAAATAACGATTTTATCCTATTGAAACAGTGTGACTGTTCGTAATAGAGTTGCGGTTATTTTTTATTAATTAAGTTCGAAATTTATTATTTAGCCTAACGGTTATTAGACATTTTTACAATCTTTGGAAGAATTGTGTCTCTTCAAACATAACTACTTCACATTTGGAAGGTTTTCGGTCACAACTCCTTCAACGTTGAAGGTTGTGTTTGTTTAAAGATTATTTTTCAGAATTTATAAAATTCGGATTAATAAAAATGATTAAAAAATAATAATTATTAAAAATATTATTTTTTATTTTTTATTCCTAATTTCCATATATCTTTTTCAACGTAACTTTTGATTTCGTACCAATTTATCATACATCTTTTCGATGAAGGGACGCCTTTGTTCGAAAGAGTATGATTAGTGAATCAGTTTTTACATAGTTGAATATTAAGTCTCTTCATTCGGATTTTTAGACAATTATTCATTTAGAAAAAACTGCAACCATTTTTTCTAATTGTTTTCCTAGAGAGACCCTAGAGATATACTGAAATTGTTATTCAGTATTCTCAATCGAGATTTTGTTGTATCATGGAGGAAATTTGCCGGTGACCATTAGCAACTTCGTGGGGCAAATAATTTCTTAAAGAAAATGATATCACGTTTCAAAGTCTGACTTCATTGTTCATCCCATTTGAAGATAAAGTTTCTTTTCTTCTACAATTCAAAGAGCATATTTTTTCCAACAGAGGGTGCAAGTTCTTGCTCATTTTTGGCATTTTTGGCCATCAAATATTTGGGCTACTGTTCACTCCCAAACTGTCTTGAAATTTTTATATGTAAGATTGCATGGGCAGGAATACATCTTATTGAGTATGATGCATTCAGAAGAGGAAAAAGTACGTCGGGAAGTGGTCTACCATGTGTTTCTGTTGCTTTGTATTCAGTCAGGTACAAAGACTCGCATGCAGTGTTTTCTTTCTCTTTTTAATATAAGGGACTTATCAAAGAGTTAACAATTCGTGTTTACGAATCAAAATCAGATCTATCATCACTCCATCGAGAAATACGGCACGCATGTCATCAAAATTGAGATGCAGTTGAATATTTCACGCCAATGGTATAACATTATTGATTTGAAAAACTCTATTTTCCGGTAAAAAAACAATGTACAATTTCAACTCTAGACGCTGTAATTTTTAGCTAAAAACCTGCTAAAGGAAACATATTTCTAGTGTCTTTTCAGAAATTTAATTGAGATAAATTCATGGAGAGCAAGTCGACCAAAACCTGCTACAAGGCAGATTTTACGACACTGAGTGTTGCTTTTAGGGGCAAAGTCACATGACACACTAAGACAATTGTGTAGTCAGCGACCGTCGGAAGACTACTAAAACTGCTTATTTTCTTATGCAAATCGATCAGTTAGAAGTGTTTCAAGTTGGGTACCTAAAATTTATCTGCCAGCTTAAGCACCAGACATTCACAAATAGGTTGTATATGGAATCCGGTAGCCATTTAACGCCTTAATAAATGATGTCTATAGAAAATGGTTATCGTAAAGAAGCTTTGCTTTACATGGTTAGGGCCAACGCCTGCACTGAACATTATGGACTCAGACATGTTGAAGGAAATTCTTTCACAGATAAATGAGTTTGAAGAGCCGTATCCTGAGACCATTGCAGATCTCTAACTATTGGGGCTCGTGAATATTGAGGATGAGAAATGGGCCAAATACAGAAAGATCAGCAACCCGACTTTTCATTATGAAAAGTTGACAGTTTTACTGCTTGGTGCTAAAAGATTCATGACCAGATGCAACATCTAACGAAACTTAAAATAATTAATAATCCCATCATATTTCAAGGTAACCGAACCCAACATTCGGAGTCCATGGAAACCTAATAACAAAAACTACCTACATGCAATCTATTAGCTTTCTGATCGTTGAAAATTACAGTACATAGTAACTGCAACATGTTCCAGTTGTGAGGAGATGATTAGCAGACGCGAGAAGCAAAGTTTGACTAGCGAAGTGGATGTGTGGCCTCACCTTCAAATTTGACCGGCGATGTATTCCATAGAGCCGCTTTAGGTGGCACCTACGACCGAGCAATGAGCATCCTTCCCCTTCAAAAAAATCAAAATGACCTCTGTTGACATCTACTTTAATTTGCCTAAAAATTAATTGCACAAAATTTAAGAGTTAATTTTCTTTAATTCTTAAAACAAAAAAATATTTTTATTTAAATGCATTGCATATAGAAATTAGGCACATTTGTATTAATAGTCTATTAGAACTTTTTTTAAAAAAAATTCAAAATTTAAAAAAAAAAAATTTCCGAGTTGAGTGGGCCGACCCGGCCCTTTTCTTTTTCCTTTCCCCCCCTCCCAGTGCGGGCCCAACCAGCCTTTCTTTTTCTTTTTTTTCCTCACAAGGAAGTGGGCCAAAGTGCCCTAGCCTCCCTTCTTCTCCTCCTTCCTTCTCCCCGCCTACGACCCTCCCTACACAAGCCTACAAATGGCCACAAAAGTCTTCAAGGGGCGAGGGGTTGGTGCAAGTCACATCATACGGATTTTAACAATGCAGCAAGTACCATCATCGTCACCTATAAAATCCGGAGAGAGAAAGAGGCCCGATCGGCCATTTAAGAGAGAAACAGAGAGAGAAAATGTAGAGAGAGAGGTTGGAAGCGAACCATAGCCGTCAGAGCCGACCAAGTTGCTAGAGGAGGTCAAAATCCTCTGATTTTCATCGTGCACGCCAAGTGCTCGATGAAATGCTTCTATTAGTCGGGTTTGTTTTTTGTCACCTGCCAACGATCTAGCAGTCGGATAGCAAGCCCAGTCGTCGGAAAAGGTAGGTGGGGCTTATGGGATGAAGACCCAAGCCATGGGTGGCCTGGGTTGTTCGGGCGCAGATAGCTTGATTGTTGCTGAAGCCTCCCACGCGCCTGCACACGCGGGAGCCGCCCCTAGATTATTCAGACCTGGGCCCAATCGGGTCCGGCAGACGGCCCGACGGCCTCGGTATAAATAGCCTCCATTCGATCTGGGTCAAACCGCCCTATTTTTATCCTTCGGACCGAGCCCCAACCAGGCCCGATCCGGGTTCAGACGGGTTTATCGACCCGGTCGATTCGAGATCCAATTGAAGTAACATGATGGGTCGAGTCTGTTGACTCGGGTCGGATTTGACCGACCCGGATCCGTCGACCCGATCCGGTTTTATTATTATTATTATTATTATTATTATTATTATTATTTAAAAACATTTTAAAACATTTTAAAAAAATTTTCTTTCTTTTTCTTCTTCTGTATTTTCCCTTTTTCCTTTTTTTTTAAAAAATTATGTGATATATCCGATTGTTTTAATTTATTGTTGTATTATTATGCATGTTGTTGTAATTACATAAATTGTCATGTTTAAATTAGATAAGCCTATAGGGTTACGCAGTAGCATTTTACATGTTATTTTTACTACTGTTTTGTTATTATTATGCATATTTTTAATTAAAACATAATTGCATAAACTGTTATGTTTTGAATGTCATCTGACTTAATTAAGATTAGAACATAAGGCTGCATATTTATTTTGACTGCTGATTGTTTATGATTATACACTCACTTGATCACCTCACATGTTAGTAGAAAGGTTCTAAAATCAATCCAAATTGCATGATAAATATTTTCAGAAATGAACAGGGTAAAAAGGTACCGAAAGGGCATTAGTTATCCAACTAATGTAACCAAGTCCCCGAACTCAGTTAGTTTCTGGTTCGTAAGAATAGGGTGATTCTCCCATCACCTTATTTGGGTTTCTAATCGACCCATCCCAAATCGATTAGTGGCGACTCCTTAATATAAGCTACTTGCATGTTAAAAACCTAAACCTTAAGTCACGATATGGTATGGGCTTATTAGAGTCCGAGTTAAATCCGGAACCTAAACTTAGCGCGTACCAGGTGAGACCCCTTTTTTTTTTTTGTCGATAAAAAGCGAGAGGTCGGTCGCAACAACCTCGCTTACGAAATTGTTCAATTCGTCTTTATGCCCAGGTGGAGGTAAGTTGAGATTAATTTGGTACAATTTATCCGAGATCTTTAACTGCTACAAAAGCATTTAACAAGAAAAAAGAATAACAAACTTCAGTTGCAACCTTCCACATTTCTTATGATTCTGCAAATCATGTGCCGATCTTTAAGCATCTTGCCATGCAAGGAACTTGAAACGTCTCTGAAGACAATAATTAATGATTTTGCAAATCATGGATAGTGGTTGGATTGCCATTGCAAGATAGAATGTAGGGCTCACTGAAATTTTTCTCTCTCAAAATAATGTCTAGTGTGAGATTTTGTGGAACCACTACCAATTTTGAAAATTTAAACTGTTAGATAAATGCGTGCTTTAATATTTAAATATTCCGACTCTCTAATTATTATACAATTAATTATCCTAAAGTTCATAAACTACACATATTCATTTAAATATTAACATTTATGTATAAATTTTGGATGTAAATTCCCCAATCTAAGAAGGTAAAAACATTTTTTAGAATTGCTCATCTTGAATTTTTTAATTTCTTTTCTTTTCTTTTCTTTCTTTATCTTTTTCCTTCTTCCTCCCTCTGCTAGTCGCTAACCATCGAGGCCGGCGACCGGCCACAAGCATAGGCTAGCAAGACCGAGCTCACTAGCCCCCGCCCGAGACCATCAAGGCTGAGCCCGAACCCCTCATGCCCATACTTGTTGCTTCGATCTTTTTACCTTTTTATATAACGTATTGGCTAAAAATCAGGTATCAACAATATAAAAAGAAACCTTAAATTTATGGAGGATTTATAGAATATCAGAGTAGCGTCGCTCCATTAACACTTGAAGCCATGACAAATAGTCAAAACTTTGATCAGAATCAGAGTAACAATGGTGCGGAGAACTATCAGCTTTATTTTCAAGTTGCGCAGCCACAACTTCCTTCTCATTTGGTTCCCCTGCTGCCTAAAATCTTGAGCCTGCAAGTACAAAACTCACGTCAGTCGGACACCGAGATCCTTAATTCTTTAGGCCAAAAGACAGTAATCTTTGTTTTTGCTCCAAATACATCTATTCTAGGCGCATTTGTGCTTTCGAGCGCTTCACAAAAAAATGCTTTTCCTACGACACATCCTTCCATTGCTTATCAACCTTTCAAACTACGATGGAAACGACTAGAGCTATGTAGGTTATGCAGTTCTCCTACTGAATTTGGAGATCTAAATAAAAATTGATCACGAATTTCCGCCCCTCCTTCCATCCATTTGATATGAGAAGATTGGGTAGAGGAAAGAGGACAATTGGAAAGCAGTAGAGAATTATAGCCATTATGATGAGTAGTTTTTTACTGGTCTGGTAGCTAAATCTCTGACAAGTTCATATAACATTTCTTAGTAAGGTCTATAACCCTCATTTTATTCTGTGGTTTAAAGAAATAATTTGATGCAAAACCTAGCAACAAAGACTCAAAAGCAGGTCGGCAGAGACAGCAGCATGAAATCCGCTGAGTTGCCAGAAACAATATGGCGAAAGGAATGAGAAGAGGAATAGGAACAGATGGTAGTGAACTGGGTATCCCCGATATTGTTCATGTCGAACAGCTTCCCTCTGAACTATGCAGTGGTCCAAAGACTCTAAACTAGATTATTGGACAATTGCACTCGATAAATCATCTAGGCTGTGTTGAGCGTTAGAGGCGCGGCAACAATATTGATTTGATGGAAGAAATTTGTGAAGGTGAAACAATCGCAATTCGGGCCTTTCTATTGCATATCTCAATTATAAGAGAAATAGACTATATATAAGCCATAGTGCCATAGTTTGATTCAAAATAGGAAACCCCTTTCTAGGAAACCTATTCTAATTAAGAAACCTACTTGACTTAGGAAACTTTCCTAAAATATAACTAGAAACAATATCTCACAATATCTTATCTTATCTCTTAATATCTCACCATATATATGAAAAATCAAAATATGAAAATATGAACAGACTCAAAAAGGAAACAAGTACTAACAAATTTGGTTTAATTTTTAACACTCCCCCTTAAACCAAATTCTTTTCCATCGATCATTCCAAGCAGGTTCTTGAACTTTCAAAAAACATCGATCTTGAGAGGTTTAGTAAAAATATCTGCTACTTGATCTCCAATCTTCACATGCAATACTTCAACTTCATTCTCTTTAACCTGTTCTCAGATGAAGTGATATCGAACATCGATATGTTTACTTCGTTCATGAAAAACTAGATTTTTCGCCAAAGTAATAGCAGAAACATTATCAACAAAAATCTCCGTTGCTTTCTTTTGCTCCATAAAAATATCTTTGAGTAGTCTTCTCAACCATATTGCATAACAAACACATGAAGATGCAACTACATATTCAGCTTCACATGTCAACAGAGTAATACTTGATTGCTTCTTTGATGACCACGTGAAAGCAGTGTCGCACAAGAAAAATACAAATCCTGTGGTGCTTTTTCGATCGTCGATATCTCCACCATAATCACTATCTGAATAAGCTCTAAGTTTGAAAGATTCAGAGCAATAATAGTGTAAACCATGAAAAATAGTACCTTTGATATACTTAAGTATTCTCTTTGCAGTTTTAAGATGAGATGATTTCGGCTTCTCCATGTATCGACTCACAATTTCAACACTATACATAATATCCGGTCTCGTGCATGTCAAGTATCTCAAACTTCCAATCAAGCTTCTATAATATGTCGAATCAACATCGGCACCATCATCAAACTTTGAAAGCTTGGTTCCACACTCCATTGGTGTATTGACCGACATACAGTTCTTCATGTTGAATTTTTCAAGGATATTTTCTGCATATCCTTTTTGGGAAATAAAAATCTCATCGACACTTTGCTTTACTTCGATATCAAGAAAATAATTTATGAGACCATTATCGATCATCTCAAATTCTTTCACCATCGATGCCTTAAAAGCATCAATCATCGTCGAATTATTTCCTGTAAAAACAAGATCATCAACATATAAACAGGCGAGTAAAATATCACCTTTTTCTTGCTTCAAATAGAGTGCATGCTCATATGGACATTGAGAGAATCCATTCGCCTTGAAATATGCATCAATTCTGGAATTCCATGTTCTCGGTGCTTGTTTAAGCTCATATAGAGCTTTTTTTTAACCTTAGCACTTTGTTTTTATGACCTTTCACAACAAACCCCTTGGGTTGTTCAACATAAATTTCTTCTTCAAGGATGCCATTCAAGAATGCTGATTTGACATCCATTTGATAAATCCGCCAATTATTTTTGAGTAGCAATGGAAATAATCAATCTAATCGTTTCCATGCGGATGACAGAGGCAAAAACTTCATCATAGTCGATTCCGGCTTTTTGCTTGTATCCCTTCGCGACTAATCTAGCTTTATACCTTGTCACTTCACCTTTCTCATTCTTCTTGGCCTTGTACACCCATTTAACACCAATTGATTTCTTGTCCTTCGGAAGATTAGCAAGCTCCCATGTTTGATTTTTCTCAATGGCTTTAATTTCTTCGTTCATGGCTTTCCTCCACTTTTCTTCTTTGGCCGCATCATCATAAGCAAGTGGTTCATAATCTGCAAGAAGACATATAAGATGAAGCTCTTCGGTAGCTTCATAAATTTCAGACAATCTTCTTGATCTTGGCACTAGCGGTTCATCGACACTATTTGAAGAGGATGGTGTTGATGAACTTGAATAAGATGTTGGAGAAGAAGGTGAAGGTTGATCTTTCAACTCTATTTGATTGGAATCACCATGAACATTCGCTTCTTCTTTTGGATTTTCTTCCCACATTCCATCTTCATCGAACTTGACATCTCTACTTACATACACTTTCAAAGTGTTAGGGTCAAATAATCGATAGGTTTTGGATGATGAGTCATACCCGATAAAGATGAGCTTTTTGCTCTTGTCTTCAAGTTTCGATCTTTTTTTATCCGGGACATGAGCATAGGCAATGTTCCCAAAAATTCTCAAGTGCGAAACACTTGATGTTCTCTCAGTCCATGCCTCTTGTGGAGTTACGCCTTCAAGTCTATATGTTGGACATCTATTTTGAAGATAGATGGCACACGAAACAGCTTCAACCCAAAGCTCCTTGGATAAATTTTTACTTTTCAACATGCTTCGAACCATATCAAGAATGGTTCTATTTTTCCATTCAGCCACACCGTTTTGTTGAGGAGAATATGAGGCCGTCAAGAAATGCCGAATACCATGATTTTCACAGAATTTGTTGAATATGGCTGAGGTGAATTCTCCACCACGATTAGTCCTCAAAGCCTTGATAAAATAGCCGCTTTCCTTTTCAGCCATGTTCTTGAATTGTTTGAAAATATCAAACACTTCTGTCTTTTCTTTCAAAATATACACCCAAGTTTTCCGAGTGAAATCATCAATAAAAGTAGCAAAATATCAATGATTACCATATGAGTGAGGATTGATCGGACCACACAAATCAGAATGAATCAACTCAAGCGGCTTCTTCGCTCGATAAGTTGCCTCCTTCGGAAAGCTAGTTCTGGAATGCTTGCCGATAACACACTCTTCACATAATTGATCAGAATGATTAATATGTGGTAAACCATAAACCATCTTTTTGTGAGAAAGCAAATTAAGTTCGCCAAAATTGAGATGGCCGAACCTCAAATGCCACAACCATAAGGATCATCTACGCATGCCTTTAGACATCGAGACATCTCACTCTTTATATTAAGAATAAACATCCTATTCTTCGACATTTTCACATTTGCAATCAGTTTATTATTTCGATCTCTCAACATAAGATTAAAATTTCTCATATGAACAGTATAACCTTTCTCCAGAAGTTATCCCAAACTCAAGATATTACTTGACATTTTTGGAACATAATAAACATTAGTAATAAACTGATGTGCACTATTCTTTAAACGAATCAAAATTGTACCTTTCTCTTCAATAAGAATTTTAGAGTTATCACCGAATGAGACTTTCCTTTTAATTGTCTCATCTAACTCGGCAAACATCTTCTTTCTCCCACACATGTGATTACTTGCGCCGGTATCCAAATACCACATATTGCTTTGACCTTCTTCATCTTCTTTAAATGCCAATAAAAGAACTTGATCAGCATTATTTACCAAGTTCGCCTTTTCGTCTGCTCTGCTACTTTCTTTATTCCAGCAGTTAGAAGCAAAATGGCCAAGTTTATTGCAATGATAACATCGGATTTTAGATTTATCATACCATTGGCTTGTCGAGTTCTTTCCTCTTCCACGAATACATCTTTGGTACTGGTATCCTCCATCACTTCGAGTAGGATCTCATCTGCTTCGTCCGCGACCTCTTCATCGAAAGTGACCTCGGCCATGACCTCGATAACGATCTTGATTTGTACGAGATCTCTTCTTTGCTCCTTCTCATCTCGAACGACCAATTGCGTTTGGAGAACTTCCTCCACCGGCTCAATTTTTTTCTTTCTCAATCTTTCTTCATGGGCTTGTAATGAACCCATAAGTTCATCGACTGTCATGGCATGCAAGTCTTTGGATTCTTCAATTGCAACCGCAATATGATCATACTTATTGTCTAAGGACTGAAGTATTTTCTCGATAACGCGAACATCGGAAACATCTTCTCCGTTTCTTTTCATCTGATTAAAAATTGCCAAAATTCTCGTGAAATAATCAGCAATCGATTCAGATTCTTTCATATGAATTACCTCGAATTCGCCTCTTAAGGTTTGAAGGCGAATTTTCTGAACTTTCTGAACTCCTTGATGTGTGTTTTGAAGAATCTCCCATGCCTCTTTAGCGGTAGTGGCGTTCAAAACTTTTTCGAACATGGAATCATCTAATGCTTGATAGATGATCGACAGGGCATACTAATCTTTCATTCGAACGTTCTCCAAAGCATTCCTATGGTTCTGGTTCAACGTGGCTTCATCCTCTGGCTCATCATAACCAGTGTTAACAAGTTCCCACACACTGTAGGCGCCAAGTAGAGCTTTCATTCTAACAGCCCAGTTACCATAATTTTCTTTGGTAAGACGAGGGTATTGAAGAGGAAGTTGATTGTTCGTTGAGGCCATGATCACAAACCGTAAGCTCTTATACCAATTTGTTGAGTGTCAGAGATGCGGCAACAATATTGATATGATGGAAGAAATTTGTGAAGGTGAAACAATTGCAATTCATGCCTTACTATTGCATATCTCAATTACAAGAGAAATAGACTATATATAGACCATAGTTTGATTCGAAATAGGAAACCTCTTTCTAGAAAAACTATTCTAATTAGGAAACCTACTTGACATAGGAAACTTTCCTAAAATATAACTAGAAACAATATCTCACAATATATTATCTTATCTCTTAATATCTCACCATATATATGAAAAATCAAAATATAGAAATACAAACAGACTCAAAAAGGAAACAAGTATTAACAAATTTGGTTTAATTTCTAACATGCTGAAGTGATCAAAAAACGAAATGTTTGCATAAGACCTAAAAGAAGACGCAAGTACGGACTGTCCGTGTTTCGTTATAGCATCTGCTCAATTGAGTTTGATAAATCTGGTCCACCAGGCAAGTGGAAATAATCCAGCAAAGACGTTTCCAAGGTCTCCTCTTAATCTAACACAAAAAACACAGATCCAGGGTCAGAGGGAGAAGGCCTTTGGTTGTGTTTGTATAAGGCATACCGAGAAACCAGCTCTATAGATCCAGGGTCAGAGGGAGAGACAGAGAAGATGATTATGGAAAACCAAAGGAAAGCTTGCAGAGAAGAAACTAGACTCGAATCAAGTTTGTGTTCTTTCTATCTTTCTTTCTATTTCTCATGTTTCTTTTGTTTTCTTTCCTGAATTAAAATGCAATGTAAGAATGTCCTGCAATAATTGTAAGTAGCCGATAAAGTTTAATGTCAATAAATTTCTTCTTCGATAAAGTTCTGTGTTCAACTAGGTCGCAGTTTCCTTCATTTGTGTTTCTCGTTTCATCTCTATTTTGGTAGAAACCTGTTAATTTGATTTGAGTTTTGAAATTAAGGAATATATGCCTTGAAATCAATACAAAACGGCAAACAAACGCCTGTAAGGAGTAATGAATTGAGATTGAGTTTACTTGGTCATTCTGATAATGTCTCTCAGGTGTTTAAACAAAAGCCTGTAAGGAGTTCCATTCAGACCTTGCCGTCTTAGACATCTTTCTAGCTTCTTCGGCTTCAACCATAACAAACCCAATAATTTCCGTGCATAAGCGAAGAAGGCGATCAGAACAACAGAGGGAACAATTGAAAAAGCCAAGGACATTTCCATACTCTGCGTTAACCAGATGACACGCTTGTCTTTCTTATGCGAGAGCAAATAAATAGAACTGTTGAGTACTCTAGGATAATTTTAATGTAGAGTAAGACTTTTTATTTCCAGTCTTCGACCCTTCTTTACTAGCAGATGACCAGACTACTAAGTTGCCAGTCACTTTTTACTTACCAACGATAGTTTATATTTACTATTAGTTATTCCAGTTTACCATGCACAGAACAAATTTCTACGTGGTCATAAATTAAAAAAAATGTCAAAAATTGTTAATCTTTGTGATCCTTTTTCAAGAATTCTAGAATATCTAGAGACATCGGGAAAAGAATACTATAAGTGCCGTAACTTTCGTATGGCACTCACTTAAGTGCCTAACTTTTTTTTATCACAATTGCTGAAAAATTATGGCACTCAAGTGATCAATTGAAAGTTATGACACTTAAGTGAATGTTTAGTTTAGAAGTTATGGTACTAGAGTGATCGAAAAAAAGTTATGACACTCAAGTATGTGTCGCATAAAAGTTATAACATTCATAATATCCTTATCCTAGAGACATCCATTCTACAAAAATCTGATGGCACTATAAGTTAGTGGTGTATACGAAGTTCTAGAGTTGAAGGAAAAGTAGTGGCCAAGGTTAAAAGAACAAGAAAAATTCTCTTATATAGAGAGCTTCGATTGTAAAATCCATCTTTAAAAACTAAGAAACTATATATTCTTGCCCCATCCACATCAATATCAGGGTCACGCTTCCACAAAATATCGATAATCTACGTGTTTGAAGTGGTAAAATATCTATTACTGCCGTAAGTTACAATCAAGAACTAATACTACTAGTAAAGTATGTCACCACTTCATAGTTTGGACTTGTAAATTTGAACAACTATAACTAATCAAGTATCGATTTGTAGTGGTAAAGTATTTGAAACCATTAACCAATGGTAAGTGCCTCAGCATTTCCTAATCCTCTATTGGCCAAACTGGGAAATTCAAAAAATGTTAATAATCTACTATAAATTTATAGTGTTACAATATATATTTTTTTTATATAAGTTACAAACGCTAGTTGTAAAATTTACAACGAGCTTGCAAGTTAACAATTGATTAATGTGACATTCCGAATTTCGGTCCATTTTTGAGATTTATAAAACATGTAATTCATCAGTATAGTTATAGTAAAATCTCGCTCGGGGACTAATCACTCTCGGTTATTTTATTTTTTTTAAATTAGAGATTTCGCTAGAATCGCACTCGATCAAATTTGGCCGTTATTTACAACCCAAACCTTAGTGTCGAATTTCTCGGAATTCCGGGACGAATTTAATTGGACAGTGTCGATATTATTGTGGCCAGCCTCGATATTGTCCGGGATATGTGAAAAATGGATTTTTAACCGGATGTAGATTTGAACTAGTAGACCTCCCTCGGAGTAGTTTAATTTAATTAATTTGGCCTTTGTCTATTATTATATTCTAGGATTAATTTGGACTGTTGAATCGTTTTCGATTTTAAATGTGGGCCGTTGGATCGCAATGATTATTTGAACATTTGTTCTCTCTCTCTCTCTCTCTCTCTCTCTCTCTCTCTCTCTCTCTCTCTCTCTCTCCCCGGTCACTTTCCCCCCCTTGCGCACGTCTGTCCCCTTTTCCCCTCTGTCAGACCTATCCACTCTCCTCTCTCTCTCTCTCTCTCTCTCTCTCTCTCTCTCTCTCTCTCTCTCTCTCTCTCTCTCTCTCTCTCTCTTCCTTTTCTTCTTTTTCTTTTTTTTTCTTCTTTTTTCCCACTTCTTCATCTTCTTCCCCCGCCACTACTCATGCTTCCACCACCTCTTGCTGCCCAACGTTGCTCGCCGCTTGCTAGGACCGATCCGACCCAGTTAGCCTCACACGCCTTCATGCCCGCCAGAGGCCACCGCCACTCGTCACCCGCGACCACACTTTCGGCCACCTGCTCACTGTCGTCGGCCTTGCCCAGCGCTACCCTTGACAGCGGCTTCGCCCGGGTCCCACAGCGATTCAGCGTTGCCTAGCCTCTCATCAACCTACGCTCCGTCGCTGGCCGCTGCGGCCTTGGCCGTGCCGCCTCTAGCGGCCTGCCTTGGCTCCCCCTTTCCCCACTGTTTTTCCTTCCCGTTGCTTTCCCTGTTTTAGACCCGGGCTTAGCCAGCTGTAGCTACCCCTCTTCTTCGCGGTTTTTGGTAGCCAGCAGCTTAGATCTCTAGCGTGTCCCGTACTTCATGACCACCTCTACTTGGCCCTTATTTACCCCGCAGCGCGCTGGCACCGCCTTTGTTTTTCTTCCTCGTGCCCTCGTTGTTCTTGTTCATCGAGCACGCGTTTTGAGCCCGCATCGTTTTGAGGGTTTTTCCCAGTAAATTGAAGTAAGTGACCTCCTAATCCTTATTTAGGATTATGAGTATTTTTAGACTTGTTTATGACGTGATTAGTATCGGTTTATGGTCTAAAACATGGATTAGGGTCAATATTCGTATGTGTGTATTTGTTAGATTAAATTGTGATAATTGTGGAGCTTAATTTGTGGTTAATTATGGTGAGTTAAATATTCGTATTGTTGTGGCATGTGTGGGGAGAATTGACATGTGATTGTGGCCGGCTTGAATGTTAGAATCGTGAGTTTGTGATTTGGAATTTGGATGACTGTGGGTGCATATTTGTGGCTATTGTTGGTGGGTCAATGATTGGCTTATTGTGGCGTTTGTGAGTCGAATTGATAGCTGAATGTGACCGACTTGAAGGTCGGGTTGGTGGAATATTATGGTGAGCATGCCTTGAGTTTGATTAGTACGACTTGTGAGAATGACGAATTGTGTTGTGGTGCATGTGCATGAGAAAGCCCCGGAATTGGAGGGCTACCAACTTGAGGCGTGGTTACGCGGGTATGACGAGAAAGGCATGACTAGACCTGAGACGTAGGTTACGCGGGTCATTGGAAGGGGAAAAATGTCTTGAGGCGTGGTTATGCGGGATAGAGCCTGGCTTGATCTGAGGGCTGAGCCTGAGGCGTAGTGGCACGGGCTATGAGATTGGGTCTAAGGTGCAGTGGCGCAGGCAATGTGAAAGGACCTGGGAGGTCGTGGAAAGTTGTTCAACCATGCATGCAAGTTGAGTGTGATTGAATTAATTGAACTGATTGAACTAGCTGATTGAATGTGTGATTGAATTGGTTGGATTGATTGAGTGCCAGTGTGGTTGGTGTTTGATTGATTGTAATATGTTATTGAGTTAGTATTATTGTCTTGTCGCGTTTTGACTAACGTGCAGAGTTAGTACGCGTTCTGATGGCAAAGGTAAGTACAATGTTGTGAGCTCGTTATGTTGTTGGTTAGATTGAGTGTATGACTTGTCTAGGTACGCATAGGCCTACGGAGGGTTTAGGGTGTTGCTTATTAAGACTCGTTCTCACGGTTATTATATATCCACTTTCAAATCCGCAATCGTGATCGATTCGGAGATACCGCCAGAGTACTACAGGGAGTGAAGGATAGATCATTTACCCTGTCTTCCTTTGTCATATTGTATTATCTGGGTTGTTTTAAATTCGCTTCTGTTTGCCTTTATCGTTAGGTGTTTCGTTTGGGGTCGGCGACGCGTCCTGGGATGTCGTGTTCAATTCGACCATGGACGGGATATCGCAAGCTCGGTGGGATCCGGGATGTGACATAATGAGTCCACTTGTAGAGTTTTTAAATAATTGGTAATGTATCATTGGATCTAATGTTCATAAAATCATTTTTTTGTTGGTACCGTACTAAATAAGGAATGGGCCCAAAGGTAATATTCTATTGGAACTAATGCTTATAAAATCTTTACTTTGTAGGTAACTTACTAATAAATTAAGGGGTCACTTGTGAATAAAGAAATGGACTGAACAATAAAAAAATCCAATGGAATAACTAAACATGTAGCATCATGCAGGCTAATGGTAAAACTAGAGGTCTTTGGCAATCTCATTGCATGAACTCAAACAACCTATCTTTCATATTTCATCACATTGGATCAATAGCTGGGAACAATAAAATCTCTTAGAGAAAAGAGTGATGTTATGAGAAGATGACAATCAATGGTTGGAAGTTTAGTCTATTGATTGTTTGATTAAGTACATGAATCGGAATTTCTTGGTATAATAAGGTTCTGATCTATTCACCTAAAAAAAAAAGGTTGTGATCTCTCGAACTCATCGAGTGACAATCTTTATGCCCGAGTATTTGCACGTCGATTTGAAATAAGATGTGCTTTTTGGGAAGTGGTCTTCCTTGTGTTCTTGTTGGCTGTTGCTTTGTATTCAGTCAAGTACAAGTACTTGCATGCAGTGTTCTTTCTCTTTTTCCATATAAGTGATTTCACGTAGAGTTAACAATTCGTATTTCGAATCAAAATCAGACATATCATTTATTTCTCTTGTTAAAGGTGGCAAGCGATATTTCCCGTGGGAACTACTCTTTTGGAAGAAACCGACTAGGTATGTAAAAACCAGTTAACACGATCAATCCAACATGAGCATGCTGGTGACAAGTGAAGAATTCCAAAATTAATCCGTATCATTAACTAGGAACCACTTTTCTAGTCAGGAAGGCATATTATGTTTAAAAGACTTTTCCTTTATTCTAAACAAACAGAACAATCCGCTCTATGCACAGCACGAAGAAAACAAGAGCACAAAATCTACTTAGATATAAACCGAGGAATTCGATCCGATTTTAGTCAAGATCAAGGGGACTCCATATTGGGGATGAGTAGTGAGCATAGGAGTAGGGGCGTGCTTGTAAGAAGGAGATAGCCGCACTGAGAAATTCTGCAAAATTAAGGTGAGAGCAACTTTGGCTTCAACCAAAGAAAAGTTTTGGCCAATGCAAGTTCTTGGACCCCAACTGAAAGGGAGAAAGCAGAGCTTGTTCTGGGTTGCTTTTGAGACTCCCTCGGAGAATCTCTCCGGATTGAACTCTTTGGCATCCGCGCCCCATATCTCTGGATCATGGTGGATCAGGATCACGGGCACAAGAAGCACAACTCCCGGAGGTACTTGTATATCTCCCAGCTTGGTTGTCTTGTGAACTGTTCTCATCGTCATAAATGCAGGCGGATATAACCTGAGTACCTCATTCAGTATCATGCTTACCTGCATATAAATCAATTAGATGTCAACCTGTTTTGGTCCGAAAAGACATTGAGAATGCAGCGATTAAATTATCTAAACCTTGCCTAGTGGACCAGATTTATCAAACATAGTATCATTCACGTGATCTATGTTGTAACTTCGAACCAGAAGGCACAATACATATGTCTCACTTCTACCACTAGCAGAACCTAACTTGAGTCACTATCGCCTAAATATTCCTTTTTTTTGTCCTTTGGTTTGGGGGAAGGCGTACGGAAGCACATCAACTAGATTTCAAGTCAGGTAGTTGCAATTTTTTCCATCATTTTTTGGCCTTTCCTTTTTTATTGTTCTTTCCTTTTTCTTTTTTTTTTTTGTGCAGAACATCATTTATTGGATGTGAGTGTAGAAATTCAGGATAATATGTCTTGAAATCAACATAAACGGCAGACTATGCGACTAGAGTCCTTACAATTTTTAGTCGGCTCAACCCATCAAAATCGGGTTTGTTGTTGCCGAAAACTCGCAGGACTTCCTCTCTTGCTTTGTCTTGCCAATTTTGATACTCGCTCAACAAGATCAAAGTCCAAGTAAGCAAAACAGAAGTCGTCTCTTGACCCGCAAAGTTGAATCCTTTGCACTCTTGAATCACATCCTCTATGCTCATACACATTTGATGCCCAGACTCTTGAATTTCTTTCATGTTTGATTTTAGCAACAGCCCCAAGAGATCATCATCATCGACTCCTCCTTCCTTCATTGCCTTCTCTCTTTTGGTCACTATGTCTTCCAGCAATCCTTTTACTTTGTGGTCAATTTCTTTCATCCTCCTCTGCAGTTTGGTTGGCAAGAGGCTGCATTTTTTTATATACAAATTAACTTCAAGATGAATACTTTACGTGTCGATTTAGTTTCTACAGTTGATGCGTGTCTTGCCACGTAAATGCACTGAACCATTTTCATCCATTCTATTGAGTTTAAAAGTTGGAAAACAGCAATCTCGATAAAAGCTCGATAGAAGATTTGCCATACTAAACATTGTCTTGACAAGAAAAAATTGCAGCAAGCCCTATTTACTGTCTTGCAATTACAATCCAACCGCTATCCATGATTTGCAAAATCATAAGAAAATTGTCTTCAGAAACTTTTTAAGTTCCTTACGTGGCAAGATGCTTAAAGACCGGCACATGATTTGCAAAATCGGAAAGTTGAAACTGACTCCATGGATAAGGATTGAGGATGTCAAACTGAAGTTTGTTACTCTTTTTTCTAGTCATATGCTTTTGATACAGTTATAGATCTCGAGATAAATTATTGATAAATTGTCGCGACCTAAATTTCCTCTCAGGCTAATGGATTGTTAAGACTAAGCCTAACTCAGGCCCTCCCAAGCCCTACCAATTCGCAACTTAGGGTTTAAGTTTTTAACGTGCAAAAATTTTCATGCTTGGAGTCGCCACTAATCTATTTGTGGTAGGTCGATTAGAAACCTAAATAAAACATAGGGAGATATGTTTTATTCCTGCGAACCAGAGATTCTAAGCTCGGGGACTTGGTTACGCTAGATCTAGTCTAACGCCCTTTCGGTACCTTTTCTTTTCAAAAAATGTTTATGCATGCAGTTTGGATCCATTTTAACTTAGTCACTAGCATGTGAGGTGATCATACGGGTGCGCAAACCACCAAAGTAACACCCAATAATCAAAACATTAAATAAATTGCAAGATTGGGGAAATTACTTACCTCGAAGCAACGTAAGCATCTGCATGGTTAGCTAGAAAATCATATCAACAATCTACGCAATCCGCAAGATTTTTCAAATCCAGATAAGGCAAAGAAATCAAGCTAACGGTCATATCTATAGGGTTATAGATATCGACAGAAAGTTGATTGTTTAAATTTGGAAAGCAAATAAAATCTATTATCGTGTCCAAGTGATTATGGACAAAATAACGATTTTCCGTATCGCCGCGTATCGTACCTTAGGGATAAGGTCGGATAGTCGTCTAGATACGTTGCTAAATTAGGCAAAATTCCTAATTTTAAGTGTTTCAAATATTGCGGATATCACAAATATTATCCTAAGGCATCTAATCAATCACGCAATATTCACAGAATATTCAAAATATTCAAACACCCGAAAACTAGGAAATTAAATGTTTAAAAGAAATATTCAGATAATCTTACCTAATTCGCGAATAACTTCCAAATTTGAATTCGGGTCCGAACTCGGGCTTTGCGGATCACGGGATAGGGCGACCAACAGTGGTGCTCGGCGGCGGGGACGGCAGCTCGATGATGGTCACGGTGATGACTCACGATGACCAATACGGCTAACCGCGGTGGTGACGGCGTCAGATCGGCGGCGAGCCCAGCGTACGTGCTTGCGATGAAGGCACATCGATGGTGGTCTCGACCAAGGAGGAGTTCTTGATGGATAATCGAACAAGACAGGCGAGATTGGACAACGCGGCTACAGGACTCGCTGGGCTTGGCAAGTTGGTAATAATTATGAACCTCACGAGGCTTCACCGCAAGAAAACTTGTTAACTTGCTGGACGTTGCTGGAATTCACGCGAAATTGCTGACTTCACTGGTCAACCTGCAAATAATTTACCAAGGAATTCAAAGAATTTGTCCCGGGTTTAGTGAAGTATCACCCAGAGCCGTACACGATGAAATACAGCACTGCAAACGCTGTAAGTGGTGAAGTAGCTCGGGTGCAGTGGGTGACGCTCAATGGCTTCACAGCACGGCGAATTCGTCGCTGTTGGCTCAAATTGTTGCAGAACGGAGCAGCGGGATCACGCCTGATTACTGGAGCAGAGACGTTGTCGAGTGGCTAGGACTGATCGCGGTGGTGCAGCACGGAAGAATAGCGGTAAGCAGCGATTGCAGAGGGGGCTCTTTGGCTGGACGTTGGTCACGGTTAGAGCAACAAATCACGGTGGCTAGTGAACAGGAACACAGCGGGAGTACCAGCTTGCGATCCGATTGTAGGTTGAAGCTCACGCCGAAACACTAAAGGAGAAGGACGGCAACTCTCTCTCCTTCAAAATTGTTCCCCCCTCCTCCTTATATATACTTTTTTTTCACCAACAAATCTTTGGACGCATGCATATTTTCTTTCCTCTTTCTTTTCAATCAAATATTCCATTTGTTGACTAAATCTTGCTCTCAACTATTTATTCCCTCAAATAGTTGATCTCACAAATATCACGGGAATTATGCCGATTGCTTCTTTCTTATTTGCTATGTGACCAAAATCTTGATAATATCAAGCTTTATCGCTTCATATTTTCATCAAATTTTCCTAACTTGATATACATGATTTCGGCCACCGCAGGCTTAGTCCGGTTAAGTTCAGAATCATTCACTCAAGTCCATCCGCCGTGTTCCAATGCAAATGCAACTATATGACCCTAAATACTAATTCAAATGCTCCTAATTTATGTGCAATTTAACTAATTTTTTAGTCTAGGGACTGGGATCAATCCCTAATTTTTTATGCAACGAACGACTGACTGGATCGTCAAAATTTAGGTGTCAACATAAATCAATCTCAACTTACCTCCACCCAGGAATAAACGCAAACCTAAAAATCTTGTTAGGGAGGCCAGTTTGTCTTGTTAAAGGAGGAGGATGCTCTTGACTTGGTCGTAGGTAACACCGAAAGCAGCTCTACAGAGTACATCACCTGTCAAATGCTTGAGGTCAGGCCAAACATCCACTTCACCAGCCAAACTCTGCTGCTGCCATCCCCTAATCATCTCCTCGCAACTTGAACATGTTGCCCTCACTACAAACTGTAATCATTCAACAATTAAAAAGCTAAATGAATTGAATGTACGAAGTTTTTTTTATAATTAATTACTTTAAGTTCCGTTGGATGTTGCATCTGGTCAGAAAACTATTAGCTACAAGCAGTAATACCTTCAACTTCTCATAGTGAAAAGCCGGGTTGATGATCTTTCTATGTTTGACCCATTTCTCACCCTCAACCATGATGAGCCCCGATACTAAGAGATCTTCAGTGGCCTTGGGATGCGGCTTTTCGAATTCATTGATCCGTGAAAATATTTCCTTCAACATGTCTGAGTCCATGATGTTCAACACAGGCGTTGGCCCAAACCATGTGAAGCAAAGCTTCCCTGCAATAACCATTTTTCACAGACTTGATTTATTAAGGCATCAAATGGCTACCGGATTCCATATATCACCCATTTCTGTATGTCAGGTGCTTAAACTAGCAGATACATTCTGAGTACCCGAGTTGAAATCCATCTAGCATATCGATTTGCACAAGAAAATAAGTAGTTTTAGTAGCCTTCTAACAATCGGTTACTAGATAGCTGTCATTCCTATGTTATGTGACTTCGCCCTAAAAGCAATACTCAATCTTGTAAATTCTAACTTATAGCAGGATTTGGTCAACTTGATTTCCATGAATATATCTCGATTAAATTGCTGAAAAGACACCAGAAATATATTTGTTTAGCAGGTTTTTAGCTAAAAATTACAGCGTCTAGTGAGTTGAAATTGTACATTGTTTGATACCAGGAAAATTGAGTTTGCCTAATCAATGATATGATACATATGGCTAAAAAGTTCAATTATATTTCAACTTTGATGGCATGCATACCGTATTTCTTGATGGAGTGATCAATGAAAGGCAGCAAGCGAGGAGCGATGTTGTTGGAGAAAGGACTGACGGGTTGAGATTGGGCTTACTTGCTCATTCTCATGTTGTCCCTCAGGTCTTGAAACAAAAGCCTGTAAGAGGTTCCATTTAGACCTTGCCGTCTCAGACATCTTTCTAGCTTCTTAGGCCTCAACCAAAACAAACACAGTACTTTCCATGCACAAGTGAAGAAGGTGATCAGAACAAGGGAGAGAACAATAGAATAAGCCAAGGACATTTCCATATTTACATTAAGCATGTGACACGCTTGCCTTCTTTCTGGGAGAGGACATAAATAGGACTCTTGGGGAACAGAAACACGTGTTATTGTATCAATCTTTTGTTGCGTTCATCGGAAAATGGAATTCGTTGACTTGCTTTTAATAGAGGAGAATCTTCTTCAACTAGCGTGTTGCTTAGTTTCTAAAATATCACATCTTTTTTACATGATATTTTAAGGAACTAGTTGACCTGTTACGTGCCCGGCGAAGCATGCTAGAATGAGGATTAAAAACTAAGCGGTTTTAACAGCAAATGTCTCTAGATCTGGATTATGTCATCGTTATTTCCAATCTTCAACCGTTCTTTTCGAATTATTTCAATGCACCACGAAAACCATTGGTCAACTACATTCATCGGCCAAGAGAAAAACTATATACACGCCAAAAGAGGAACTCAAAGTGACCATACAAAGTGGTCACATTTGAGGGTGTTTATTAATTTATATATTACTTAACGGGATCTCACTCTTTTGATATGCGACTTTAAATTGTTATATCCCCGGAGTGGTAAAATAGACTAGTTATCCGTAAGTGGTAAGTAGTTGAAATTTGTTGGTAAATTTTCAAAACCTGTAGGTGACTGGCAACTTGTTTGCTTGGTATGTTGTTGGTAAGGATGGCCCAAAAGGGCAAGGCCAGCCAAAGCATGGCACGACCCGTTTATGTGACAGGCCAAGGGCGTCAAAAGTGATAAATTTATAATTTGAAGTTGCCAACTCGGTCAACAATCATGTCTCTACCTTTACAAAACCTAACCGGGATGGATGACGAATTTTCAGCAATATCTTGTGAAATTTTAAAAGAATTCATTATCTGAAAGTCAAAGATTGATTATACTAGTTATCCAACCGGCGCCCTTTTAGTACCTAACCTTTGTTCAATAACCAATCAAAACCATAAAAGCAGCAAATTGCAAGTTGGGAGCCATGAGGTTATTTTCCTAACCAGGCTAAAGGGAGGCAACAATCAATATATAGAAAGTGTGCAAGCAATAGCTCCGCATGCCTCTAATGATTCACATGCAAAATTGAATTAAACACGCAATTCAAACATGCAAAGCAAACGACGTGCAATCAAGCATGGCATTAATCACACAAAAAGGGTAAGGAAAGGAAATTCCGTAGTTTAAATTCCATTTTTTTAATTTTCGAAATCTTTTAATATTTTTAATTAAAAAATTTTATTAAAATAATATTATTATATTATATTATATAATAAACGGACTTGGGTCTGATCTAATCCTCCTAACCGGGTTGGGACTGACCTGGGTCGCCGACCCAGGTCCACTGCTCAACCGAAATGAATAAAAAAAGGAGGGCCCGGCCTAGAAAGTGCCGGCCCGGTTTGGCCAAGACCCACGGACCGGGTCGAACCCAGCTCTCGCACCTAGGCACGCACTGCTCGACATGGGCCGAGAACCAACATCCGGCCGGCTTTTCACCCGGCGACTTGCCGACAACTGCCTCGGCGCCTCAGGCCGAGGAGGCCACCTCCTGGCCAGCCACCACTTGGCCATCGCCGGCTGAGCCTCAACTCTGACATCTCACGCTCGAGCTTCAGCTGAGGCTTGGCTGGCCACACCTGGCCACTTTTGACCTCCATTCGGCCTCGCCCAGCCACCCAACAGCCACCACCAGATCCACAGCTCCCCAGCCGGCCCTTGCGCCACTAGCCAAGAACCAAAGTTTTCAAATCTCATTCAGGCAATTTGTCGAACAAGTGGGGTGTGCGACTAACACGAGGAGTTCCCGACCCAAATTAGGGTTCAAACTTACGCCGACGACCACGACGCACTACCTAGAGGAATACTTGGACCAAGAACAAGGACGGCATGGGCTGGAACTTGCACGAACCGGACGGCCGCAAGCTCCGACTTGGCATTCCCAAAAACAGGGCAAAACAGGACCCCGAGACAGGGACTTACCAGTTTGGGGCTTGAAACGATGGCTGGAGGTCGTCGGCCGAAGCTCACGTGCAACAACAGCACTGGCCGGGGCTTCTTCTTGCTCCCTATCCTCTCTCTCTCTCTCTCTCTCTCTCTCTCTCTCTCTCTCTGACTTTTATACTGGCCAGCAACCATCTGCTTGCCCCCTCCAGGCTGCTCAATCTCTGCTCTGCTCTTTAAGTCTGGCCGCGCAAAATTCGCTCGGTCGTCCGGCGGTCGCCTATGTGCTCGACTGTGGATCAGCCACCGCGATGGGGGAGGAAAGAGAGCGGAAGGCGGGAAGAGGGAGAGAGGGAATGGGCCGGGCCCGGCTCGGGTGAAAAAAAAAGGCAAAAAGAAAAAGGGGGAAAGGACCAGGCCCTAGGGGAAAAAAAAGAGACGGGTGAGTCAACCTGGCCCAATCCGAAATTTTTTTATTTTGATAAAAATATGTTCTAATTAGTGAAATTAATGCAAATGTGTCAAATGTCTATATGCCATGCAATAAAATAAAAAAATATTTTTGTTTTGGGGCTAAAAAATTAACTCCTAAATTTTGTACAATTAATTTTAATTGGGCAATTAGATTTTAGGTGTCAACAATCTACTACCACAAACCGCAAAACTTTGGAATCAAAAATACCCTCCGTCACGGATTCAAGTCTAGGGTATCGGTGACACGAAAAGGAATTTGGGCTATCGATATTTCAATGAGCAAAGTTTAGGGTCTGTGGTGGTAAACAGAAGCTATTTTGGTCACATTTGTATAAGTTTGAGGTATTGGTGACAAAAAAAAGAAGTTTATGGTATTTGTATCACAAAATATTTAGGGTCTGTATGATAACCATTCCGTTTCACCCGAACTAATTTTTTGTTCCCAGAATCGATTTTTGACTAGAAACTCGTTTGGTAATGCAATTTCATTTTTCTATTTCCGGACAAGTTTGCTTCCAAAATCGATTCTCAAACCGTAAATAAGAACCAAAAAAAAAAAGTGGTTTTTTCATTTCAAAACAAAAGTTAGAACCATTTCTCAAGAATTCATTTTCTTCAACACACATATTCATATGGAAGTCACGATCTTTGAGGTGAAAAATAAAATAAAATAAAAAAAATTTCAAAACTTAACATAATGGTTTAGAATTTGTGGCTATCCACCTTTCAATTGAAATTTAAATTTTTTTTAGGTACCGAAAAAATTTAAAAAAAATAAATAAAAATAAAAAAAAAAAAATTTCACAAAATAGCTTAGAAAACCTATGGCTACCCACTTTAAAGCAAAATTTAATTTTTTTTAGTTGCCAAAAAAAAATAATAAATAATAATAAATTCTAAAATTTAAAAACTTCACAGAATATCTTAGAATACCTGTGGCCACCCAATTTGAGCAAAATTTTATCTTTTTAGGTGTCGAAAAAAATTAAAAAATCAAAAATTTCAAAATTTCACAGAATGGCTTAGAATACTTGTGGCCATCCACTTTGAGTGAAATTTAAATTTTTTTATGTGCCGAAAAAAATAAAAAATAAAAAACTTCACAGAATAACTTAAAATACCTGTGGCCACCCACTTTGAGTGAAATTTAAATTTGTTTATATGCCAAAAAAAAAAAAAATAAGCAAAAAGTAAAAATCCAAAACTTTACGAGAATGGGCTTTAAAATACCCGTGGCTACCCACTTTGAGCGAAATTTTATTTTTAGGTGCCGAAAAAAAAAAAAATAATAAAAATAATAAAAAATGTCACAAAATGGCTTAGAATACCTATGACCATCCACTTTAAAGCGAAATTTAAATTTTTTATATCACGGAAAAAAAAAAAATCACATAATTACTTAGAATACCTGTGGACACCCACTTTGAGTGAAATTTAATTTTTTTTTAGTTGTCAAAAAAAAAAAAATAAGCAAAAAAAAAAAATTTTCAAAACTATGTGGCCATCCACTTTAAGTGAAATTTAATTTTCTTTAGGCAAAAAAAAAAAAATAAAATAAAAATATCATTTGGGCATCTAAAAAAATTAAATTTTACTCAAAGTGCGTGACTAGAGGTATTGTAAGTCATTCTCGTGAAGTTTTGAAATTTTTGATTTTTGATTTTTTTTGGGCACCTTAAAAAAAATTTAAATTTCACTAAAAGTGGGTGGCCATGTGATTTCTAAGAATTCTGTGAAGTTTTAAAATTTTTGATTTCTTAATTTTTTTTGAAAAATTCAACAAATTTGCTATTTTCCCGAAATCTAATTTTTTTTTTTTTCTCGACATTTTGATGATTTTTTTTTAGAATTTTTCAATTTTTTGGGATTTTTTGAATTTTTTTAAAGATTTTTATGAATTTTTCGAATTTTTATTATTTTTATTCCATTTCTAAAAAAATGGATTTTTGTTCTTGGAAATAGAATTTTCTGTTGTTTATCAAATGGGTTTTTATTTCAGAAAATAGAAATTTTGTGCTGTTATCAAACGGATTTCTATTCTAGAAATAGAAATTTTTTGTCATTATCAAACGGGTTTTTTTTCGAAAACTCATCTGGGAATCGAAAATAGAAAAATCTATTTCGGTTCGTGAACTTATTTCGAAACAAATGGTTATCATCTATAGTGTTAGTGTTTTTGATATGTTATGACCATCCTTGACGCGAACCACTAAAGAAAAACTAATGAGTTACTAGGCGAACAAAAATGCATTTGCCGTGGTTTCTCTTAGATCCATACCAACCACAACTTGGGTCTAATCCATAAAACCGAGGAGAATTCCATCTATATATCTAGAATAAAAAAAAATCCTCTTGTAGTAAACCTAATCAAATTGGGAAACTACTTAAATTATAAACCTGTTAAAACTAGAAATCCTACTCAAATCGAATTTCTTTTATAAACTCAAACTCAAAACATATTCTAACAAAAAGTAATTAGAGAATTTATAGCAACTCCAACAGGAGCTTAAACTCAAGGAGTGCCTGAAATCTTTGTTTGAAAGCCGACCCGCATAGATTTCCAACTGCACCTATTGATGCAAGGTATTACGAGGACAAATCATCAGTAAATCATCAGCCCTTTTTTTTTTGTTGGTTCTTTCCATCTTTCTTTCATTTTTATATGCTAACGAGTTATCAGCTGTTATTCTCAGGACTCGATAACTAACGTAAATAAAATTAGTCATTTGGTCATGAGATGAATCCCCCTAAAAGATCTCTCCCATTCGATTAGACTGAAAGCTAGTTACTGCAACAATACCATTCACATGCTCAATAGTTCGACTGGCAAAATGTCGGCAGGTAAATTTGTTTCTATATTTGGGAACAAATGACAAATGACAACCTCATTCGCTTGTACAGGACGCAAGCAACACTGTCACTTTGGTCTTGCACTAGAATGCCTTTTGACCCGCCACGGGCAATCCTCTCCACATGAAGTTCTGGTTCATAATTTTGAATTTTTTGTTTTCGTTATTCCATAGGACAAAAACTGATCATCGTTTTATTCAGACGAACCTCAAGTGAAAGACTGTTACAGCAGATTCTTGTGAAAAACTATGCATAGTGCGAGTTCTGTAGCATTTGTGATCAGGGACATGCACAGCAAAAGCAATTAGGAGATATTTCCTATGCTGTCTTCTAACAGTAAAGTAATTCTGGTACACATGATGCAGTGTGTTAATCTCGAGTAAGGACATTCAAGGTCATCAAATAACCTCTAGGCAACATGAACAATTTATTAGGAGGCTTTGTCGGTGATGAGACAGGATACAGACCTATAAGCTTAGTTCCTCATCTGAAGAAGAAGAAGAAGAAGAAGAAGAAGAAGATGATGATGATGATGATGATGATGAGATCATCGTGGAAAAGAGATAAGGAATAAGATGATGATGAGATCATCGTGGAAAAGAGATAAGGAATAAGCATCATCTTCGACAACGATCCAACTCTATCTACAACATCACCATTTTCCATGAGATATCATAGTCAAACTGAAACATTTAGAGCCTGAACAAGATATCCTATGAATTTTTTGATTCCAAAATTCAGTGTTTTTTTATTGTAGACAGATGGAATATTCAACTGTTACAAGTTCAAGGGTCTTGGTTACACAAAAAAAAGTTCGTAATAGTACATAAGTGATTTGACAAAGAGTGTTTGGTGATATTATCCCCAAATATAAGTGATTTCACAAAGAGTTAAAGATCCATGTTTTGAATCAGAATTATTTATATAGTTTATCTATTGGCTAAAGGTGGCGACATTTCATGTGGGAACAACTCTTTTGATAGGCAATGAAAGAGTACATAAAACCCAGTTCGCTAGCTCAATCTAAGAAGTGCATGCTGGCGAGTAGTGAAGAACTCAAATATGAAACCGTATCATTAATTAGGAACCAACTATTCCGGTCAATAAGGCATCATATGTTTACATGACTTTTCCTTTATTCTCAACAAGTAGAACAAATTGTTTTATGCACGCAAGGATGCATATAAGAGCACAGAATCTGATCAAGTACGAACCAAGGACTTGGATCTGATTCTTGTCAAGATCAAGGGCCATGTTGGGGATGAAGAGCTAGCAAAGGAATAGGGGCATGCTTGTAAGAAGGAGATAGGTGCACTGAGAAATTCTGCAAAATCAAGGTCAGAGCAACTCTGGCCTCAATCAAAGTCAAGTTTTGGCCAATGCAAGTTCTAGGACCCCAACTGAAAGGCAAAAAGCAGAGCTTGTTCTTGGTTGCTTTTGAGACTCCCTCAGAAAATCTTTCCGGATTGAACTCTTTGGCATCATCACCCCAAATTTCTGAGTCACGGTGGATCAGGATAAGGGCACAAAAAGCAGAACTCCTGGAGGTATTTGTGTATCTCCCGACTTAGTTATCTTGTGAACTGTTCTCATCGTCATACATGTAGGCGGATATAACCTGAGCACTTCATTGAGAATCATGCTTAGGTGCATATAAATCAATTTCTGTCAGGCTGTTTTTGTCCAAAAAGACATGAGAATGCAACGATTAGATTATCTAAACCTTGCCTAGTGGACCTAACTCATCGGACTGAATATCATTATGTGATCTACGTGGTAAGTTCGAATTAAAAAAAGGTAAGATCCATATGTCTCACCTCTGTCACTAGCAGAACCTAACTTGAATAATTATCAACCGCAAAAGTATACTAGAAGTGCCATAACTTGTGTACGGCGATCACTTTGGTGCCTTAACTTTTTTTTGGATCACTTTGGTGCCAAGTCGAAAGAAAAGAGATCACTTAAGTATCAATTTGGCCGGAAATCCAACATGGCATTTTTTATTAATTTTTTGGATGCCGGAAAAAATTTGTTGAAAACTCGTGGCTCATTGGAGGATAATATCAGTGTATAGTTAGCATTTTTTATTTTAAATAATTTTTTTCCTTTGTTTTTTTTTTCTTTTCTCCCCTCGTCGGCCGGTCTCTGGTGGCCGGTCCGGCCACCGGCAAAGCCCGGGAAGGGCTGGGCCAGGGCGGCCTTGCCCATGGCCGGTGAGGGGCGGCCTTGCCTATGGCCGGCGAGGGGTGGCCAGCGAAGACGTTTCCAAGGTCTCCTCTTAATCTAACACAAGAAATCTAAAGTTTGCAGATGATGAAGGCAAGATGAGCCCAGATGTCCCAACCACCAATGCCAGAGGTCAAAGTGTGCGCCTGGTATGGTGGTGGATGTCAAAGAAGTGGGTTGGGGTATGGAAAGGTAGTATAAACCACCGTGCTGCTTACCCATCTCCTCGTCGAGATTGGGTCTTAGAAAAAGGCAAGTGTCAAAGGTTAATGTAATATTGAGAGAAGTGGCGGTAGTAAGATTATTGATTGAAAGAAGATTAAATCGAAATTGGGGAACAAATAAAACATGATCAAGAGTTAGATCTGGTATTAGAGAAATCCACCCGCTTCGTTGAATAGAAACTACAGTCCCATCATGAGGGACACAAGGTTGAAAGTTATATTATCATAAAATTCAGAAACCAAGATTGCATCACAACATATATGATCCGTCGCACCATTCAGGATATTTGTGCTTCTTAAAACACATCCCTTCCACAGTGAGTACAATGTAAAATGAGTTTGGGAGAACCCATAGGCAGAGAAGTGTGAGTATCATTAAGACAAAGCGCGGCCATAGTAGCAGGATCAGGAATAACAGTGCAACTGTCTTGAATAGTGCGCTATCGTTCCTCTTGTAATAGTAAGGCGAATGCTCTATTGACGGTAGGGAGTGGATCCATAAGGGAGATTTGACTCCGAATCGTGGCATAAGATTCATTAAGCCCTTAGAGAAATTCTAATAACGTATCCGTTTCAAAAAACTGTAGCAAGGTCGACATTGCACCACAACTGCAAGTTGGCAAGGTTTGTATGACAATAGTTCGTCTCGATAGGATTTAATCATAATGTAAAATGCAAATACTGAAGTTGTACCTTGTTGGTGTGTAGATAAAGCCCTATGGATCTCAAAAATCCTAGGAGCATTACAAGGGGTGAAGCGCTCTTGAAGATCATTCCAGATATCATTTGCTGAGTCGTGCCAAAGAATGCTATGTGAAATCGTTGGTACAGTAGAATGAATCAACCAAGACCTCACCATACTATTGCAACGTATCCACAAGGATAATCCGAAAAGGTTGAACCAGGACGTGGCAAGGACCCATCAACAAAGCACGGTTTATATTTCGCCTCAAGGGCCGTGAGCATGACACGATGCCATGTTGGATAATTGTCTCTATCTAAAGAACGAGAGACTAGAGGAGCATTCAGATGGCCACTTAAATGAAGAAACTATGGAGAAGTTACATCGATCTTTGGAAGAGACAGTGGAAGTGTTTTGATCGGCCATGAAGAAGAAACTACACGGGGATCGATATTTGCTCTAAGATTCACAAAACGGAAGATCCCACCCGTTCAATTTCTTGTATTCTAAATGTACATATTTATGCACCATTCATGATTATAATTCCTAAATTTATTCTTATAGTTATGGTAAGCACAACCGAAAGATTGAACAATGCCATGGTAGCATGTGATCACGCTAAGATACTTAAAAGTTAAATATCATTTGCTGTTTATTTTGTGAAATACATCGTCTTACTAAAATGAGAAAAAACAAAATTTTCTAACATAATATATGTTAGTGATTAAAATGAATCAATTTTGATTTTCTTAGCATGTACTCGTTAGGATCATCGTTTGGCTAGTCCCTACAGGAAAATGGGTAAATCTTTGGGCCCATCGCACTGTCACGAAGATGGATAATGTCGTTCCTGATTCCAAGATTCAAGAGGGCAAACTTACGCTTATTGATCAAGGCGACTAAATTGTCCTTGTTAACAGTAATTTTACCCGCAAAACATCCTAGATCCCCGAAACCTACGTTTGGTAAAATTCCAGAAAAATAATATCTATGCTGTTAATAGTAAATTTCTTTTGTGAATTTCTAGTAAAATATCTAAATTGATCATAACTCTCCTTTGCACCTGGTAAAGTTTCGAGACCTATGTCTCAGTAAATTTCCTTACTCATCGTAACTTTTCTTAATTGAATGATAATTTGATCACGTTTTTGTCCGTAACTTTCCTTTTAATGTCCGGAAGTGACGACGGAAAATCGATTTTGCAAAACAGATCGGGCGGATCACATTTTTCCCCATTTTATCCAACGGTCCATCACGTCAAATGCAGGAATGATTCCATAAGATAGAGCTTCCACTTATGAAGTTTCTGTCGCTATCAAGAGGTTTTGGCCACAACAAAGTTGTTTTTTTTTAGTTTTTTTTGCCGAACAGTAAAGTAGTGTTGGAAACGCTATTCTTCCTAAATTCTTGAAAAATCATTCCATTGCAATATTTATATTAACATATATATATATATATATATATATATATAGGTAAAAAATAAAGCAAACGTCAAATGAAAACCAGAGAAAGGAGAACGCAAAATGAAAAGGCTCCCACCGAGCAGAGACCCAACCAAAGGGTGTCAAGTGAAACCAGAAAAACTTACGCGGGGTGCAAAAGCAGAACTCCCACCAAACTTCAGGAGCGAAAACGGAATTGTCAAAAAAAAAATTTGAAAACTCCCATTCTCCAGCACATATATATATAAATACAAAAGGGCAAAACGAGCATCGTCAATCCCGCCGTCGCCGTCGAGGTTTTCGAACAAGACCGCTTCGAGCGCGCGCGCGCTCTCGCGAGAGACCCAGCGATCGATTCGATTTCGGCTCGCGCATCATCGATCGATCCGGATCGAAGAGGGCTGAGAGATTCCCCATGGAGGAGCGCGGGGGCTCGGAGGAGGTGGAGAGAGCTCGGTTGCTGAGCTTGGCTCTCGATTTCGGCTTCGACGAGCGGTCCGCCGGCAGGTGCCTGGACCGCCTCGTCTCGCTCTACGGTACGCGAGGGAAATCGTTGCTTCGTCCTCCCCCCCATTTCTTGTGCTGGCTTAGCGTTTGCGGAGATGATGATGATGTGGGGTTGTTTCTCGTCCCCCTCGATGACGATGGCTGTAGAAATAGTGTGCTGTAGGTTTTAATAATGGATCGGAGCTGGCTTAGCGAAGTAGGCTCGCTGTGACGAGCGACAATGTCCGGCACGGTTCCAGCTCGACGCGCTGAGGCTACTTTGGATGGCGGTTTTTGTCTTGGTTATTGGCCAAATCGGGTGATATCTGGTGGTTAGGGAATGGCGCAATTGCTTGCGTTACGTTGATAATTTGTGAATTGATTGATTGCGCGTTCCTAAAATAAGGAGATTTATTTGCGGTTTGGTTAGTCGGTGTTTTCCGATGATGGCTGCGAAATGGTGTGCTTTGGATTTGGATGGACGGGAGCTGGTTAAGATTCTGTTCGTTGGGCTTTAATCTCATTCCTGTTTGTTTGTGGGTTTGGCGGAGTGGTCTTATTGACTTGCAAAATCGTCTCTTTCTTCATTTGGTTTTTTTTTTTTAAGGTGACGAAGGTCGAGAGTTTATCACTGTGGAGCACTGTGGCGATGACTTTCTGGCGGAACTTGCTGAAACTATGCAAGATACTGAGGATTGGGACGATTTGCAAGCTGCGGAATCGGAAGCTTGTGGAGTTTTGGCTGATATGTTTGGCCAAGATATCCCTAATGACGGTGGATGCAATGTTGTGCACGATGTTACTGTTATAGAAGATTCTCCACGACCTGAGAAAAATCAAACTTTTCTTGAGGTGGATTCCTCTACCGACAGTGAAGACGAAGATGATATGTTTGGCAGTAAAATGGGCAGGAAATCCACATGCTATATTCCTGATCAAAGCAGTACTCGGAGGAATTCATCCACTCGACTTCTGGCCAGAAGATCTTTAGAATCCATGGTATGCTTTTGAAAACTGTGAAGTTGTCTCACTCCTTTGTGCCCCCACCAGTTTGAAATTGTTAAGCTTGTGGCTCGAGCTTATGATTCGTGGACCTAGATTTGGCTTGGGATTGGCCTGTGTAATTTCATGGACCAAGTACGCAGCTTGAAGAATGTCTGAGTATTGTATAGGGTTGGCTGTTTGGTGAAGCAGCTGTGGACACCTGAAGAAGAAGCCACAATAGTTACCGGGCAAATCCCAGGAGTCTGCCACAATGGTCCAGTTGTTAGGAGGTTAACAAAACTTTGGCAGATCTTGGCACGACTTTTCATTCTTTTAACAATGATTTTGCAACCCATATTTTTAGATATTTTTGTTGCTGAGGTATATTGGGGCCGACAAGGAAAATAAGAATTGAGAACCAATTGTCTTGGTTTTTGATAGAAAGAGATCAGAGTGTCCTTCTGAGAAAACTCTTGGGAAACACTTTCCACTCATCTCATTCGTTTTTGATTGACTCTTGCAATTGGGGTTTTGGTTAGTGAGAAATTGATTTATTTCTTATTTTAATTCCCTCATCTCATTGTGAAACAACTCCTCCTGTTGACGTGGACGAAACTGCCCAACCCCTTAAATTAGTGTGTCACTGTCCTTTGCTCTTAAAATTATGTCTTTCCTTGATCATTTCCAGTTTGCTTGTAATTTTGCTCACAGCAAAGGACCTTAGACAGGGTACCTATAAAAAAGCATTCAGAAACTGCTTATGAGGGCTCTCATCCAATCAATGTATAATAGACACTCGTAACTTTTGCCAGTTACTTCCACAGTCTTTTAAGATCTAAAATGACATATTAGAATTGTTTGATTAGTAAAAACAGTTGATTTTTGTTTTGGATGATGTAACAATATCTATATTTCTCAAATATTTTGAGAGTATAGTACATCATCCAAGTGCGGAACTTGGCATCCAGCGTCCTTGATAGGAGTGTTTTGCGAAATGAAGGCTTGGGATTTCTTTGTGCACAATTTTCATTTTCCATCACTCCACTTCAGAAACTATCTGAGGTGCTGAAGAGGCTTGTTTGTGTTGAAGGACTGTAAGAGCACTGTCACTCAAGGTTCGATATCCTCAGTTTCAAATGAAAGACATTGCTCTCGGATTTCGACATGCAAACAAGGAACTCTGACTTATGAGGAATTGCAAGCCTTGGATGACGTAGAATTGGTAAATGTTGTAATATTCGGAAACAAGGCATTTCGACCAATGCAGCATCAGGCTTGTAAAGCTTCCGTAGCCAAGCAAGATTGCTTCATTCTCATGCCCACTGGAGGTGGTAAAAGTTTATGTTACCAGGTTAGTGAATGTTAACATTATTTCGTTTGTGTAATGATTGTATGTAGAATTATGTGTGGAGACAATGTTTAGAGCACAAGCCCTGTGCACTTTGCTCCATGGTTCCACCAATTAAATACTAGATGGGTAGACCTGTATATTAAAATTTAAGCTTTAAAATGATCTCGTAATCTGCTTTGTTAGCACTGTTGAGAAGTTTGTGCTTAAACTAAAGGAAGAAAATGTTTTCCAAATGCAAATTAAGCGATAGGAAGTGATTAGGGGACATAACCATGGGTTCCAATGTACATGATGGGACTAAGTTGGAAAAGAAGGACATACAGGACATTCTCATTCTACTTTCGCACAGCTCTATATATTCTGTAATTTCTAGAATTTGCGGTTTATGCTATGCTTCTAGGACCTTCTAATTACTTACTAGAAAATTTATCTTGTTTTTGCATGTAAGTGTTGTTGTCGGTCATAGTTAATGTCCAATTCAAAAGGGTTATTAAGTCAAAGAGGAATAAGTTTTCAAATTATGTGCACCAAGTATAGATTGTAGATGTCTATATTTCCTATGCAGGTATGTGCATCATGTCAACTAGGGGTGATCATTTCCCATAATTGGTTTGAAATTGATGTCCTTTCATATAAATCTGAATTGATCTACTGAATCACAAAGGAAGATATTAATCTGAATTGATTAAGTTGAATTATCCTGAAGTGTTTCTGTTCAGTCTTGAAGTAGTTGATATTTGTTTCTAGCTGAAGTAATTATAAGACAAATATAAACCGGTGCTTTCTGATCAGCTTAAGGTGAATAAAAGAATAATTCCCTCATCCCTTCCTTTCTTCATGTGCTCTTCTGATGTTTTTACATTTCGTTTCAGCTGCCAGCAACTCTTAAACCAGGTGTCACAGTTGTTATATCCCCCCTGCTATCTCTTATCCAGGATCAAATAATTACTCTAACCCTCAAGTATGGAATACCGTCTACTTTCTTGAACTCTCAGCAAACTGCTGCCCAAGCAGCAGCTGTCCTCCAAGAACTAAGGCAAGGTTTAGCGCTCTCTCTCTCTCTCTCTCTTTGTTCCTAGAGAAGTATATCATACCATACAATCTTTATCCTGCCATAAAATGGCTATGCTCCATATGTTGCAAGGGATGCACATTTTTTATGTAGTTAATGAAAAGATTCATGCCTAAGATGTTTGCCTTAAAAATAAATTTTAGGATCTTAGTGTTCCTGGAGAAGTATATCATACCATACAATCTTTATCCCGCCATAAAATGTTGGGCTATGCTCCATATGTTGCAATAGGGTTTCTATTGGACTTCAAAAAAAAAAAATTTGCTGAATGTTGTGACTCTCAAGTCATTAATCTCCACTGCTTTGCCTGTCTTTTCAGGAAAGATAAACCATCATGCAAGCTATTGTATGTAACTCCTGAAAGGGTTGTGGGAAACCCATCATTTCTCGAGATATTGAAATGCTTGCATAGAAAGGTACTATTTCTGATTCACTGTTACTTTTTCTGAAAGTTTCTTTTTAACTTTATGATACTTGACCATCACGCATTGCAGGCACAACTTGCTGGTTTTGTTGTTGATGAGGCACATTGTGTGAGGTATGCTCTTTGGCATCCTTGTATCTGAAGCAAAGATCTTGCTAGAGTTACTTCAAAAGGATTAAGTATTTATGATGTTGCCACTGCAAAACTACTGTCCTTGTTCCAGATAAAGAAAAGCGAGTTAACTTTTATATATGCTCACTCTAACTCTTTTTTTCGAACGTTTTTGCATTTTCTGTGTTTCTAGCCTAATTACATTGTCGGTGTTACACTGAACCTTCAGAAACCCATACCTTCTGTGAAGTTCTAGTATAACAGAATGCAATGTTGAAATAACTAATTCTGAAATGATCCAGTTCCTTCTTTTGGGAAAAGGCAACGGCACATCGTTAATCATATTAAGCAAAATGCACACGACTAAAATAAGCTCCAACGGAAATTACTTTTGGAAGTAATTGGAAGTGTCCATGTTTGGCATGATAGTGAGGTCTTTTAAGCTGGTTCTTGTGTCTGTATTTATTTTTGACATTTATACTGTATATTAACAACTTGAGATATATGGCAAAAGTTCACCCATGTGATCATTGATTGTGTTTCTTATGAGGTCTTTACTGGATCTGCACTGCCAGTGCCATCTTATGAAAGGAACGTACTACTGGTTTGAGCTTTTCTCGTATATTTGAATGATTGTAAACTAGTAAAGCTTATTGACTGTTACTTTCTTTGTTGTCATTATTGCAGTCAATGGGGACATGATTTTCGTCCAGATTATAGGGGACTAGGTTGTCTCAAGCAAAATTTTCCATACGTCCCAGTGATGGCCTTAACTGCAACTGCCACTCAGCCAGTTCGTGAGTAAGAAACTTGCACATTAACCTCCAGATTATGTTGAAATAATCATTGAGACTGATTGAAATGTGCATCCATTGCAGGATATCTTAAAAGCTCTTAGGATCCCCCATGCTCTTGTTCTTGAGACAAGCTTTGACAGACCAAACCTAAAGTATGAGGTCATAGCTAAGACCAAGGCACCACTGAAGCAGCTTGGAGAGCTGCTAAAGAATCGTTTTGCTAATTTTTGTGGCATAGTATATTGCCTCTCAAAGAGTGAATGTGTGGATGTTGCAAAGTACTTGAATGATAAGTGTGGTATAAGGACGGTGTACTATCATGCTGGATTAGCAGCCCGTCAAAGAGTAGCTGTTCAAAAGAAATGGCATACTGGAGAGGTCCAGGTTGTATGTGCTACCATTGCTTTTGGGATGGGAATAGACAAACCAGATGTGGTAAGTTGAAATGGACTCTGGGCCTTTGCCTATTTTTAGTTTTAGAATCAAGCTGACGTGTTGACAAATACTCGACTAATCCACTGTTCTTTTAATGTTTAAGTTTCACTAATTGGTTTCTTAGTGTGCTTGGAAGTAACCTTTGCTGGTTCCATGGTCCAGTGGCCTGCTAAATTGTCATTCTTGGCTATTGATTGGAGGAACTAGTGAATTATGTATTTTTTCAAGTCAAATTCTTTCTTCCATGCATGGAACTGGGGTGTGCTGAAATTGAGTTAGACTAGGATAAAGGTCTTTTCTTTACTGTCAAAGTGGCAAACGACTCTGATCTAACTTGACCTTTAGTTATAATGTTTTTGTCACATTTCCACTTTTTTTAATGGCATGTGGTCAGCGTTTTGTTATCCACAACACAATGTCCAAGTCAATTGAAAGCTATTACCAAGAATCAGGGAGGGCAGGAAGGGATAATCTACCGGCAGTGTGCATAGCTCTATATGCCAAAAAGGATTTCAGCAGGGTTGTGTGCATGTTAAGGAGTGGTCAAGGATGTAAAGCCGCTATCTTTAAATCTGCGATGGCTCAAGCTAGGAAAATGCAACAATATTGTGAACTCAAGGTAATCCAATTTGTCTTCTCAACTTCTCGTTAATGATCTCAACTAAGTGATGCTTCTATTTTGTGTTTCCACTTTCTACTTTGTTCTACTGATTGTTAGTTTTAGTCTGGCATTAACCAGTCTGGGTGCTAGATCATTAGATGGGTCTGTTGGCAACATATGTAAATCATAATGGAACCTTAGGGCTAAACTCATCTTCCATGTACCTGAATGGAGCAAAGTCTATTGATAAACATGTGTTAACTCTCTAATTTGCGAAATTTTCAGGATGAGTGTCGGCGGCAAATCTTACTTGCACACTTCGGCGAGTCTTTGGATCGGAAAGACTGTAAATACGGTTGTAATCCTTGCGACAATTGTCTCAAAGCCTCTTCAGGCCAATAAAATAATGGAACAAATATGCTCTCAAGTGACTCGTGCTATATGGCCACAGTTTGAATTTTGATTTCTTGGTGGCGGAAAAGAAAAAACAAACATTCCCGCTTTTATCTAGTCCGCCTTTTGATGCCCACTATCTCCCTTTTTTTGCTTTCGCCTTTGCTTGTCCTCAACGTTCGGTAGCAAACAGAGAGGGAGGGGAGAAAATAATATTAAAACCTAGGAAAAATTAGAATGGTTATTTGAATTAAAATGAGTATTATTGCCATACTCTTTAGAGATATTAGGATGTCCTATGACGGTATATGCATAGAGGCGAATTGATAATCACAAGCCAAATCGAATTGGTAGATGAGGTTTATTAGTTTATGGGATAATTTGAATATTTTTTTTTGTCAATTGAATCAAAGGAAACTGTACGTTAATTTTTTTTGGTGTGTGTAAGTCATACAATAATTTTCTATTTTTGTAGTTAGAATAACAGTTGGTATGTACGTAAAATTCACAGATATTTTGCCCTGTACTCATATTTTATTTTTTTGGATATTGAAACTGAAATTGTATTTCTTCAATAACTCTTTTGTCATATTTCTATAAATGCAAAATGCTTTTATAGATCGTAAATAGATTCCAAAATAAATTTTCAGATATTCCCACCTTGGTTATCGTCTCCCACTACATGAGCATATGACGATTCCAACCGAGTAACCTCTCATTGATGCGCCGTGGGGATTGATTATTCTCACCAGTGGCATTCCGGGGCTCTTTTTTTTTTTTAATTGTTTTTGCCATTTTCACTTCCTAGAATCGAACCACAATGATCCCACCAAGTATGCCAAAAGATATTTTGTCGAAAATGGTCGTCAATGAAAGATCTTTCACCAAAGATTAGATCTTTGATTTTTAGAAATGAACAGGGTTCTATGACGATTTGGATAGAAAACAATCAATAGGAAACAATCGGTATAGCTATACTATGAACTAAAGAACCATAGGTAACAAAGAATAACAAATACGAATAAAGAATTGATAAAGTAAATTGCAGAAAGATTTTATAAGTGTTATTGATCCTGGATCCTTTACAATTAGTCTTTCTAGGCCTTTTATATCCTTGTACAAAGTGTAACTGTCAAGAGCGGTTATTATTCAAATTCTAAATCTTAACTACCCCTAAGATTTCAGGCCTCAACTCCATTTACTTATAACCACATGTTCGTATCTTTAAGCAGTTATGATTCAACTCCATCTCTCCTTCTACATTTCCTCATATGTCGATTTCTAGCCTTCACCAATTTTCTTCCATCAATGACAGCTACCCTTCTCAGTTGCCGATTTGTAATAGTAGACTGCAGCTGTTCTGTCGACAATGCACCATGGACTCTCATCAATCCATTATGACTTAGATTATTTTTGGGTGTCAACAAATATATTATGGGAAGAACACATTAAGATTATTCAATTTGGATACTCTCTAGTTGGTTTTCAAATTTAATTCTTCTGATGTAATATTGACTTTAGTTGCGGTCAATATTATTTTTCACATAAACAAATATAACATCTGTAACATCCTAAATTTTGACTTGTTATTGGGACCAATAAAGTGTACATTAATTCTCGTTTGATTTTAGTAAGTCTCGTCCGGACTTGATCAATCACGGGATACTAACCAAATGGGAAAGGCTAAATAGGAACAGGTACGTGGACCGAGAACCCGATCGCGGTTGAGCACCGATTTCAACAAACGTCGGGGGGAATATTTTGAGCCAATATAGGCCGATCTTACGAAAATGACGGGTCGATATCGTCAGTAATGTACGATCGGATCGCGGGTGATTCCGCACGACCGAAAGTACGCCTGACAAATGAACCCCGATTTTAATCCAAACGATCGTGACCCCGGTACTAGCGATAATTCCTCTCGTTCTCTTGAAATTCGAGACCATCACGACTCGGATAATCTTAGGTCGATACGCGTAATACCTAAACAGCCGTCCGTTAGTAAGAGGCCCTAAGACTTCAAAACGAGCTATTTTGATCGCGATATTGGATCCAAACTTTGATATCAAAATTTCAAGGGTAATTACGACTATTTTGCAAGACGGACGTCATTTTAGAGTGGCCATACATATTTGGGACAAGAATGACTGAAAACAGAAATTTCGACAGAAATTGAGGAAAATTGCAATTTAGTATCTAGGGACCTCGATGTCCATTTCCGAGGCCCAAATGAAATTATTTTTCGGAATTGATGCCATTTTGGGGCAACCACGCACGTCTGGAGTGCATACGGTCAAAAATTGGAATTTCGATCCCGGAATGAAAAATTACGGTTTTGCCCCTGTGGGCACTGAGGCTGGATTCGGAGGCCGTTTGAGGTTATTTTTCGCGGCCAAGGTCATTTTGGGGTGGCCACGCACATTTAGAGTGGTTTTGGTAAAAAAATTGGAATTTCAACAAAAATTGAAAAAATAATATTATTTTATTCCCGAAACTTTGCAGTCGATTTCAGAGGACTTAAAAAGTGAATTTCACGAATCCGACGCCATATTATGTTGGCCACACACATATGGAACGCGTATGTGCGAAAATTGAAATTTCGGTTCGGGATCGGAAAATTACGAAAATGCTTCTAGGCCATTTTCAATTAATTCCGAAAATTGGATTAAATTTTTGGGGTTAACCAAGGTGGATTAGGACTAACCAGGTCTGGTCAGCCTTGGGTTAGTGGCAATTGACCATTTTACCCCTAAATTATTGGATTGGATCAAATTTGGGCCTTTGGATTAGGGGCAAAATTGTCCAATGGCCTAAGATAATGACACATGGATTCCATTAAGTTATATTTGACCCATATTTGACCAGAAATCTCTTTCTCTCTCTCCCATTCTGCTGATCTGCCGAGAACTCCCTCCTATTTCCTTTCTTCTTTGCCGTTTCTGGTTCTGCAGACACGTTTCTGCTGATTCTGGTACTGTTCACGCCGGAACAGTACCAGCCGAAGCTGTCCCCGCCAAGCCAGCACCACCAGCAGCCCTTTCCCGCCCAAGACCAGCCACCACAACCCCGGTTTCGGCCTAAACATAACAGAAACAGCAGCTAATTGTCAGTTTCGTCGTCGCCGCGGACCGCCGGCTTGCACCGAAGAGCCGCCGTCGATCCTTACCGCTCGTCGGTGATCGACTACCCGTTCCCGTCATCCCGAATCGTTATTAGGCAAGTATAAATCCCTAAACCCCTAATTAGTTTAATTGTGCATTTTTAGGGGTTAATTAGGCCTAATTGAGGGTTAATTAGGTTTAATTGTGTGTGGGATGTTTTGTATGGGTCATTAGGACCTAATGAGATGATTTAATGGTGGATTAAGGCCCAAAATAGCCCTTGCTCTGGTACTGTTCACAAAGTATCGAAAATGTGCAATTTTGTCTAAGTTTTGTATTAATTGGGCTTAATTGTTAATGACTTTAAATTGGACATTGTTGGGGTTAATTAGACTTATTTGAGGCCTAATTAGGTGTATTTGATCATTGGGTAATTAGTAATAGCGATTGGGGTTTTATAAGATGGCTTAAGTATGACTTAAGGCCTAATTTGTGCAAAAACTTGGTACTGTTCATCAGTACCGAAATTGCACAAATTTACCTAAGTTTTGCACTAATTAAGTTCAATGATTCAAGACTTGGAATTAGGAAATTCAAGTGTTAATTAGGCTTAATTGAAGCTTAATTATGTGTATTTAGTTGTTGGATAATTAGGGTAAGTAATTAGGCCCTAATGAGATGGTTTAAAAGTGGTTTAGTGCCTAAATGTGAATTTTTCCTGGTACTGTTCATGAGTACCGAAAATGCTTAATTTTGTCTAAGTTTTGTACTAATTGGGTTCAATTGTTGGTGACCTTGAATTGGTCATTATAGGGCTTAATTAAGCTCATTTGAGGCTTAATTATATATATTTGATGTTCGGGTGATTATAGTATTTAATTGAAGCTTAATGGAATTGTTTAAAGAGGGTTTAGTGCATATGTGAAATTCGGTTCTGGTACTGTTCACCAGAACCGAATATTCAAACGGGGATGTTACGCCCCGTACCCCACGAAGCATAAACATCTGCATAGGTCGAAATAAGATGCGACGCTCCCAGATTACGTCGCCGACCCGAAAATCTAAATCAGAGAAAACACCCCACATACGGAAACGACGTATATATAATAAATATATATACACCTAGACAATTTAAAAGCAACCATGAATAGCAACGAACAACAATATGAGAACGATTAACAAAAATATGTACATTCATTATAAAACTTATAATACAATATCCATTATACACAAAAGATACAACAAAAGGATCACGGCATCTGCCTGCTCCGGGACAGGATCCACAATTTCCAGCTCAAAAACTACCCCACCTAGTTTCTCATGCTCTACCTCATCCTACATGATCTCATACTCAACATTCGAGTCCTGGAAATTCATGGCCGGGGATCTGAAATGTCGGTTTTACCACAATCGTGAGAAAATCTCAGCAAGTACAAACCACTAATCCTAAACTAGGCTAATGTGCACCTCCAGAGAATAAATGAAACACATCAAATAATGAACCAGTAAAATCACATTAATTTTCATTACGAGCTCACAGCCCAATATATTATTTCAGCCCTGCAGGTTAGGCATTTGATATCAATATCAGTCAAGTGCAATTATAACAACCCGAAGGTCCACAGTTGAATATAATAACCCGTAGGCCAGACCCGAAGGCCACAATTTGATATAACGACCCGTAGGCCCGACCCGAAGGCCACAATGGATAAATCGACCCGTAGGCCCGACCCAAAGGTCACAATGGATAAATCGACCGTAGGCCCGATCCGAAGGTCACAATTAAATATAACGACCCGTAGGCCTGGACTCAAGGTCACAATGGATAAATCGACCCGTAGGCCCGACCTGAAGGTCACAATGGATAAATCGACCCGTAGGCGAGATCCGAAAGTCACAATTGAATATAACGACCCGTAGGCCCGACCCGAAGGCCAACATTAATAAATCTCAGGCATGTACATTAAGCACTCAATTTCAGTCGCACCATAACGCACCTTTGTAAACCACATGCCCGGAACTTAAGGTTAATTATCGATGCCAACACACCAAGCATAACCATGCTCAAATTGGACATATTCCTCTTATTCTTGGCATACCCAAACATTTCCATTTTAATTCAATCAATTCCGAGTTTATTCCGCTCATTCACTACACAATTCAATCTAATGCACCTAAGGCCCGCCTTGGGCTAATTGATCTTACACTCATGGGGTCATTCAATCGGGTTTATTCAAGTCCCAAACAACCCCCAAAAATATCCAAACTCAAACCATAGTCAAAGAACCATTTAAATCTCAATTTGTACAAAAAAGGCACAATTCGGTTCTGGTGAACAGTACCAAAACCGAATTTCACATATGCACTAAACCCCCTTTAAACAATTCCATTAAGCTTCAATCAAATACTATAATCACCCAAACATCAAATATATATAATTAAGCCTCAAATGAGCTTAATTAAGCCCTATAATGACCAATTCAAGGTCACCAACAATTGAACCCAATTAGTACAAAACTTAGATAAAATTAAGCATTTTCGGTGCTCATGAACAGTACCAGGAAAAATTCACATTTAGGCACTAAACCACTTTTAAACCATCTCATTAGGGCCTAATTACTTACCCTAATCATCCAACAACTAAATACACATAATTAAGCTTCAATTAAGCCTAATTAACACTTGAATTGCCTAATTCCAAGTCTTGAATCATTGAACTTAATTAGTGCAAAACTTAGGTAAATTTGTGCAATTTCGGTACTGATGAACAGTACCAGGTTTTTGCACAAATTAGGCCTTAAGTCATACTTAAGCCATCTTATAAAACCCCAATCACTATTACTAATTACCCAATGATCAAATACACCTAATTAGGCCTCAAATAAGTCTAATTAACCCCTACAATGTCCAATTTAAAGTCATTAACAATTAAGCCCAATTAATACAAAACTTAGACAAAATTGCACATTTTCGGTACTTTGTGAACAGTACCAGAACAAGGGCTATTTTGGGCCTTAATCCACCATTAAATCATCTCATTAGGTCCTAATGACCCATACAAAACATCCCACACACAATTAAACCTAATTAACCCTCAATTAGGCCTAATTAACCCCTAAAATGCACAATTAAACTAATTAGGGGTTTAGGGGTTTATACCGCCTAATAACGATTCGGACGACGGGAACGGGCGGTCGATCACCGACGAGCGGTAAGGATCGACGGCGGCTCTTCGGTGCAAGCCGGCGGTCCGCGGCGACGACGAAACCGACAATTAGCTGCTGTTTCTGTTCTGTTTAGGCCGAAACCGGGGCTGTGGTGGCTGGTCTTAGGCGGAAAGGGCTGCTGGTGGTGCTGGGCTTATGGATGTGCTTACCGGTATTGTTCTGTGAAACAAGACTGCATTAGCGTAAACGTGTCTGCAACCGTACCAAAACAGCAAAGAAGAAAGGAAATAGGAGGGAGTTCTCGGCAGATCAAAGAATGGGAGAGAGAGAAAGAGATTTCTGGTCAAATATGGGTCAAATATAACTTAATGGAATCCATGTGTCATTATCTTAGGCCATTGGACAATTTTGCCCCTAATCCAAGGGCCCAAATTTGATCCAATCCAATAATTTAGGGGTAAAATGGTCAATTTCCACTAACCCAAGGCTGACCAGACCTGGTTAGTCCTAATCCACCTTGGTTAACCCCAAAAAATTTAATCCAATTTTTGAATTAATTAAAATGGCCTAGGGGCATTTTCGTAATTTTCCGATCCCGAACCGAAATTCCAATTTTCGCACATACGCGTTCCATATGTGTGTGACCAACATAATATGGCGTCGGATTCGTGAAATTCACTTTTTAAGTCCTCTGAAATCGACTGCAAAGTTTCGGAAATAAAATAATATTATTTTTTCAATTTTTGTCGAAATTCCAATTTTTTTGCCAAAACCACTCTAAATGTGCGTGGCCACCCCAAAATGAGCTTGGCCGCGAAAAATAACCTCAAACGGCCTCCGAATCCAGCCTCGGTACCCACAGGGGCAAAACTGTAATTTTTCGTTCCGGGGTCGAAATTCCAATTTTTGACCGTATACACTCCAGACGTGCGTGGTTGCCCCAAAATGGCATCGATTCCGAAAAATAATTTCGTTTGGGCCTTGAAAATGGACATTGAGGTCCTTAGGGACTAAATTGCAATTTTCCCCAATTTCTGTCGAAATTTCTGTTTTCAGTCATTCTTGTCCCAAATATGTATGGCCACTCTAAAATGACGTCCGTCTTGCAAAATAGTCGTAATTACCCTTGAAATTTTGATATCAAAGTTCGGGTCCAATATCGCGATCAAAATAGCTCGTTTTGAAGTCTTAGGGCCTCTCACTAACGGGCACCTGTTTAGGTATTACGCGTATCGACCTAAGATTGTTCGAGTCGTGATGGTCTCGAATTTCGAGAGAACGAGAGGAAGTATCGCTAGTACCGGGGGTCACGATCGTTTGGATTAAAATCGGGGTTCATTTGTCAGGGGTACTTTCGATCGTGCGGAATCACCCGCGATCCAATCGTACGTTATTGACGATATCGACCCATCATTTTCCTAAGATCGGTCTATATTGGCTCAAAATATTCCCCCGACGTTCGTCAAAATCGGCGCTCAACCGCGATCAGATTCTCGGTCCACGAACCTGTTCCTATTTAGCCTTTCTCATTTGGTTAATATCCCGTGATTGATCAAGTCCGGGCGAAACTTACTAAAATCAAACGAGAATTAATGTACACTTTATTGATCCCGATAACAGGTCAAAATTCAGGATGTTACAACATCATCTCTATATGTTAGTTTAACTAACTGAATGATTTTTTAAAATTCAGTATTTAGGATAAACCCGTGTTTTTCACGCAAAGCAAGTTGTATCTAACTAATATAATAAATTATATTAAATATACTTTTTGGACATTTAATGGATTTAATTTTAGGAGAGGAGTCTTTCTTTATCCAAATAAAAGTTTTAAAAAATTTGCAAGTAGTAAATTAGATTCTCAGCACATTTAATGCATTTACTTTAATGAGAGGAGCCTTTCTTCTATAAATAAAAGTTCAAAATTTGGTAAATGAAATTAAAAAAGTTAAAATATACTTTTGAAGTCTCAATTTGATCACAAACATCTTATTGTATTATATATTTTTATATAGTAAATGAACTAGGAATAATAGTTATGCGATAAAGAAAAATATTTCAAATTATATTTAAATTTTTCATAATTCATAGTATATGGATAGTAAATTTCATTAGGTTACACCCGTTTTGCTTAGACTATAATGGATTATTTGCTTGATTTTCTTCCACATTGATCATTTGAAACCTTTGATTTAAAAACTTGAAACACCAACCAAACTTCACGATTAGCTTGAAAATCCTTGTTTAATAAAACCCTAATTTGCGAACTCATCTTGTGGCAAAATCCTAGTCATCCAAACTGTGAATTTGATTTGAGACTAAACTCTTTCTCTCTCCGTTACCTGAAAAGAATGAAACAAAATTCTACTCAAACAAGTCGTCTTTGTTTAAAAGCGTACGGAATCGATTTGGCTCCACTAATGCGTCCATTGTACACGTCAATGTCATTAGCCACACGTGGTGCCACATAAGTCCTGTGCTTTTCTTCTTCTGTGGATGTTTTTTGTGCTCTTTTGGGATAATTTGATTACTGGGATCATCTTTGTCTCAAGAGTACAAGTTCATGCTCCTTCTTCTTTTTGTCATTTTTGGCCATCAAATATCTGGGCTACAGTTAACTAGCAAATCGTATTCTTGAATCTGTGCTTGTAAGATTGCGTGAGCAGGGATAGCTCTTACAGAGAATAATGAACTCATGAGAGGAAAAAAAATATCGGGATGTGTCTTCCTAGTGTTTCTGTTGTTTTGTATTCAATCAAGTAAAAGTAGTTGCATGCAGTGTTCTCTTTCTCTTATTAATATAAGTGACTTCACAAAGAGTTAACAATTTGTGTTATGGATCAGAATCAAGTGATTCATTTACTGTTTGGCCAAAGGTGGCAAGGGATATTTCATGTGACAACAACTCTTTTCGAAGGCACCAAAAGAGTACGTAAAATCCAGTTTACTAGGTCAATCCAAGAAGAGTATGCTCGCGAGTTGTGAAGAATTCCAAAACGAAACCCTATCATAGGAACCACTTTTCTAGTCAAGAAGGCATCATATGTTTACTTGACTTTTCCTTTATTCTCAACAAACAGAGCAATATGCCCGTAACGAAGCAAACAAGAACACAATATCTTATCAAATACGAATCGAGGGATTCGATCCGATTCTAGTCAATATCAAGGGGACTCCATGTTGGGGATGAAGAGTGAGCACAGGAATAGGGGCGTGCTTGTAAGAAGGAGATAGCTGCACTGAGAAGTTCTGCAAAATCAAGGTCAGAGCAACTTTGACTTCGAGGAAGGCAAAGTTTTGACCAATGCAAGTTCTAGGACCCCAACTGAAAGGGAAAAAACAGAGCTTGTTCTTGGTTGCTTTTGAGACTCCCTCGGAAAATCTCTCCGGATTGAACTCTTTGGCATCATCCCCCCAAATCTCTGAATCTTGGTGGATCAGGATAATGGGCAAAAAAAGCAGAACTCCTGGAGGTATTTGTATATCTCCCAACTTGGTTGTATTGTGAACTGTTCTCGCTGTCATAAATACAGGCGGATATAGCCGAAGCACCTCGTTCAGTATCATGCTTACCTGCATATAAACCAATTTGTTGTCAGCCTGTTTTTGTCCAAAAAGACGTTGAGAAAGCAACAAAATTATCTAAACCTTGCCTAGTGGACCTAATTCATCTAACTGAATGTCATTCATGTGATCAATATTGTTACTTCGAATGCAAAGGTACGATCCATGGGTCTCACCTCTGTCACTAGTAGAGGTAAGAACAATAACTAGATTTCAGGTCAGGTAGTTACAATTTCCTGTATTTTTCACTTTTAAATGTTTTGTTTGTCCATTTTTTTTTGGAGAAATCTATTTATTAGACGTGAGTTTTGAAATTCGGGAATATATGTTGTGAAATCAAGATATAAAGCATACTACAATACAACGAGAATCCTTACAATTTTCAGTCGGCTCAACCCATCAAAATCAGGTTTTTTGTTGCCGAAAACTCGCAGAATTTCCTCTCTTGCTCTGTCTTGCCAGCTTTGGTACTTGCTCAACAAAATCAGAGTCCAAGTAAGCAAAATAGAGGCCGTCTGAGCCGCTATGTTGAACGCTTTGCACTCTTGAATCACATCCTCTATGCTCATACCCTTTTGATGCCCTGATTCTTGAATTTCTTTCATGTTTGATTTTAGCATCAGTCCCAAGAGATCATCGTCATCTACTTCTCCTTCCTTCATTGCCTTCACTCTTTTGGTCACTACGTCTTCCAACAATCCTTTTACTTTACGGTCGATTTCTTTCATCCTCTTGTGCAGTTTGGTCGGCAAGAGGCTGCATTTTTTTTTTATCCAAGTCAACTTCAAGATGAAAGCTTTATACGTTAATATGTTTTCTACCATTTGTAGCTCTTGCTAGATAAATACACTCAATCATTTTCATCCATTCTATTAAGTTCAGAAGTTCGAAGACAGAAATCGAGTTAAAAATTTGGTAGAAGATTTGCCTTACCAAACATTGTTCTGACAGGAAAAAATTGTAGCGATCCCCATTTACTAATTTGCAATGGTAATCCAACCACTATCCATGATTTCCAAAAACATAAGAAAATTCTGAAAGGTTGCAACTGACTCCCTGGATAGGGATTGAGTAAGTCGAACTGAAGTTTATTACTCTTGTATTTATACTTTTGCAACAACTAAAAATCTCAAAATAAATTACTAATATGGGTGCATTTGTTTCGTGAAAAATGAATGATTTGGAAAATATTTTTCAAAAAATGATTGTCTGAATCACTTAAAAAATGAATGAATGAAAAATATTTTCATTATTTACGAAGATATTTAGACATAAACTGTTATCGATAATGAAAATATTTTTCATTAGTTAATTATTTCAAACGATACAAGCAATAATTTTTTGAAAAACATTTTTCAAATTATTCAGTCTTCGCAAAACAAACGGAGTTTAAATCTGAACTTACTTCCACCCAGGGATAAACGCGATCTGCTGAATTTTGTTAGCGAGCCCAATTTGTTCTTGTTGAAGGAGGACGATGCCCCTGACTTGGTCGTAGGTACTACCAAAAGCAGCTCTACAGAGTACATCACCCGTCAAATGCTGCAGGTGAGGCCACACCTCCACTTCACCAGCCAAACTTTCCTTCTCCCGTATCCTAATCATCTCCTCCCCACTTGAACATGATGCTGCCACTGCATGCTGTAATTTTTCAATAAATCAAAAAGGTGAATGAATTGAATGCATGTAGTTTCTATATGTTAGATGTCCATGGACCACGAATTTCAGGTTCTGTTACCATGAAATTGAAGAAAAGAACTCTCCTTTTTGTATTCAATGAATATTTTTTTTTTGTACATTTACAATGCTCAATCCTGTTATATATATAGGGCATACGACAACCCTAATTAGGAGATATACAATAAGAAGGATTCTATACTAGGAAGAAATCTATACAATAAAAATCCCTAACAAATAGGCTAAAATAGCTCACGACCACAATCCCCCTCAAGTAGGTGCAAAGATGTCTTTGATACCTAACTTGATAAGTGAGCAATGAAATTCTCTACTTGATAGAGCCTTTGTCAATATATCAGCTAACTGGTCTTCAGACTTGACAAATGGTAACCGGATCACTTTGGCCTCCAAATTCTCTTTGATGAAATGTCTATCAATCTCCACATGTTTGGTTCTATCATGCTGAACTGGATTATGAGCAATGCTTATGGCTGCTTTATTATCACAAAACAATTTGATTTCCAAACCTGGTGGATACCCAAGCTCAGTTAGCAGCTTCCGAAGCCATAGAAGTTCGCATAACCCCTTTGCTACACTTCTGAATTTAGCTTCTGCACTAGACCGAGCTACAACCTTTTGTTTCTTATTTCTCCATGTAACAAGGTTGCCTCCCACAAATGTAAGATACCCTGATGTAGACCTCCTGTCTGTCACACTTCCAGCCCAATCTGCATCTGTGTAACCTTCTATTTCAAGGTGGCCATTCTTTGCAAATAGTATCCCTTTTCCTGGGGCTGACTTCAAATATCGAATGATGCGCCACACAGCACTCATATGTTCCTCACTAGGTGCATGCATGAATTGACTCACCACACTTACTGCATGAGCAATATCAGGACGTGTATGTGATAAGTAAATCAATCGACCTACTAACCTTTGGTATTTCTCTTTATTAGTAGGCGTCTGATCAAGGTACTCTCCAAGCTTACAGTTTTGTACCATAGGAGTATCTGCAGGCTTGCAATCTAGCATGCCAACTTCGGTCAAAAGATCAAGAATATACTTCCGCTGAGACAAGTAAATCCCTTCCTTCGACCTAGCAACCTCGATTCCCAAGAAATATTTCAGACCTCCCAAGTTCTTTATCTCAAATTCCCTAGATAATAATTCCTGCAGTCTCATAATCTCTGCACTATCATTGCCTGTAATAATCATATCGTCTACATATATGATAAGAGCTGTCATTCTTCCTTGAGCACCTTTTAAGAACAAAGTATGATCTGAGTTACTTTGGGAGTATCCATACCCTTTTATAGCCGAGCTAAAGCGACCAAACCATGCACGAGGGGACTGCTTCAACCCATACAATGATCTTTCCAGCTTACAAACCATGTTCGGCTTATTTGCGCACTTGTACCTCTAAATCCCCATGAAGAAATGCATTCTTCACATCAAATTGATGCAAAGGCCAGTCCAAGTTTGCAGCTAGAGATAGCAACACTCTTATAGTGTCTAACTTTGCAACTGGAGAGAATGTTTCCTGATAATCCACCCCATAAGTCTGTGTATACCCTTTAGCTACCAGTCGCGCCTTATACCTCTCAATAGTGCCGCTCATTTTATGTTTGACTGTGAACACCCACCTACATCCAACTGGCTTTTTATCCTTTGGTAGTTCCACAAGTTTCCAAGTTTGATTTTTCTCCAACGCCTTCATCTCTGCCTCCATCGCTTGAAGCCATTTCGGATCCTTCATGGCTTCTTCAACCCTGTTTGGAACTTGAACTGAGGAAATTGTAAACACGAAGGCTTGTAGTGGTGTGGACAGCCTCTTGGCAGACACATAGTCTGCAATAGGGTATCGAGACCGGCGGTCCTCTACATCTGGAGAATATCGATTCGGTGGTTTACCCCTATTATGTCTATCGGGTAGCTTATAACCAGTAAGCACATCAGTATCTTCAAAAGAATCAAGTACAGTAGAAGTACCTACCTCAGGTACATTCTCAGGAGCTTGGAGTGGTACTGAAGAGGGCGAAGAGGGCGAAGATAAGGAGGGCTGTTGCAGCTGTTGCATTTGTGAATCTGTTGACACCTGTTCGGACTCATGCAGCAATTCAGTGTTGTCTGGTCGTGCAGCCTCAGAATCATGCGGCAATAGCTCAAATTCTTCGGCCTCAGCAGCCTCAGAACCACGTGCAGCCTCAGAATCAAGTGGCCGTGCACACCCATCCGTCGCTCCTGCAATTCCTACCTCCCACCAATGTCTGGTTCTACAACTAGTCTCCCCCTGAACAGGACACTTGGGGGAAGGAAAATAGAACTCCGTCTCGATAAATGTTACATCCATGGTGACATACGTGCGCTTCTCGGCAAGATCATAACATCGATACCCTTTCTGAGAAGGGCCATAACCAAGAAACACACATTTGACTGCACAAGGGTCAAGTTTGGTCCGCTGATTTTTGTGAAGATGGACATAAGCGACACACCCAAACACCTTAGGAGGCAATGCAAGAACCGAAGGAAGAGACACATGGGCAGCAAGTGCCTGCATTGGCGTGCGATAGCTCGAATCGCGGAAGGCATGCGATTCAACAAATAAGCAGCTGTGACTACGGCGTAATCCCAAAACGATGGGGAACATGGCTACCCTCCAAGAGTGCTCGAGTGGTTTCAAGAAGATGGCGATTTTTGCGCCAAAGAACACCATTCTCACTGAGGAGTCCGAGGGCAAGAAGTTTCATGTATCAAACCATGTTCTTGAAAATAAGCTGCAAGAGGTTTACTTAAGTATTCGCCACCATTATCGATCCGAGAACCCAAGTTTGGCCCCAAACTGAGTTTGAATCATACGGTGGAAAGTCCGAAAGATAGCTTCATTATGTTTCATCAAATATAGCCAAGTCATACGTGTGCAATCATCAACAAAGATGATAAACCATCGAAACCCAGATACAATAGTAATAGGAGACGCACCCCATACATCAGAATGAATTAAGGAAAAAGGAGTAGAACTTATATTCAAACTGGGAGGAAAACAAGTGCGATGGCTCTTCGCCAAAATACATGTATCACACTGAAAACCAGAGTTCGAAGACCATGAAATAACTTGGGAAACAAATGCCGTAAATACCCAAAGGATGGGTGACCTAACCGACGGTGCCATAACCAAAGTTCCTTCTCTTGAGCTAACTGTCCACGAGAATGATAGGTCCGTCCAGAAGTAATTTCATCCACGAAATACAGCCCCTCCCTCTTAGTACCATGCCCAATAATCTCCTTCGTGAGAATGTCCTGAAACAGGCAAAAATCAGGGTACATAAGCACAACACAGTTCAACTCACTAGTAAGCTGTCCAACTGATAATAGACGATTAGACAATGAAGGAACAAGCAAGGTATGAGATAGAGAGAGAGAGAGGCGTGATAGACACACGCCCAACAGCCGTCACAGGAAAGCTATGTCCATTAGCATTGTAAATATGATCTCGACGTGGTGTAGTAGATGTGAGAATGTCACCAGATTCCGGAGTCATATGATCTGTAGCCCCAGAATCAATTATCCACCCATGATGACCATCACCATGTCCATTAGCAAAGACGAACCCACAATTACCTTCAAGAGATTCGGCATTAGCAGATTCAGGCTCCATGGGAATTAATGACAAGACGCTAGTCACTAAAGAGGCTTGCCCTCCATTCCGCCCCTTTTGGGAGCTTGGTTTCTTCTTCTTAGTCTGAAAATCATCCCACCAATCCGGATAACCATGCAGTTTAAAACAAGATGCTGCTGTATGTTTAGGATTCCCACAGTGAGAGCATCCCTCGGATTGAATTGGCATACCAGGTTTAGGGCGAGGTCCCCGGGCAGAAAGCACTAACTGATCAACCTTGCCTCGCTGTGACACCATAGCAGAACCAGAGGTGACCTCGACAGGAGTGGAGAGCATGATAGATTGGCGCATATCCTCTCGCCTAACTCGGGCATAAGCTTGCTCAATAGTGGGAAATGGATCCATCTTCATAACATCAGCACGAACATTATCCAGGCGGTCATCGAGACCATCCAAAAAAAGTATACACTCGATCTTCATGGACAATGGCATTGTACTTCAGAATGTCGGCCGGACATTGCATAGGATTAGGACGGCGGAAATCAATCTCACGCCAGAGCCCTTGAAGATCATTGTAATATTTCTCGATGGGTCCACCACCTTGCTTCAATTGAGAAACCTGCCTCTTAATATCATAGATTTGAGAGGTGTCAGATCCATCAAAAAAGGTCGTTGCCACAGCATCCCATACGGCTTTGGCAGTAGGAAATCGAATAAAGTTTGGTATCAAGGATGGGTCTATAGAATTGATAAGCCAACCTTTCACCGTAGAATCATCGGTCTTCCATTGTCTAAAAGACGAATCAGTAGGAGGGGGCTCAGGAGAATCACCATTCAAATATCCCAGTTTGTCTTTGCCCGAGACATACATCTCAACAACCTGGGACCATACGCCATAATTTTTGCCATCAAGCTTGATAGTAATCGGTGCTACAGGAGGTTCAATGCGCGACGGCGCGGCCTGCTGGGTCAAGAGCTGCTTCATCGCGCGGTCAGGTCTGCTAGAATGGCAGTAGCAGAGGCACTAGCATCCGCTTGGTCAGTTGCAACAATCTGCTGTTTATCGGCCATGAAATCAATTTCGCAAATTGAATTGCAATGAAGATCGGGTAAGATGCACGTTGGACCGCCGTAATCGAAAGATTGCGAGCCCCAAAAATCCAAGAATCAAACCCTAAGGCTCTGATACCATGAAATTGAAGAAAAGAACTCTCCTTTTTGTATTCAATGAATATTTTTTTTTCTGTACATTTACAATGCTCAATCCTGTTATATATATAGGGCATACGACAACCCTAATTAGGAGATATACAATAGGAAGGATTCTATACTAGGAAGAAATCTATACAATAAAAATCCCTAACAAATAGGCTAAAATAGCTCACGACCACAGAAATGTCATGGGATTATTAATCATTTTAAGTTCCATTAGAAGTTGCATCTGTTCAGAAAATTATTAGCCCCAAGCAGTAATACCTTCAACTTTTCATAATGAAAAGCCGGGTTGATGATCTTTCTATGTTTGGCCCATTTCTCCCCCTCAATATTCAGGAGCCCCGATGTCAAGATATCTGCAATGGCCTTGGGATGTGGTTTTTCAAAATCATTGACCCGTGAAAATATTTCCTTCAACATGTCTGAGTCCATGATGTTCAGCACGGGAATTGGCCCTAACCATGTAAAGCAAAGCTTCCCTGCAATAACCAAATCTAGAGAAATCATTTATTAAGACGTCAAATGGCTACCGGATTCCATATTTCACCCATTTGTGTGTCAGGTGCTTAAACTAGATGCATCGAAAGCACCAGACTCAAAACCCATCTAGCAGATCGATTTGCATGAACCGTCGCTGACTACATAGCTGCCATTAATTTGTCATGTGACTTTGCCCCTAAAAGCAACACGCTTAATGTTGGAAAATCTGCCCTATAGCAGGATTTAGTCAACTTGCTTTCATGATGATATCTCGGTTAAATTGCTGAAAAGAGACCAGAAATATATTTTCTTTAGCAGGTTTTTAGCTAGAAATTACAACCTTTAATGAGTTGAAATCGAGTTTGTCGAGTCAACAATATTATACCATTGGCTAGAAAAATTCCACTGCATCTCAACTTTGATAGGATGCGTACCGTATTTCTTGATGGAGTGATGATAGAAAGGGAGAACGCGAGGCACGATGTCATCGGAGAAAGGAGTAATGGGTTGAGATTGAGCTTGCTTGGTCATTCTGATGATGTCTCTCAGATCTTGCAACAAAAGCCCGTAAGCAGTTCCATTTAGACCTTGTTGTCTTAGACATTTTTCTAGCTTCTTGGGCTTCAGCCAAAACAAACTCAGTAATTTCCATGCGCAAGTGAAGAAGGTGATCAGAACAAGGGAGAGAACAATTGAATAAGTCAAGGACATTTCCATATTCTACGTTAAACATATGACACGCTTGTCTTCTTTCTATGAGAGGATTTAAATAGGACTTTTGGGGAGCAGAATTCTGGACACGACCCTAGACCGATATTTTTCAACAAAATAGTCATTCTCAATGAGTGATTACAGCTTGCTTCTCGCAATAGAAAAAGTTGGTAATAGCGATGATGCAATCCGTGCTTGGGCACGACCCTCGGGGTCATGCTCGGTGTAGCCTGTTCGGCAAGCCCTAGTAAAGATTATTTCTTCTTTCCTAACTGGTTTTGGTCAATTTAAAAGCAATTGATCCTTCACAAGTGAAGAAGTAGCTAATATTCTACTTGAACTTGAAAGTAGTCAAACCATCATTTCAAGTTACCTACCAATTAAATTGCTCACTTGTCAAACCTCAAAAATCAATACGGGGACGACATCTCAAAAATCAAAATGCGCAATCAAGCAAACTTTAGAGATCAATGAAATCACTGACACTCTTTTTTTTTTTTTTGGGTAAGGTATCGCTGACCCTCTTTGATTTCTCTTTTTTGGAAGTTTCCGTTGCCTGCTTGGGGGTGTGAAGAAATCTCTAAAATAGATTAGGGCTGCTCTAATTTTAGGCCAGGGCAATTCACAATCAAACCATTGATTGGGCCAGCAAGCAAGTTGGCGCTCCAAGCAAGTTGGCGCCGTTAGGGTTAATCTCTGATTTCGCGATGCATATTCACAATTTGTTCCATAAAACGTGAAATAATGATGTATATTTTGTTTTTTATTACAATAAAAATAACGATAAGTGAAATTAAAAATAATTTACAAGAAGAGTATTTTAGATTTATTATATGAAATTTGATCTTTTTAAAAGGCATACTAATTAAAACATTAGTATATTAAAACTGAATTTTATCAGAGATTGTGAGTCTTTTACTTGTGCAGATTAGAAATGGTTATGTTAAAAAATAGATATTTCCTATTTGTCATTAATCACAAAAAGCGAATAAAAGGATTTTATTGACATGTAAAAGTAATCATATATAGTATGAACATAAAAGGAACAGGCACATCTTAACATAGAAATTTAAGAAATTAGGCAAAAATTTGGGGGGGGGGGGACTAGATAGTATGACCATCCCTAGACATGAAATTTAGGAGATTAGGCAAAAGTTTGGGGGACTAGATAGTATTACCATCCCTAAACATGAAATTGAAGAGAATAGGCAGAAGTCCCAAAACATGAAATTTAAGAAATTAGGCAGAAGTTTGGAGGAACCAGATAGTATGACCATCCCTAAAGAAGTTTAAATAATTTGCCTTTGGTCATATTATGATAAAGAAAGCAAAAGCGATTCTCATAGTAGTGGGAGCAGCACTTGCTTGCACCTCTATGGGTCCGCAGGGTCTATATTGTTAGAAAAACCATTGCAATAGACTAAACAATAAATAATCCAATCGAGTAACTAATCATTTAGCATTGTGCATGTTAATGGAAAAATAGTGATCTTTGACAATTGTCACGCCCCGCACCCTACGAGTGCGCGATCACCCCTCGATAGTCGATCGTTGAATGCGACGTCCCAGATACGTCGCCGACCCAACCCAAACATCAGAGATTAAGCACGCGCGGAAACAAATAGAAACAACCCGGACAATTAATAATGACAAGAGGTAACAATAGTCCAAAATAACAATAACTGTAATTCCTACACTTAGCAGATACATACGACGTCCACAAAAGACAATCCCTAAGCTAGGCCACAACAACAGAACTAGATTCCTCAAAAGGGACAAATGTTCGCAAACTTAACTCCTCTGCAAAGGGGGACTCAAATACCAAGTACTTGACCCGTCCTCGATCTCCGAGATACTCTTGCTGCGTCTCCAATTACTCATGGTCGTGGATCTGAAATGGTTATATAATAACCGTGAGAGCGAGTTTCAATAAGCAACCCCCTAAACCCCACATAGGCCAATGCATACCCAGACAAGTCGTACATGCAATCCAACCGATAACATATATATAATTCACATCAATGGACTTACCTTACCATCCGATCACTTGCCCACTCTGCACATTAGTTAATCAGGATAATAAAATAATATCCCAGTAATATAACACAATCATTCAAGTACCATCCACACTCGCACTCAATCAATCCAACCAATTCAACCAGTCAATTCAATCACACGCTTAACCAGCCAATTCAGTCACACGCTCAACCAGCTAATTCCAATCACACGCTCAACTAGCCAATTCCAATCACACTCAAATCGCATGCGTGACCGAACATCTTCCTCACGACCCGCGTCACTGTACCTCAAGTCCATTCTCACAGACACACAAGCCACACAATTCGATCAATTCCAATGGTCGCCGTCAACACGTCCCAAGCCACACTATTCAATCGAATCCAACGACCGACGTAAACACGTTCCGGTCCAACACACCTTAACCGGGCCACCGTCAATACTTCTCAAGCCCGTGTCCATTTGGCACACCGGCCATTCATGCCTTCACACGGACCGCCGTCAACACGTCCCAAGTCCGTCTTTCCATTTGGCACTCCGGCCAATCAAGCCTTCACACGGACCGCCGTCAACACGTCCCAAGTCCGTGGCCCTTCAATCGATCCGGGCTTAAAATCGACAAGCAAGCACACGCCATTTAATTCAATCAATTTCACGCCACATTGCATCAACAACTCATATCCAACATTCAGTTCAAATTCACAGTTCGCCACCTCATCCACCAACCCGACGTTCAAGTCGGTCATGCACAATTCCCCAAATCGAGCATACTATTTAATCCAATTCAAATTGCACAATTAAATCACAATATCACTAAATTAATGTTCGCCTCGCAGAGAGAGAGAGAGAGGGCAGCCGGTCGGGTGGGGCCGCAAACGGCAATAGCGGGAACCTGGTCAGGGGCGCGGGCGGTGGTGGTCGAGGCCGGGCGACGGCGTCCGAACGGCCCTGGTGAGCCTGCAAGCGGCGCGTGGTGGTTTACCGATCGCGTAACCAAAACGGGCGGAGACAATGGCCTCAAAGAAGAAGAGAAAGAAGAAAAAGAGAAGAAGAAGAAGAGAAAGAATGGGGGAGAGAGGAGAGAGAGAGAGGGTGTCAGGAGGGGGGCATGCAGAGAGAGAGAGGGGACGGGACGTGAGCATGCGGCAGACCGAAAGAAAAAGAGAAAGGAGAGAGAGAGAGAGAGAGGGAGAGAGAGGACAGAAAGAGAGAGAGACGTACGCAGGAATGGGGGCCGGCAGAGGAGAGAGGAGAGAGAAAGAGAGAGAAAAGAGAGAAAGGGCTAATTTACACTTTTTAAGCGCGATTCAATGGACACGGTTTGAATCAAAAATCGACCTAACGGTCCCGATTCAAATTCGGAAAATGGTCTAACAGTCCACGAAAAATCCCAATAATAATCTAGGGCAATTGGCCAACATAAAATAACTTGAAATACATATGAGGGAGGTCTATTAGTCTAAATTCGCACCCGGTTCAAAAATCCACTTTTCCACTATTCCTGATAATCTCAACGTTGGCTACGATAATATTGACACCGTCCAATTTATTTCGTCCTGAAACTCCCGAAAATCGACTGCCAAGTTCGGGGTCTAAATAATGGTCAAATTCGATCGAGTGCGATTCTAGCGAAATCTCAAAATTTAAAAACAATAACCGGGAGTGATCAGTTCCGGCCGAGATTTTACTACAAGCACATTGACGAATTACACATTTATTAAATTCCAAAATTGAGTCGAAATCCAGGATGTCACAACAATACCACTGCATTAACATAAATTTCTTCTTTAACTGCTTTTTTGTATTTCATCTCATTGGATCAATAAAACAGTTTCGGGTCGGTGCAATCTCTGAGAAAAAAGAGTGATTTTTTGAGAAATTTTATTTATATTAATCTTATTAGAATTCAGAAAGAAATAGACAATTATGGTTGGAAGTTTAGTCTGTCGATTGTTTAATTAACTTAGTGAAATAGTATTTCTTGGTATAATAAGGTTATTATCTCTTCAACTCGGCGAGGCCAACCTCGCCATCGCCGGCCCTAGCCTGTGGCCGACAACCAGCCATGGCTAAGGAAGGGAATGGTAATAAAGAAAAAAATAAAAATAAATATTAATATATTTAAAATATTATTAATAAAAAGAAATTTTGTATAGTTATCAAACGAATTTCTGTTTTTTTTTAATTCTAAGAATAGAAATTTTTAGGGAATAAAAAAGAATCAATTTCTCAACACAAAATCGTTATCATGCGCACTCTTAATCTTTTATTTTTTCATCGGATTTTGATATAATAGGGCTAGACTCACTGAGATCTATTTTGCCGACAAAAAGAATCATTGCATTGCATGATATGGATATGATAACATTTAACTTCAAAGGAAACCTCCCCTTTCAGGGCAAATTGCTAGCCCTAAGAATAAAGGGCTAGAAGGTGGGCGCACAACGATTGGCTCAAAAACGACGGATTGCAACGGGTGGAAGAACTCATCCCAAAAAAGCTAGCCTCGCCCGAAGAGGGAACCCAACGGATTATATGCACCAGAATATCTTCTTAGTTGCCCGATGTGGGACTTTGCCCACGTAACTAACTGTGGAGGAAAGGGTAGCCCACATGAATTGGAGAAGATTTACAGTATAAGAAGGCTGAATTGAGTCATCAGATGGAGGAAAAGGAGACTAAAGCGCAGGTCGAACTGGCCTTTATCTTGTAGTTTAGTAGCTAGCACTGGACGTGGGCAAACCCAAGAAGAAATACTAGACGTTAAAGGATGAAGCTTATAAGGTAGCCGAGGAGTTCCGAAAGGCAACTTGGCATACATCCGCATTGAGAGAAGAGTAGTCGGTGAGGAAGAGTACTGAAGAAAGTGATTCACCTCCTCTCTTCTTTAATAAATTCTAGATGTTTTTAGGGGATGAGCCACTAATATCTAGAATGAACTAATGGGAGTGAAACACAAATAACTAGAATGAACTAAGGATGGTGTGAAGGGATGTATCGAGAACCGAAATAGAACGATCACGAAAAACAGAGAAAATAGACGATGCACGAATTTACCCAGGTTCACCCTCAAATAGGGCTACGTCCTGCAAAGAGATTTCACTATAATTTCGGTTTACAGCCACTCGACTCGTTACAATGATCAGAAAAAAAGCGAGCAAAATATATATATGCCCAAAACGGGCCCAAAACCTAAACCTACATGAAATCTCTTAATTTCGCACCATACGGGCCAGCCCAAACCCGTTAAGGTTTGGGCGCCCCCGAAACCCCCCCGCTCACCGCCGAGCGGGCAGGCAGCTCTGCTGGCCGGGCAGCGGAACCCCGTTGGCGCCCCAACCCCCGCCCGCTGACCGGGCAGCGGGGCACCCGTGTCGGGGCGCTGCCCCCGAACCCCCGCATTCCGCACGCATGGGTCATATGTCATTGGACAACACTTCAGTTTCCCTAAGCTCACGTGGGCGTACCGGTGTGAGAAACAAGGGTCCCCGAAGTATTCGCCAACTCCAACATTCTCCCACTTGGTGGATACTTCGCGCAACGAGGGCCTTTCCAATATCATTCTTCTTCAATCCAATCGAAGTAGAGCACCATTCAAACTTCGCACCTGTGACGGCTTTAGTAAGGAAGTCAGAACTATTTTCCACCGTGTCGACCTTTACAAGCCGAACCTCTTTCTTCTCTACCTTTTCTCGGATGAAATGATATTGTATATCAATGTGCTTTGTACGTGAGTGAAATGCAGGATTCTTAGCTAAATAAATAGCCCCTTGATTATCACATCTCACCTCTATGGCACCTTGCTCAAAACCGAGCTCCAAGCACAAACGCCGTAACCATATGGCCTCTTTTCCAGCATGAGTAAGAGCCATATACTCAGCCTCCGTAGAAGAAAGCGCTACCACGCTTTGCCTCCTGCTCATCCAACTCAACGCAGCACCAAATAATGTGAAAACATATCCGCTAGTGGACCGTCTACTATCAATATCTCCACCCCAATCGGCATCTACATGGCCTACGATATCAAGCATGTTTCCGTTTCCTATACCTTCAAAACATAAAGAAAAATTCGAAGTTCCACGAAGATACCTGAAAACTCTTTTGATCGCATTCCAATGTTCTCTACCTGGGTTAGACATGTATCGACTCAAGACTCCCACTGCTTGGGCTATATCCGGACGCGTGCACACCATAGCATACATCAAGCTACCCACTGCACTCGCGTATGGAACTCGGGACATCTCTTCGGCTTCTTCATCCGTTTTTGGACATTGTTCCGCAGATAGCTTGGTCCCTAAAGGTATAGGGGTACCAACAGGCTTGCAGTCTATCATATTGAATTTCTTCAATATTTCTTTTATGTATTTCTCCTGCCCTAGCCATAGCTTCCGTTTCTCACGGTCCCTCCTAATCTGCATGCCCAAAATAAAATTTGCAGGCCCCAAGTCTTTCATTTCAACTTTTTGGCCAACAAACTCTTCACGGAATTCACCATCTTCACATTATTCTCGATCAACAACATGTCATCGACATATAGCGTGAGAATGACAAACTGATCGCCCGTTCTCTTCACATAAATGCAATGGTCAGAATTTGAACGCACAAAATTAAGTTGGAGCATGTACGTGTCAAATTTCTGGTACCACATCCTCGGTGACTGCTTCAGCCCATATAAAGACTTTTTCAATTTGCACACCAAATTCTCTTTTCCTCTTACTTCAAAGCCTTCTAGTTGCCTCATTATATATTTCCTCCTCCAAGTCCCCATGAAGGAATGCCGTCTTTACATCCATCTGTTCTACCTCAAGATCATATCAGCTGCTATAGACAGAACAAATCGTAATGAGGTCAACTTTGCCCACGGGAGAAAAATCTCATCATAATCAACTCTCTCAATGCGAGTACCCCTTGGCTACAAGCCTAGCCTTGTACTTCTCTGATTCCATCCGGTTTCAGCTTTCGCTTGAATACCCATTTACACCCAATTGCCTTTCTATCCTTAGGCAATTTACACAAACTCCATGTCTCGTTTTGATCAAGCGTGCATCTCATCTATCATTGCGAGCTCCCACTGATTCGCGTCATCCATGGATCTCGCCTCTTTTACAGAACTAGGATCATCTCCGGTAATGCTTAAGGCATGATACGTACTCAATGCACTAAGTGAGTATCGAAGTGGTACCTTTCTTTCCCGCGTCGATCTTACGAGCCCGGCATGCTATCTGTATCCGGTCTTCATCTGAATCTGCATCCTCGACTTCATTAACCGAGTCCCCTTGCTCCGATTCAGAATCAGACTCTACTAACGTGCCTTGTGGAATCATCTCCACAGTTTCAGTTTTAGGACTTTCTTCAAGCACTACCACTTTCTTGGGCTCATCACCTTTCTATGTGCCAACCTGGGGCTGTGATTCACGAAAGACAACATCCTGCTGTATACAATGGTCTTTGATTATGGATTCCACAACTTATAGCCTTTGACCCCTTCCTTGTATCCGAACAAATATGTTCTTCTCAAACTTGTTGTCAAGCTTACCCCGCTTCTCCTTGGGTACATGAACATATGCGTCACACCCGAACACCCGAACATGCGACAGATTCGGCTTCTTCCCAAACACTGCCTCATATGGTGTACGATCCTTCACTGATGAGGTCGGTGACCGGTTCTTCAAATAACTGGCTGTGGCTACAGCTTCTACCCAAAATTCTGTCCCCAAACCTGCCCAACTCAGCATGCATCTTGCCTTTTCTATGAGTGACCGATTTAATCTTTCGGCTACCCCATTCTGTTGAGGCGTATATGGAGTCGTCTTCTGTCTTGCAATACCATTATCCACACAAAATTGCTCGAACTTATCCGAACAGAATTCACCTCCGTTATCTGTACGAAGGACCTTGATTTTCCTGCCCAATTGGTTTTCAACCAAAACCTTAAATTCTCGAAATTTCTCGAATACATCTGATTTACTTTTAATAAAATAAATCCAACTATATCTCGAAAAATCATCTATGAACGATACATAGTACCTGGATCCTCCAATAGATGGAGTCGGAGTAGGTCCAAAGACATCGCTATGAATCAGCTCGAGAACCTCAGTTGCTCTTGTACCAGTGTGTTGGAAGCTAACTCGGTTCTGTTTTCCATGGAGACAATGTTCACAGAACCCGAAACCCATAGAGCATTTTGGAATTCCTTCTACCATCTGACTTGAAGCTAAGGTAGATAGTCCCTTTTCACCGATATGCCCTAACCTCTGATGCCACAACATGGACGTATCATGTCCATCTTCCTTGGCCTCTTCAGAAACAAAACCCGCTACCAACGGTCATTGTTTCCCCGAGCAGCTTGTATAATGTCCCATAACGGACTCCTCGTGCAATCACAATAGAACCTCGAGTCATCTTGCACGAATCCTTATCACACTAAAAAATAACCCCCAGAATCAGCCATCGTCCGGCCGATAATAAATTTCTACTCATCAAGGGTATGTGCATCACGTCTGGAATAGTCTTCACCGTGCCATTACTCATCCTCGACTTCACCACCACTTACGCCCGACAATTTGAACTGCGGTATCATCTCCGAGCATGACATCCCCACCATTATATTGCTCATATTCACAAAACCAATGTCTATGAGGTGTCATGTGGTATGAAGCACCAGTGTCGATCAACCATATATCCTTGTCATGCGCCGCGCCATACACGCGGCAGACCAAATACATATCTCCGCATCGACCTCCTTTTTACTCGAGGGATGATTCAGACTTCTTTTTAAGAACTGGTTTGTTTTTCTGATCCGCTTCACATGGCCCCACTTGACATCTCCAACCTTTGTACCCTCCTCTCTCTACTCTTGATCGCCCATGAGATTTGGATCTAGACCCTCTCCTGATTTAGAGACTTCTCTGCCGGCCTTCCCCTAGCCGCCAATGCCTCTTTACCGAATTTCCCGATCCCTTTCTTCATGTTTCCTCCGATAACAAAGGCGGAACACACACTTTCATACGATAATTCCTTATCCCCACCACCAATCACCATAATCAGTTATCCCATGAATTCGGCAAAGAATGCGTAGTGTTATTGCCTTATCATCATCCCGGAACTTAACACCGATTGATATGAGTTGACTAATCAATGTGTTAAAGTTATACAGATGTGCAAAAAACAAGTCGCCCTCATGCATCCGAAGATTATACAGCTTTTCCGTCAAGAACGACTTATTAACCAACGACTTACTTTGATACAAACCGACTCTAATTTCTGCCACAAATCTACGGGTGTAGGTTCGCTCATCACATTCGTTAGAATTGAGTCCATGAGACAAAGCGAATCAACCCCTTTGCTTTTCGATCAATTCGATTCCAGTCTTCAATCTCCTTCGGATCTGCCGGTTTGGAAGTTGAATCCCCATCCTTCACCGCTTCCTTGCCTATCACGACACCAGGTTGTGCAGCAACAGGCCTTTCCGTTTCGATTGCCGACCGTAGAGATCTCGATCACGAGAAGATCCTCCATCTTCATCTTCCATGCATCAAATCGCGTCCCCATCGAATTTTTTATCTCAATTCGTGATCCTCCCGACATCTCGAATAAACCCTAATTTCTCGAACAACTCAGGCTCGATACCAATTGAAGGGATGTATCAAGAACCTAAATAGAACGATCACGAAAAAAATGAGAAAATAGACGATGCAATTTTACCTGTGTTCACCCTCAAATAGGGCTACGTCTTGCAAAGAGATTTCACTATAATTTCGGTTTATAGCCACTCGACTCGTTACAATGATCGAAAAAAAAGCAAGCAAAATATATATATGCCCAAAACGGCCCAAAAACCTAAACCTACATGAAATCTCTTAATTTCGGCATATAATACAACCCAGACATTAAAAACGTGACCAAGGGATAAAACAAAACAACAATTACATAACATAATAAAGTAGTCACTATTACAAAATAATAACCTGGGCTACTAAGTTCAAACCACGCTTTTCAAAAAGGGGCGGTGGTTGACGAGCTTATCTCCTCTACACAAGGGTATTCAAAAGACAGGGTAAGTTGGTCTATCCTTCAATCCCTGTGGTACTCTGGCAGCATCCCCGGATCACTCACGGTCATGGATCCGAAAGTGGTTATATAATAACCGTGAGAACGAGTCTCAGTAAGCAATACCCTAAGCCCTATATAGGCCAATGCGTACCCAGACAAGCAGTACGTGCAATCTAATTCCCAATATACCGAATTCACCTCAAAGTACTTACCTCGCCATCAAGCACGTGCCAGCTCTACCACGTCGATCAAATGTATTATAATAATAATAAATCGATAACATACCACAATCATTCACACGCCAGCCACAATAGCACCCAATCAATTCCAACATTTCTATCGGTCAATCAATCAGTCAAATCAATCAATTTCAGTCACACTCGAATCGCATGCGTGGTCGAACAACTTTCCACGACCTCCCAGGTCCCTTTCACTCGGCCCGCGCCACTGCGCCTCAGGCTCAGCCCTCAGATCAAGCCGGGCTCGGTCCCGCGTAACCACGCCTCAGGACACTTTTCCTTTCCAATGACCCGCGTAACCTACGCCTCAGGTCTAGTCATGCCTCATTTGCCACACCCGCGTAACCTACGCCTCAGGTTGGCAGCCCTCCGATCGATCCGGGCTTTTTCACATGCACATGCACCACAGCACAATTTTGCCATTCCAACAAGTCGAACCAACCAAATTCACGACATACTCGCAACATCTCAATTTGCCAATTCAACAAAGACACCAATTCCAAAAAAGCCAAACCAAGTCACATCACAAGTCCGTCACACCCGGTTCCGCCTTCGACATCCCAAATAGCCACATACCATCATCAATTTTCATCCACACACGCCACCATAATAAAATCAGTCAACGCACCACAACTAGCCACATATTTCATGCATTAGTCGAACTCTCACCGACTAATCAAATTTCTAATTTAATCACTAAATTGCACTAAATAAATCCCTAAGCATGTCTAATAATACCCATTATACTAAATAGGGATTAGGATATCACTTACTAGGTTTTGGCTCGGAGAAAAACCCGCACGGAACTCAAAACGGGCCGTGAAACAAAGGCTGGATGAAACAAAGAATTGGCGTGGAACAGTAACGTATTGAACAGTAACGGGGATGAACAGTAACGGGTGAACAGTAATGGCTGCTTAATAATAACGTATTGAATAGTAACGGGCTGCGAGTAAACGTGAACAGTAACGCTGAATAAAGAATGGGCTGCGCAGTAACGTGGTGAACAAGAATTCGCTGAACAGTAACCCAGTGTGAACAAAGAATGGGTCAGTATAAGAATCCGGTGAACAAAGTTAGTTCTGGCTGAACAAGAATCGATGAACAAGAACGGATATTGGAATCAAAGACCTACTGCGGAACGAAGAACCCGAAAAATGAACAGTACAGCAAAGGGTGAGCTCGGCGACGGGGGAGAAAGTTCCAGGCGGCGGAGGCGGCCTCCCCACGAGGCCACCGGCTGGCTCATGAGGTCGGCGAGGCTGCTGAGGTGACGCTGCAACCCATGTGCCCTGCTTTTGGAAAGCAGAGGAAAATAGAGCTCAACTCGCGAGAGAGGGAGAAAAATTTGGGGAAAGAAGGTGGTGGCAGCCAAGGGGTAGGAGGCGGACGGCGGACGAGGTGGTACGCCGGCGCGGGCCGGGTTCCGGGACGAACTAAGCTCGATCGCAGCTGCCCGGCCAAGCTCGCGCCAGGCCGGCAAGGCAATCCGGACGACAGACGGTCACGGCTTGGCTGGGGAGGAACTAGGGTGGCGGGACGGCGCGAGACGGGCGGTGGTCAGCCGCGAGGGCAAGCTGGGACAAAGGCGATCGGGCGGCAACGGCTTGACGAGTAGAGGAAAAAAAACAAAACCTGCTGGGAGGAAGGGAAGACCTACGAAGGAGAAGAAGAAGAGAGGAATAAAAGAAAAAGAAAAGAAAAGAAAAGGAAAGAGGAAAGAAAGGAAGAGAGAGAGAGAGAGAGGGGAGTGGATGAGTCTGACAAGGGAGGGACAGACGTGCGCAAGGGAAGAAAGTGACCGGAGAGAGAGAGAGAGAGAGAGAGAAGAGAAAGAAAGAGAAAAGAGAAATTTCCAAAAAAATTAAACTTCATTCTTATTTTAAATGCAAACCGAGGGTCCAAATTCAAAACCGAAAATTGCCCCTCGATTCTAAAATAGCCTCGCACACAAAAAAAGGACAAAGGCCAAATTAATGAAACCAAATTTTAACGAGGGAGGTCTACTAGTCCAAATTTAACTTACTCAAAAACTCCCATTTTTCCTTCATTCCCGATAATCTCGACATCGACCACATTAATATTGACACCGGCCCAATTTATTTCGTCCCGAAACTCCCGAAAATCGACCGCCAAGTTCAGGTCTAAATAACGACCAAATTTGATCGAAAAGCGATTCTAGCGAAATTTAATTTAAAATGATAACCGGGAGTGATCAGTTCCCGAGCGAGATTTTACTATAAGCACACCGACAAATTGCGCTGCTTTATAAACCCCAAATTGGGTCAAAATCCGGACTGTCACAATTCTTCCCCTTACAAAAATTTCGGCCCCTCGAAATTTACAACCCTACCCAATCATTCAAACAAAAAGGGGTATTGGTGTCGATCGATTCTTCACTTTCCCACGCCGCACCTTCAGTCCCATGGTGCTCCCAAATCACCTTGACCATCGGGATTGTTTTGTTCCGCAACACTGCTCCATTCTCGCATCAATCCCGATTGGCCTCTCCACATACGACACTCCGTCCACGCCTATTTCCTCATAATTCAAAGACGTGGGTCGGGTCCGTTCATACTTTCTTAGCATAGACACGTGGAATACATTATGGACGTGAGATAAATTTGGTGGTAGCGCGAGACGATAGGGCCAAAGTACCAATTCTCTAAGACTTCGAAAAGGACCTACGCACCTCGGGCTTAATTTTCCCTTCTTGCCAAACCGTGACAATCCTCTCATTGGTGACACTTTGAGGAAGACGTGGTCCCCACTTGAAATTCCAACGCCTACGCCCGGTCCGCATAATTCTTTTGACGGCTTTGAATGTTCTCAACCTTTCCTCGAATAATCTTTACCGCCCCCACCGATCGCTGAACCAACTCGACCTGTATACTTTTTTCTCCTACCTCATCCCAACACAACGGTGTTCTACAAGCCCCGCCATATAATGCTTCAAATGGTGCCATTCCGATACTGCTGAAAACTCATTATTGTAGGCAAATTCCACCAAATGCAACTCGTTTCTTCCCACTTGCCCCAAAATCTAGTACACACGCCTCAAAGATATCCTCCAAAGTCTCGAATAGTCCTTTCAGATCGCCATCCGTCTCATGGGATGATAGGCCGATCAATTGCAACTTAGTTCCCATGGCTGATTGCAGACTTTTCCAAAAGTTCGCAGAAAACCGGGATCACGATCCGTGATTGATACCGGTATTCTCATGAAGACGAATTATCCGACGACATATAATTCTCGCCAACCTTTCTAGCTCGAAATCCTTTCGCACCGCCAGAAGTGCGCCCGACTTGGTCAACTGCCTACTATTACCCAAATAGAGTCGTGTCCTCTCCGGCTTCTTGGCGGTCCCCTACAAAAATCCATTGTGATGTGTTCCCATTTCCATTCTGGATTTCCAACGGCTGCAACATTCCACCAGGTTTACAATGTTGTGCCTTCACTTGTTGACACGTCAAACACTTGGCCACGTGTTTGGCTATCTCCACTTTCATACCGCTCCACCAATAATGTTGTCGCAAGTTCGATACATTTTTGTACTACCCGGTGAATACTTTGAATTACTACGGTGTGCTTCCGGATAAAATCTCCTCCTTGAGTTCGTCATCACCGGGTACACACAACCGTCCATGAACTTCGTAATCCCATCCCTGATACCGAAAGTCTGACTTCCTCTTTGTAACGTCCATACTCAGAATCTTTTTGAATCTCTGGGTCCGTCGATTGTAAGGCCTTGATCTTAGTCTGGATTTCCGCTCAATCCTCAATGTGGCAAGCAAACTTGAGATCCGACTCACCTCAAACTTAAATTTCAATCCCGAATTTCCTCCAATAAAGTCCATTCCTTGACCATCATATGCGCGATGCTCGATTTCCGCCTCGGCATCCGCTACCCTATTAGCCTTCCGGATGGTACATTATCTCGCAAATGTAGTCTTTAAGGAGTTCCATCCAACGACGTTGTCTCATATTTAATTCCTTTTGGGAGAACAAATACTTTAAACTTTGATGGTCAAGATAAATCTGAAATTTCTCCCACATGTAGTGTGTCTCCAAATCTTAAGGGCAAAACAATCGCGCCAATTCCAAATCGTGAGTCGGATAATTTAGCTCGTATGGTCTCAATTGTCGGATGCGATGCCACTACTCTTCCGTGTTGCATCAGCACGCATCCCAATCCTCTTAGCGACGCATCACTATAAATCTCATATCCTCCCGAACCCGAACACGGGATTGTCAACACCGCGCGGTTGTCAACTTCCCTTTAACTCCCCGAAAACTCCTTTCGCACTTATCCGTCCATTCAAACCTCGCCTCTTTCTTTAGTAATCACACAATGGCATCGCTAATGCCGAAAACCCTTCAACGGCCCCTAAATAACCCGCTAAACCCAAGAAGCTCCGAACCTCAAGAATCGTTGTCGGCCTTGGCCAATTCACGACGGCTTCAATCTTTACCGGATCCACCGCAATTCCTTCTCCGGATACCACATGTCCTAAAAATGCCACTGATGAAGCCGAATTCACACTTGCTGAACTTAGCATAGAGTGCATGTTCCCTTAGGGTCTGCAAAACTTTTTCCAAATGTAACTCGTGCTTTCGCGGAACTCTTTGAATATACTAGAATATCGCCTATGAACACGATTACAAACTGGTCCAGAAATTCCTTAAACACCCTATTCATCAAATCCATAAAGGCTGCCGGGGCATTCGTCAATCCGAACGGCATTACCGTAAACTCGTAGTGCCCATATCTTGTCCTGAATGCCGTTTTTGGTATATCCTCCTTCTTAATCCTCAATTGATGGTACCCTGTTCTCAAGTCGATCTTTGAAAATATCGATGCTCCTTGCAATTGGTCAAACAGATCATCAATCCTTGGTAGGGGGTACTTATTCTTAATGGTCACCTGATTTAACTGTCTGTAGTCTATGCACAACCTCAAGGACCCATCTTTCTTCCTCACGAATAACACCGGTGCTCCCCATGGGGACGCACTCGGGCGGATAAAGCCTTTATCTAGCAACTCCTGCATTTGGACCTTCAATTCCTTTAATTCAGACAGTGACATCCTATAGGGCGCTTTTGAAATCGGTTCTGTTCCTGGGGCCAACTCAATCACAAACTCCACTTCTCTATCTGGTGGCAGTCCCGGCAATTCCTGAGGAAAAACATCGGGAAAGTTGCACACCACGGCTATGTCTTCTAGCCTCGGCTCTCTAGCCGTCGAATCAACTACATTTGCCAGAAATCCTTGACACCCTTCGTCCAGCAATTTTGTTACCTCGAGTGACGAAATCCAAGGAATCGAGGTTCCTCCTCGGTTTCCCACAAACTCAAATCTAGGATGTCCAACCGGATTAAATTGGATCACCCTGCTACCACAGTCCATAACAGCTCTCTGTTGGACTAACCACTCCATCCCGACAATCACATCAAAGTCATGCATAATTAAAACCGCCAAATCTATTCTCCCTTCTATCGCCAATCACTATCTTACAATCGTGGCATCCCAATGTAATTAGCACTTTATCATTCAATGGGGTAGTCACACACAAAGATAACGTCAAGTGGTTTTGATTCAATCCCAGTTAATTTAACGAATTGATCAGATATAAACGAATGCGACGCCCCCGGATCAAATAAGGCATATGCAGCATGATCACAGAGAGAGACCGTACCTGTGACCACGCCAGGCGCGTCCTCAGCTTCCCTCCTTGCCATTGCATACACCCGTCCTTGGGCCGGCGGCCTATTCTGACTGGCCGGCTGAGTGGCTCCAATTTGATTTCCATTCCGAGGTGGCAGTGGTAGTAGGGCAGGTGACCTAGCCTGCCTGTTGTTAGGACAATCCCTCATCTGGTGGCCCCTTCCGCCACATGTAAAACATGCTCCACCCCTATTCGGGCAAGGTCCATTCCCGTGCCTTCCTCCACATAGTCTACACGGGATGTTCGGATAACGGTTTGGTTTCCCGATATTCCTCCTAGCAGGAGGGACAAAACGACTATTTCCTATCATGGGTCTTTTCCCAAGTTGACGGTTGTCCTTAATCGGGACATACCGCGATCCCGAAGCGGGTCCCGGTCCGCTTGATCTCGCCAATCGCTCGAGCCCGCTCATAAATCTCATTATAGCCCCTCAAGTTCGGTGAAATCATTTGGTCACAAGGTCCTACCCAGCCCATCTCAAACCTCCTAGCTTTGTCCGTTGGGTCTTCCACCATTCCTGGGGCAAATTTGGACAACCTTTGCTAACTCGCTTCATACCGATCCACCGACATTTGACCTCGGCGAAGTCTCATAAATTCCGCTTAGTTTACGCTCTCCCGCTTTTCCGAAAAGTACTTGCCATTGAAGGTCTCGGTGAAGATAGCCCAATTTGGAGCAAGCCCAGTGGGGAATACTTGACCTCTGGTGGCCCTCCACCAATCGGCGCATTGTTCTCGTTGGTTGGTACGCTGGTGTTACCTTTTCTTCCTCGGTACCCTAGCACCTCAAAAGCCTTTTCTAACTCTTCCACCCATCTTGGGGCGGCCTCGGATCGCCTTTTCCCATCAAACTTAGGGGTTTCAATCTAGGACCTCTCTACTAGCTTGGACATTGGCCTGATCGCATTTACTTGCACTGGACCAGGATTTCCACCAATCACATTATTCCCCGCCTCCATTATCCCCAACAATCTCATTTGGCGGTTTGCAGCAGCAAATATCAAAGATTTCCCCCCCTCTGACTACCCGATAATATTCCCGCATCCTCTAGCGCCCTCCACATTTCATCCACCCTGGGATCCCCCATTAGTTCAGCTAGCGGGACTACGCGACCTCGACCTCGACCTCTACCTCGACCTCTACCTCGACCACTCATCTTATTAATTCTCACAAAAGCTCACCTGCTATAATCCCACACAGGAATTAGAAACCTAGGTCAACTATCCAAGTTTAAAGCCCTAGGAGACAAATCACGACAATAATTCATTAAGCAGGCAGCCAATTTCAAACAATACCCGGTCACAACCAACTGAGTTCGTGCACTTACCTCAAGTCCTGACGCACCTGCATCTCACATTTTATTACATGAACGTCACTCAGCACTCACAATCAAACAATCCGGGGTACGCGGGCACACGAGTCCCCCTAATTGTCTACCCCAAGGTCATCGCTCCTTATCACTCCGGGCCACCAATTAGTATCGAGCTGTCCCTTGCTCGATACCAAATCAACAGGGATGTCACGCCCGGACCCCTCCGAGCCCGCGACATCCCGTCCACGTCGATTATTTAACGCGACGTCCCTGGGACGCGTCGCCGACCAATGAAATACATAAGCGAAAGCATATAATACAACCCATACATTAAAAACGTGACCAAGGGATAAAACAAAACAACAATTACATAACATAATAAAGTAGTCACTATTACAAAATAATAACTGGGCTACTAAGTTCAAACCACGCTTTTCAAAAAAAGGGGCGGTGGTTGACGAGCTTATCTCCTCTACACAAGGGTATTCAAAAGACAGGGGTAAGTTGGTCTATCCTTCAATCCCCTGTGGTACTCCGGGCAAAGATCCCCGGATCACTCACGGTCGCGGATCCGAAAGTGGTTATATAATAACCGTGAGAACGAGTCTCGATAAGCAATACCCTAAGCCCTATATAGGCCAATGCGTGCCCCGCACAAGCGAAGACGTGCAATCTAATTCCCAATATACCGAATTCACCTCAAAGTACTTATTTCGCCATCAAGCACGTGCCAGCTCTACACGTCAGTCAAATGTATTATAATAATAATAAATCGATAACATACCACATTCATTCACACGCCAGCCACAATAGCACCCAATCAATTCCAACATTTCGATCGGTCAATCAATCAGTTAAATCAATCAATTTCAGTCACACTCGAATCGCATGCGTGGTCGAATAACTTTCCACGACCTCCTAGGTCCCTTTCACTCGGCCCGCGCCACTGCGCCTCAGGCTCAGCCCTTAGATCAAGCCGGGCTCGGTCCCGCGTAACCACGCCTCAGGACACTTTTCCTTTCCAATGACCCGCGTAACCTACGCCTCAGGTCTAGTCATGCCTCATTTGCCTCACCAGCGTAACCTACGCCTCAGGTTGGCAGCCCTCCGATCGATCCGGGCTTTTTCACATGCACACGCACCACAGCACAATTTTGCCATTCTAACAAGTCGAACCAACCAAATTCACGATATACTCGCAACATCTCAATTTGCCAATTCAACAAAGACACCAATTCCAGTCAAAGCCAAACCTAGTCACATCACAAGTCCGTCACACCCGATTCCGCCTTGACATCCCAAATAGCCACATACCATCATCAATTTTCATCCACACACGCCACCAAAATAAAATCAGTCAACGCACCACAACTAGCCACATATTCACTATAAATTGATCTACCAATCGCCACATAATTCATGCATTAGTCGAACTCTCACCGACTAATCAAATTTCTAATTTAATCACTAAATTGCACTAAATAAATCCCTAAGCATGTCTAATAATACCCATTATACTAAATAGGGACTAGAATATCAAGGGGAGGAGGCCGGACAGGAGCGGGGTGGCGGGAACGGTGAGGGCGGCGCAAGCATTACGATGGGCAAGAGGAAAGAAAAAAAAAGCTAGAAAAAAAACCCGGTGGAAGGCCGTGGGCAAGGAAGGAGAGCGATAAAGACCCAATCGAAGGAGAAGAAGAAGAACCCCGAGGAAGAAGGAAGAGAAAAGGAAAGGAAAAGAAAAGAAGAAAAGAAAAAAAAAAAAAAAAAAAGGAGATAAGGATGAGAGAGAGGAGTAGGTGGGTGTGTCAGGTCAATCACGCAGGGGGGGCAAGCCAGCGGAAAGGGGGAAGGAGAGAGAGAGAGAGAAAGAGAGAGAAAAGAGAGAGATTTCCGAAAAAAAATTAAACTTCATTCTTATATTAAATGCAAACCGAGGGTCCAAATTCAAAACTGAAAATTGCCCCTCGATTCTAAAATAGCCTCGCACACAAAAAGGGACAAAGGCCAAATTAATGAAACCAAATTTTAACGAGGGAGGTCTACTAGTCCAAATTCAACTTACTCAAAAACTCCCATTTTTCCTTCATTCCCGATAATCTCGACATCGACCACATTCTCACGACACCGTCAATTTATTTCGTCCCGAAACTCCCCGAAAATCGACTGCCAAGTTCAGGGTCTAAATAACGACCAAATTTGATCGAGTGCGATTCTAGCGAAATCTCTAATTTAAAATGATAACCGGGAGTGATCAGTTCCCGAGCGAGATTTTACTATAAGCACACTGACAAATTGCGCGTTTTATAAACCCCAAATTGGGTCAAAATCCGGACTGTCACACTCCAAGGAGATCATTTCAGAAGGACCACTTGATTCGCTCACCAAAGACTCCTTCAACTCTGCCAATATTTGATTTATGTCTGGCCTTTGAATTGCCATTGGTCGTGTACAAGACATAGCAATCTCCACTACTTTCCAAGCCAAGTTGATGTCGAATTCTCCTTGTAACCTTGGATCCATAATCCTCTGTATCTCACCACTTTCAACGATAGGAATCAACCATTGAAGTATGTGCATGCTGGTGCTGCCATCCTGGCTTCTCATTGTTGCAGGTTGGCCTGTGATCAACTCAAAGAGTATGATTCCAAAACTATAAACATCACTCTTCTTGTTTAAGTTTCCAGAAGATTGAAACCTGGGAGGAGGAAAAAAAATATGGATCTTTAGATCAAAGATGAAATCCTAGGCAATGTCAAAATATCTATGCAAATAAAGATCCTGAACTGAACTAGAACAATAGTATTGAGTTTTGGCCATTACTCGGGGTCGAGGTAGCCAGGAGTGCCCGCAGGACAAGTTGACACATAAGAGTCATTTTCAGTAGCAAAAGCTCTTGATAGGCCAAAATCAGCTATTTTGGCTCGGAAATCTTCGTTCAACAAAATGTTAGTAGTCTTCAAGTCTCTGTGGATGATGGGTGGCTTGCAACCATTATGCAGATAATCCAAACCTGAAATCCTCGCACAAGGCGTGTCAATAATGCCAAACCAATGATAGGAAGAAAACCTACAACTGTGTATATCTCATTCATGTACCTTGTGCTACATCAACGGCTATTTGTATTCTCTTACTCCATGTCAAGACCTTCGGATGGTCCTCTGGTGGTTGCATCTTAACTTTACCTATGAGCAATAGAGTTTTTCAGGATTATTATACAGAGGAAACAACACAACAGAACATAATCACGCACCTGATAAATGTTGCCTTAAATTTCCATTAGCCATGTATTCATATATTAGTGCCATGTGCCTGGAATCATCACAATATCCAAACAAAGAAACCAAGTTTCCGTGGTGAACAATCATTAAGAGCTGAGCCTGCAATATCACGATTTTGTATTGTCATAATGTATACTGATAATAGTCTAAGAGGAAGTTTCTGAACGTACATCTGTGTAAGTGAGCATTAGTCGGTGTAAGTGAGTATTAGTTGAGTTTAAAAAGGAAGAGTGATTCCATCATCCTGTCTGACCTCGGCTTGAAATTTCTTGTACCCTTGCTTTGATGATTTAGAGAGCATCTTCACTGCAACTACAGTGCCGTTCTCTAGTGTACCAAGATATACCTTTCCAAATCCACCTTCACCAATCACTCGTCTAAAGTTCCCAGTGATTCTTGAAACCTCTCCATACTTAAAATGTCGATTTTTTAATCTCAGCATGCTTTCTCTAGATCCTGTATCAAAAAGTTTCCTATGAGTTTTGCGACTACACTTTGGATGGTAGACTTTCAAGGCAAATAACTCCGACTGCGTCCTCAACAATTAAAAGACGTAGGAAAGATTGATGGGGAAGAGTACCAAAAATCAAAAGATCTGGCAAGGGATTATCTGTCAGCTGCCATCAATATGCTTACAAATATATTCTTTGCTCAATACTTACAGACAAGTTTGAGATTGTACAATCAAACTTTCTTTTAGGGAGCATTGAAATGTTAAGGACAAAGTTGTATTCTCAAGTTATTATAAGTCCTTCCCATGCATAGCACGGTTACTTCTGGAAAAGAAAAAATCAGAAATTTATGGTCGATAAGTTAAGCTAAATAATGCATTTTCTCTCTGTGATGCTGATGCGACCATGCTGTGGTAATTACTGTCTCTCTCCTCTCCATTTTCTTTTGATCACTATGTAACTCAGATTACTAGCATTTTGAAATTTTGATTAAAGGCACCTTAATTCCTGATTGCAATGACGATGAGATTGTAAAATAATACTCTTAGTGTGGGTGAGAAGAGATAGCAAGTTGCTGGATTGTATATTCTCAATAAAATTATCCTTGAAAAGACATTGTTGCAGATAGAACTCTACCAAAGGAAAAGTAATGTCAAGATTTTCGTCAAATACAATGTAGATTGTGCAAACAGGACAAGGAAGAAAACTTACCAGCTATTCTTTTCCGTTTAATTAACCAAACGATGGCCAAAGCACCAAATAGAACTACAAAGAAACCTGAAACTGATGCAACAACCGGAACAAGGATGTTTTTTTGTTTCTTCTTCCGCAGGCAAGGATCAGCTCCGCAAAGATTCGTGTTTCCTGTCAAACTGCCACAAAAGAATGAAGGAGCTGAAGTTAAATTCCTATCAACATTGCCATATGGTGATGACAAGTTGGCCTTCTTATTTGCTTTTAATCACATTAAAAAAAAAACATTGTGATAGTCTTTCCACCCTATAGAAGTTGCATCCGACTCAACGAGAAAGAGAGAGAGAGAGAGAGAGAGAGAGAGAGAGAGAGAGAGAGAGAGAGAGAGAGAGAGAGAGAGAGAGAGAGAGAGAGAGAGAGAGAGAGAGAGAGAGCACCTTATGATTAAAGTATTGTCCAGAACCCTTTTCTTAAGAGCTTCAGGAACTGATCCACTCAGGTTGTTTCCACTTAAATTTCTGCAAATATAGCCATGATTAGAGGTTTCTCCACTTTAAATAATTTGTTGCTTCATTTTGCCACATTAACTTACAGATATCTAAGATTTTGCAATTCGGACAGAGTTTCTGGTATTGCTCCTGTAAGCTGATTGTTGGACAAATCTCTGAAAAACACCAAGTTTAGAACACCTAATATCAAGTCAACCAGCTCCATAGCCAAAGCAGGATGTTTCCACACACATTAAGGCAACATTTTAGAAGCCTAGGTCTCCTAAACCACAACCTTAATCATTAAATCATGAGTTGACTCTCGGCGGTGCTTCATCAAAAGCTAAGTAGTACCGACACTAACACACGATACGACATGCCAATACGTCAATTCTAAAAAAATAGAGAATTCGGATACGTTCAGACCCATTGTATATTAAATATATATTTTTATATGTACATAACAAATTATTATTTTTATGGTTATTTCAATCAAATTAATTTGATTCAAAGTCACAAATAAATAAATAATAAAAAAGAGCCTAGAATGAATATACACTAAATACATTAATCCACCATTTGTTAATATCATTCATTATTTCGAATTGACAAATTCAACTACATTCCACTCTAATAATCCATAAATTTACATATTAGCTAGAGAATCTTTCAAATCAGTGAAAGAGAAGTTGAGAAAGGGAGAGATAGAGAGAGAGAGAGGACATACATATCAGCGGTGAGTTTCTTCTTCGGAAAAAGTGTGAGAAAAGTGCTAAACTTATTGCATTTGTGCCAATTTAGTCCTGAACCTTTTTTTTATACAAATTCAGTCCTAAACCTTTTATCTTGTACCA
>JAMXDD010000009.1:29501579-29687030 GCA_024733475.1 Syzygium grande | reverse complement strand
GACAAGTCGTACATGCAATCAACCCGATAACATATATATAATTCACATCAATGGACTTACCTTACCATCCGATCCTTGCCCTCTGTACATTAGTTAATCGGGATAATAAAATAATATCGATAATATAACACAATCATTCAAGTACCATCCACTCGCACTCAATCAATCCAACCAATTCAACCGGTCAATTCAATCACGCGCTCAACCAGCCAATTCAGTAATTGGGTCACACGCTCAACCAGCTAATTCAATCACACGCTCAACTAGCCAATTCCAATCACACAATTCAAATCACTTAAATGCGTGACCAAACATCTTCCTCACGACCAGCGCCAACATACCTCAAGTCCATTCTCACAAGACACATAAGCCACACAATTGATCAATTCCAATGGTGGCCGTCAACACGTCCCAAGCCAAACTATTCAATCAAATCAACGACCCGTAAACATGTCCCGGTCCAACACACAATTCTAGTACCCACCGTCAATACTTCTCAAGCCCGTGTCCATTTGGCACATGACCATTCATGCCTTTCACACGGACCGCTGTCAACCGTCCCAAGTCTGTCTTTCCATTTTGGCACTCCGGCCAATCAAGCCTTCACACGGACGCCCGTCAACCGTCCCAAGTCCGTGGCCCTTCAATCGATCCGGGCTTAAAATCGACAAGCAAGCACCACGCCATTTAATTCAATCAATTCCACGCCACATTGCATCAACAAACCCATATCAACATTCGGGTTCAAATTCGATTTGCCACCTCATCCACCAACCCGGCGTTCAAGTCGGTCGCTCAAATACCCAAGTCAAGCATACTATTTAATCCAATTCAAATTGCACAATTAAATCACAATATCACTAAATTAATGTTACGCCCTAGCCGTTCTAATCCGAAACTAGTCAATGAAATACCAAAAGACTAAGTCGATTATAGGAATTCGTTTACAAATCAAGTTTTGCCTATCAAAAAGTCGGTTCAAGGTCAAAAATGGCCAGGTGAATTATGCCAAACTAATTAGTCATCGGCGGAAGCCCAGCAGGCGTCTTGACAACCGGCCAAAGCGGCTGCAGTGGCCGATTGGCGTGCACCGGTGCCAGTGAGGCGAGTAGCGTGCCGGGCGGGCGGCGGATGGGCAGCAGCACAGGCGCGGGCATGAGCGCAGGCGCGGAGCGCAGGCGGCGCACGACTTATCGCGCGGGCAGCGATCGGCTATGACGAGCTTGAAACCGAGCTAGGTGGTTGGTAAGCGGGGCAGCCCGAACCGGCTAGTTGGCCGGCGGCTGGCGGTAATGACAGCGATAAGCGTGACTCGGCCATAGCCGAGAGTAGTCGGCCAAAGGCGGTGGCCCGGCCTTGATGGGGAGGGTAAGCGGCCAGGCTCTGTTTCTGTTGTGTGGTGGATAGTCGATGGCGGCCTAGAAAGACACAGTACGCATCGGACCACCCGGTGGGGTGAGGCGGGCGGAGCTTAGCTCGGCCGGAGGAAGCAGGGGAAGGAGAAGGAGAGTGGGGGGTGATCGGGAGGGTGAGAGAGAGAGAGAGAGAGAGAGAGAGAGAGAGAGAGAGAGAGAGAGGCGGGGCTCGGCTTGAGGCGAGGCGGTATCTGCGTCCCGCCCAGGGCGGTGGGCGGTGGCGAGCTCCTGGCCAGTCCCGGCCCGGGCTAAGCTTCCTTGAGAGAGGAGACGGAGAGAGAGAGGGCAGCCGGTCGGGGTGGGGCAGTGAGCCAGCCTGGCTGGCCTGGCCCAGGTCGGCGTGGCGTGGTGATCGGCTGGCGACGGCGCTCGGCGGCAGTGAGCTGGGCGGCCGGTCGTGGCGAGAACAGCAGGAGCAGTCGGGCACGAAGAAGAAGAAGAGAAGAAGAAAGAAGAAGAAGAAGAGAAAGAATGGGGAGAGAGGAGAGAGAGAGAGGGTGTCAGAAGGGGGGCATGCAGAGAGAGAGAGAGGGGATGGGACGTGAGCATGCGGCTGACCGAAAGAAAAAGAGAAAGGAGAGAGAGAGAGAGAGAGAGAGAGAGAGAGAGAGGGGAGAGGGGAGAGAGAGGGAGGGGGAGAGAGAGAGAGACGTACGCAGGAATGGGGGGCCGGCAGAGGAGAGAGGAGAGAGAAAGAGAAAGAAAAGAGAGAAAGGGCTAATTTACACTTTTTAAGCGCGATTCAATGGACACGGTTTGAATCAAAAATCGACCTAACGGTCCCGATTCAAATTCGGAAAATGGTCTAACAGTCCATGAAAAATCCCAATAATAATCTAGGGCAATTGGCCAACATAAAATAACTTGAAATACATATGAGGGAGGTCTATTAGTCTAAATTCGCACCCGGTTCAAAAATCCACTTTTCCACTATTCCTAATAATCTCAACGTTGGCTACGATAATATTGACACCGTCAATTTATTTAGATTACGAAACTCCAAAAATCACCGCCAAGTTCACGGTCTAAATAATGGTCAAATTCGATCGAGTGCGATTCTAGCGAAATCTCAAAATTTAAAAACAATAACCGGGGAGTGATCGGTTCGGCCCGAGATTTTACTACAAGCACATTGAACAATTACACATTTATTAAATTCAAAATTGAGTCGAAATCAGGATGTCACAACAATACCACTTTGCATTAACATAAATTTCTTCTTTAACTGCTTTTTTTGTATTTCATCTCATTGGATCAATAAAACAGTTTGGGTCGATGCAATCTACGAGAAAAAGAGTGATTTTTGAGAAATTTTATTTATATTAATCTTATTAGAATTCGGAAGAAATAGACAATTATGGTTGGAAGTTTAGTCTGTCGATTGTTTAATTAACTTAGTGAAATAGTATTTCTTGGTATAATAAGGTTATTATCTCTTCAACTCGGCGAGGCCAACCTCGCCATCGCCGGCCCTAGCCCGTGGCCGACAACCAGCCATGGCTAAGGAAGGGAATGGTAAGAAAGAAAAAAATAAAAATAAAAATTAAAATATTTAAAATATTATTAATAAAAAGAAATTTTGTATAGTTATCAAACGAATTTCTGTTCTTTTTTAATTCTAAGAATAGAAATTTTTAGGGAATAAAAAAGAATCAATTTCTCAAAACAAAATCGTTATCATGCGCACTAATTAATCTTTTATTTTTTCATCGGATTTTGATATAATAGAGCTAGACTCACCGAGATCTATTTTGCCGACAAAAAGAATCATTGCATTGCATGATATGGATATGATAACATTTAACTTCAAAGGAAACCTCCCCATTCAGGGCAGACTGCTAGCCCTAAGAATAAAGGGCTAGAAGGTGGGCGCACAACGATTGGCTCAAAAACGATGGATTGCAACGGGTGGAAGAACTCATCCCAAAAAAGCTAGCCTCGCCGGAAGAGGGAACCCAACGGATTATATGCACCAGAATATCTTCTTAGGTGCCCGATGTGGGACTTTGCCCACGTAACTAACTGTGGAGGAAAGGGTAGCCCACATGAATTGCAGAAGATTTACAGTATAAGAAGGCTGAATTGAGTCATTAGATGGAGGAAAAGGAGACTAAAGCGCAGGTCGAACTGGCCTTTATCTTGTAGTTTAGTAGCTAGCACTGGACGTGGGCAAACCCAAGAAGAAATACTAGACGTTAGAGGATGAAGCTTATAAGGTAGCCGAGGAGTTCCGAAAGGCAACTTGGCATACATCCGCATTGAGAGAAGAGTAGTCGGTGAGGAAGAGTACTGAAGAAAGTGATTCACCTCCTCTCTTCTTTAATAAATTCTAGATGTTTTTAGGGGGATGAGCCACTAATATCTAGAATGAACTAATGGGAGTGAAACACAAATAACTAGAATGAACTAAGGATGGTGAGCCATCAAATTCTAGAGTGATCTAGGGGGAGTGAAGCATTCTCTTCTGAAGGCTATAAATAGTCGAGAAGTGCTCCCATTATAGAGTGTGCCGGGCATCCATGTTTTAGTGTGCAAAAGGTTCTCCATATCAATATTGTAGAGTGCCTCTAATAAAAAAAAAAGCGTGTTTTCTTCAGTTGAGTCTGCAATCTTTCTCAGCAAGTGGTCTTAGCACCACTAATCTGTTCTCAACAATTGGTAGGACAGCCACGCTTTTGCATTCTACAGCGTGAAGCCCTTAAGCTAATATCCCTCTCTCTCTCTCTCTCTCTCTCTCTCTCTCTCCAATACATGCACAAGAGCCCGAAACACTCATTGCGGCTGAAGTGTCAAAATGAGTATTCAAGGTGGGAACTCTTGTGGGCCACATCTCCCAGCCACTAATGTGAGATTCGGAGTGTCACTTACTTACTACAAACTGAAATATGGTATCCATGGTTACACGTCTGTTCTTAAAGCAAGGTTGCACAAGAATTCAACATTTATGTGTCCTTCAATTGTAATGAGATGGACACAGTTTAAGACAGGATTTACTTAGTTCTTCAAGGATTCAAAAGCACCAAGTTGCAATATTCGGCAAGTGCCCATATGAGAAAAATATTCCTATAATTTGGATAGTGCAACATGCAATTCTTCTTGAAACATCCGGTAATTTCCTGTAGTGCAAAGTTATTCACCGTCAGCAATATGTAAATAAATATAGAAGTATCCAGCCAAAAAAATTATAGAAGTAACGAAGTTAACCCACTTGACAGTTTATGGTGTGACTAAATTAATTCACTTTCAAAACTCCAATAGATTGTCCCTATCTTCTACATGTTTCATTAAACTTATCTTCACTATTTTAAAAAATGTTTGTGGTACTAATTACGTATAAAAGCAATCACTCTATTTTAGATCAAGAAAGTTGAAAATGTCAGTTGAAAACAATCACTAACTATTTTTAAAATGTCAGTTGAAAACTTCCGGGTTACTTTTGTATTGAGATATAATCATGAGGAGATATCACCTGTTGAGGAAAATCGCCATTTTCCATCTGGGAATTAATTATTAGCTTTGCTGCTCGATGTAGGGGAGTTGGATCCCTTTTTGCCTGATAAGAAGAATTTTTTAGATCAAGAAAGTTGTACAATTATTAATATATAAATTGTAAGAGAATACACAGACCTGGCCAGCATGAATGAGAGCCATCATAGCCCATGCAGTTTGAACCAAGTTTGATCTATTTCCTTCAAGTGGTGTGTATATCTGCCTCGATCAAAGAACGAGTGGTAAAGAACATTACCATATAATCATGCTTGACGTTTCTCTTACAGACTCGTGTTAGGAATAAGATCACAAGCTCTTGCTATTACAAGAAATTTACTATCAGAGCAATGTTAGTCTATTAGGTCTAATACCTGTGGATTTACCAATTTACCATATTCGTTTAGCTTACAATATTTCATCGGGCAATTCCAAATAAGTCTTATTCATATATTTTTTTTTCCTTTAGATGATTCAAGCCATATAAAAGAGCCTTCGAGTATTTTCGAGCTTTTGGATCTATTAAACATCTTCGGTTCTTGTTTTCCCAGTGGAGTTATTAAAGTCGATCAAACAATTTCCAGGTGCTACAAAAGTAATCACCTTTCTTGGGCAAGAAAGGTAGCTCTCCCCCCAGCCACCATCCGGTGATTGTATTTGAAGGAGAAAAGCTACGCCTTTGCGAATAGCGGCACAATCCTCGTAGCTTTTCCCGGCGGCTTCGAGTGCCACGTGTGCAAACCATGTGGAATATATAAAACAAACTCCCCACTCTCCATACCTGCACATGCAGTTCTCGAGTCATCTTGTCTGCTTGCTTTTGAATTATCTACACTGATGATCAACCGCAAGGGAATATGGACACATATACCATGATCCATCTGTCATTTGTACGCTTTCGAGGTATCGGACTGCGTTAGTTATGCAATCTTGGATCTCTTCTGTCCGGTGCCCCGGGTACAATTCCTTGAACAAAACTAAAGACTTGATAGCTGATGAAGTGCATTCAACGTATTCGTGCTCGATGATAATGTCCTCGAGAAATTCAAATGGATTGAGGAGCTACACCATCCACAAGTAATATTCAAATTTCCAGTAGTGTAAATAGAAATAAGAGCCACAATTTATTTAAATCATAAGCTGCTTCTTATTTGTCGAAGTACGTACTTCCAACCATTTTGCAGAAATTGCAGGCTCCCATGCTGCCAATCCACCATTTTTACTCTACAAAACAGTGATGCATCCATTAGTAATGATATAATAGTGGAAACATATTAAGACTTGAAGTAAGATATTGTGCGTATTGCCTATGTATCTTAAGGTTTTTGGAACACGAGCATAGTTGATTCCTAGCGTTAGCACTTACCTGTAGAGAAAGTATACTGTTGACCGCGTCATATAGTCTCTCTGGCTCCACCTTCTCACCTACGATTTCTTGTGGCATTTGTGAAAAAAGCAAGCAACACTGCATAAGCAGAAAGGAGATCAAATTAAGTACTAGAACAATGTTAGATCTGCAGACTATTCACAATCTTCAAAAGAATCTTACCATCAAACCTTCTGTGGTGCAATCAGACAATTGCCAACCATGATCTTGCTCGGAAAAAGTCCACGATCCTTTAGAAAAATGACGATACATGCTGTGGAAGTCACCAGAAGGATCATCCTTGACCTTCAATGCCAACCAATAAATACATATATTGGTGCAACGAAAGGAAATGCTAGGAGATTCCCGCAAGCTGAGATAAAGATTTAACCTGTGATCTCTTAATGAAGTCGTGGCCTTTCATGAGTACTGGTCCTATTTCGTTGGCTAGATTACTAGCAAGCAAAGCTTGGATTCCCAAGGTTGTATCCCATAATTGACTACCAAAACTCTGCATATGGAGTGCGACCATCAAACTCAAGTCCTTTTTTTTTTTTTGCCAATAATCAGTGGGTTTTAGACATTATAGATTTGGTAGATGCTGGTTCAGACTACCAAAAATGCCATTAAATCCCTTAATTGTAATGAATCATTTAACCAACCTGCATCTTCATTCCATCTTCAGCAACCCATATATAATCTTGAACCCTAGCGAGATGCTTCTTGAAGTATTCACCATTTGGATCCTCCACCCAAGAGGCAAGCATACTTAATACCTGTTAATTAGAGCCATTAAGTTTTGTAAAGATATGGTCATGTAAAATCTATGTTCTCATTACCTTTTCCACACATCCAATAGTGATGTATCGGCTGGTCTCATCTTCGTAATGATTATGCTTCATTGCCGTTTTAAGAGCCTTTTCTCTCAACTTGTTTAGTGGCCAACGGTTTAGAAAAGGCTCTGTTAGTATGTAAAGACCATCCCACAGGAAATCTATCACTGAAGGATGTGAATAGTAGAGATCCTCCTATATGAACATAAATTAAGAAAATATATTAGAATCTTACTAACACGTGAATTAATAGTTTGGCGCAAGCTAGCTCTTGCCTCGGCACATAGATGTCGAGCTTTCTTCCAAGAGATGTTGCCATAGGGTTGAGTTAGAAGTTCCTCTCTCAATTGTCGAATGAGAGGTGTAATTGGTGCTACAAATCTTCTTCCATACAAATATGATGTGGCCATGTAAAGGACCCGAAAATAGCACCACAACTTAGCTGCATATTGGAGAGGAAATCACCAGCACTCTAAGACACAGAAAAAAATCTAATCTACACAACCATATATAATGAACAAAATTCCAATGAAAAAAATCTAAACTTCCTAGCGAATTCATAAAGCATAGATCTTCAATGAGACAAGGGCACATCTTGCCAGAAAAAATTGAAACAATAACTTCTCTTCTATATGTTCACGAATTTGAATATACATTAATATGCGCGGAAGCTCAAGCAATCGATCTGGTATGGTACAGGGAAATGTCTTGGCAAACCTGGATGCATGGGAAGAAATGAGGGAAGTATCAGCAACTCAGGAGGCACAGGTTTGGTCCCAGACCAGTCATAAATACCAAGTACCTACCATAAAGGAAAACGTAATGTGTTAGTCGCACTTGGCATGTGGGAAAACATATCGTTTAAACTTGTTTTAAATTTGTGGGGAGCATATAGGCTCCGAGTTTTTTTCAATGCTTCAGTTTGGTGCCTGCTTGTAATATAATAGTATCATCTAGTAAGGCTATTTATCAATTAAAGGATTATTCATTTCCACTAGAAGCAAAAAATTTCTTACTGAAAGCCAAATCTTTCCCAAGAAGGATGTGCTTATGGCGCCGCCACGATCAAGAATCCACTTTCTCCCTCTGGCACAAGCATTGTTCTCGCCACCATCAGGACCTTCTCCAAGTATACGCATGCATATATAGTTAAGTACCGTAGTGAGCATGGTGCTGTGGCTCTCTACATGTAAGCCCCACCCGCCATCTTCATTCTGCAATACAATATTTAATAACCAACAATGTGAAGATGAAGTACAATTTTTTTCCTTTTTCCATTCTCAAAATCTACGTTAGGATTACGCAAAAAGAGACAAAAATCAAGTACCTGATGATTATACACATATCGAAGGATCTCTTTTCGATGTTCTGTAGAGAAGACAATGTTGAGGTGCCCAGTAATAAACAAACATATCACCTGCATTTTGTTTTTACTGAACAAGTCAAGGGCACGAATTGCATACGATTAGTACGACTATCAGGTGATGATCAGTCCTTACTCTAAAAAAGAATAACAAAATGATCATGACCAAAGTATGGTTATTGTCTGACTAATACTATTTTGGCTTGCATTCAGTGTCCAATCATGTAAGAAGTAGTAAAAATATCTTTCTTGCAACACTCAGGCTCTCTGCAACGAGTAATTAGAATATATCAGTTGGACTCGATTCGATGGACAAAGTTGATACTAACATCTCAAGAAATAATTATATTTCACACGGGGGTAACGATAAAACCACATGGTCGAACAAAGAATTACCGTAACCAATGCAAACAATAACCGAGAAGACTAAAGAAAGCTAACCAAAGGAGGGTGAAAGAAGAGAGCGCCAGAATTTTCTGCAGGCCAATGGCCATCACTGGCTTGCAAGGCTGAAAAGAAATAGACGCTTCTCCTCAAAGTGGCCGATGCCTTCTCATGTGTTATCTCTTCTTCGTCCACTATCTTTACGCGAGGAATGGTTTGTTTGAAGTTCTTCTCTCTTAGAAACTGCAATTGCACAATGAAAAACTTTTAGCAGGTCTGGCGATAGATTCTTTTTCTCTGCACAACGGGTGGCATGATGCGTCACTAATGAATAAAGTCTAATCCTTTCATTCGAGTCATTTTTATTAGTTTGTGAATAAAACGATACAATAAATCTTAGTTTTTTTATTAAATAAACAAAAAAGCATTCTCAATCCGTTTAAAGGGACTCTTCACTATAAAACTCATCATTATGAGTTTCCAGAAATGAATCTAGTAGCAGAGTCCGTGTCCTAGGCCAAATCGGAAGGAGGTCCGGAACCGCTTCTCGATCCGTTTTGACCCTATTAAAAAGAACGGATAGCGTGCAAGAAACTATGGGTCGATTCCTGAGAATTTTTGCTATGTGGGTATTAATCGAGATTGAAATAACACTTGGGTGATTGGGTGGGTGTCATCGATCTTTTACCTGCATTCGCCATAGTAGGTCTCCACTAGGCTTGACCTTGGAGCGGCTGTTGTGGAAATGAAGGCGAGCTTGCTCCACCTCGGCGCGCTCCTCGGGAGTTCCCGCGTCCGGATCGAACTCCCATATCTGCCTCCCAACGTATTCGTTGGTGCTGTATAGATACGGATTATTCCCGCCTTGTGCAATCTTTAGCCTCCACATCTCTCCCTTCCTTCAATCACAGTTAGGTTATTTTACGTACGAGTATTATTGTTCTATTTGGAGGGGAAAGAAGAAAGCACAACACGGTAATGTGTATCCTTTCTAACAGATTATTTACTTAACAATGGTGGCAAGACATTTTTATGGAGTCTGGACGTACCTCTTTCGTGTTAGGTCTAGGAAGATGTGAGAGGCGGGAGCAGTTGGAACGTAGAATGCGTGTTGTAATTTCAAGAGTTTGGTGGTGTTTATACACTTCCATAAGTAATCTGATTTGTGTGGAGGCCTGCGGAGACTTTAAAATATATTCAGTAATGCTGGCTACATTAATATTGGTTTACTTCGGTGATTGGGCCAGGTGTTGTGTCTTGTTATTTACTTTGCCTCGAAATAGGGATATAAAACGAATATGGCTTCTACGACATCACAGAGTCGAAATGATTGGATACATTAACTTGTATTCGCGAAACACGTAAAACGTGTAATTTAAATATGACGCTTCGTGTTTAAATGGGGATAAGCGGGTCAATCCACGTATGCCACGATTTTTATCGTGTCCTAAACGAGTTTAAATGTGTCGATTCATGTCTAAACTGCTAAAGCGACTTCAACCACATAAGACAGTTTTTCTTGTGTCTTGACGTTTATGACATTGACCCATCTATGCTAAATGGGAACCTACTTAATTGCATGTTGTATCGTGCAAAAGGATTGGCTCGAGAATTGATGGCCCTCACTCATAAGTAATGATGCAGGTGAGCTATACTCAAAACCATTAAAAGCCTGTTATATCAATTAATATATCAATTTTATGAAGAAATTATCGATATATTTAGCATTAATTCTTGTGTTTCATCAAAATTGCTCCCATGACGAAATATCTTTCATCGAAAGTAGTTCTTCCGCTTTTAACGAGGGGAGACGAGTTCTGTGGCGATTCGAACAGGAAATATCGAGGCATACAAGAAATAACTACAAACTTTTATTTTGAACGAAACTATATATACAAACCGTGTTAGAATTTAATTGATGACAAAGCTTGAGAATATAGTCATTTCATAGCAACACGTGTACACAAACTGTGCCGGAATTTAATTGACAACAAAACTTGAGAACGTGCAAAGATTAAATTGAGTTTTATGAGATATGCTTGTAGTAAATTTCTCGCCCGGAACTGATCATTCCTAGGAATGCTAACCATTAGGGAAAGGCTAATAGGGGAAATTAAATTCGCACGACTAAAGAAAATTTGATCGTGAATAAATTTCGACCATTAAATCGCGCAAGTGATATTTTGAGCCACTGTTGGCGATCCAAAAGATAGTTAGGGTCGGGTCCGCCATTGTCCTAGTAGTGGATCGCGGGTGATTCCGTTGGACCACAGAAGCGACTTGCGAATGATTCGAAATTATACCGAGCGATCGCCCCTCGGATCAAGTGATTGATCTTCGCGATTTTAATGACAACCGAGGTCAAATCGCATCGGACGGACTTGCGTGACTCGATTTAGTATCGGTCATGAGTCGATTTCGCGAATTCCCCGAAAAAGCCGCCCGTTAGTTTGAGAAACGCTCGAGTTGCGTTTAATAGAATTTAATTATGGAAATTTTGCCGAAATTGGACACCGGAAAATTTGGAAGTCACGCCGGAACGATAGGACAACGTTGCACGTGACACGTGTCAATTTTGTGGTGTGCTCAATTCCTTCGGAAAAATTCGATTTGGACAAGAAACGGAGAATTGGACCATTTTACCCTTGAGAATTATTAAAGGGTATGTTTTAAGAATAAAGGGCATTTTGATAATTTTGCTCTAAAATTTTGATTGGACAATTTTACCCTTAGATATTTTGGAAATTACAAGATTACCCTTGGATATTTTTGTGCAAGAATCGATCTCGGCCGTCGGATCAAGATAAGATCAAATCTGGACCGTCGGATTAAAATTGTGAGAGAGGGGTATTTTGGTCATTTTAAGGTTTGGTCTAAATTTTACTATTTAGGTCAAGACACTCTCTCTCTCCCCCACTTCCTCTCTCCTTCGTGAACATCCCCCCCCTTTTTCTTTCTTTTTGGCCGTGGGTTTCCCTTCCCCCACCATACACACTCTTTCTTTCTCTCTCTCTCCCTTTCTCTCTTGCCGATCGCCTTGCCGGACCGCCGATCGCCACCGGTCAAGCCGCCGCCGAGCCACCACCATCCCCGCCTCGCGCCGCCCTCACGCAGATCACCCTCCCGCCGTCTCTCTCTCTCGATTTCCCTCTCTCTCTCTTGGCCGTGAGGCCTTCGGCCACGTGCAAGTCATACCGTCGCCGTCTAAGCCGATCACCGCCACCCGGGAGTTATACATTGTCGCCGTGATCCCCGATTGAGGGCCGCCGCTTTCCGTTCTAGCCGCGGAAGTCTAGAACGAGGGTAAGTCGCGCCTAAACCTAATTTAGGATTTCTGGTATCGCTGATGATTTTGGACAAAATCAATATTGAATTAGGTGCGGAATGGCATGAATAGGGAGTGGAAATTTTATGGAGGCCATCGGGAATTAATTTGGACAATATTTATTAGAAATTCAGAAAATTGGGGCTGCGAGTTACTATTCATTTGCCTCGAAACACTGTTCATATACCTTGAAATACTGTTCACCAGCTGTAAATTACTGTTCCCGGGGCTACGAGGGTCCGATTGAGACGAGAGTTGAATTTTTGGAACCTAGAAATGATGGAGAGAAAGTTCCGTGAAGGCTCGGAATTAATCCGACGCCAATTAGTCGGAGAAAATGGGAATTTACGTGTTGGATGTTTAGTTAATTATAAATAAATGGTGGTGAACAAATTGAGCATGTGGTTGTGCAATTGGGTGATTATATGTGCTCGTTGGGTGTACTCGTGAGTTTGCTTAAATTAATTAATGATGTTACCATGTTCTATGATGAGTGAGCTTGAATTATGAGCTAAATAATGCGCATGTGGACTGTGAGTAGCGGGTCAATTGATTGTGGTAATTGGGTGCTGAATATGTGCATGAGTAAGCTGAATGTGTGCATGAGTAAGAAAGAAAGGATGTGTGGCATGGCATGAAAGATTGTGGGAGGTTGTGCCGTCCTGAGGCGTGTACGTTTACGCAGGACGATGCCCAGTATTTCCGGAAGACTGCCAGTCTGAGGCGTGAACTTCTACGCGGATTGTGCAGTAGGTGGTAGATATTGAGCCTGAGGCGTGTACGTTTACGCGGGCAAGAAACATGGCCTGAGGCGTGTACGTTTACGCGGGTCGGAAGTGTGGTGATGAACGATCGCAGTGTACCTGAGGCGTGTACGTTTACGCGGGTCTTTGGGAGTGATGTGGAAAGTGATTAGTGGTCGTAGTGTACCGAAGAGGCGTGTACGCGTTCGCGCAATGGGTCCTTTGGCGGTGATGTGAGAAAGAGGATCTGAGAACGGAAAGAATGTGTACAAGATGAGAATGGGACATGCGCGTGTTTGCATCTGATGTAATTGTGAATGAGTGCGGGTGTGCGCATGATTGAGCCTGACCATATTAATTGATGTGCCTGCTTTGTGATTACTTGATGTACGTAAATGTGTGTGATTGCGTAATTATCTAGAGGTACGTGACAGCCTAGGTTGGGTTTAGGAGTGTACTTACTGAGAAGTGTCTCACGGTTGTTTTCAACCAAACAATTTCAGAACCCCGACAGGATCCATGAATCTTCCGCCACCGACACCAGAACGTTTTAGAGTCCTCAGTGGATGGGGCGGTATAAGGGGACTCAGACTCAGAGGACAAGGAATCAAACTCAGAGAGGGTTTTTGGCGAGCACCATTTTTGGAGTAGTAGTAAACCCGGTCTTCATCCTTGGAGTATCGGTTTTGAGAAAGGCGGTGTACATATACATGTATGATGTGGACAGTTTATAAATGTAAATATTATGGTATAAGAAGGAAATGAAAAGATATGTACATTCTCCCCGATTGTTCTCCTAGTTTTTTAATTTTTCGGGTTTATTTGTTGATATCCATGTTTGTGGTAGTAAATCTCTGATGGCGTTTTGAGGTCAGCGACATTCCTGGGACGTCGCTTGAATCGACCAAAGGCGGATGTCGCGTGCCCGTTAAGATTCAGGGCGTGACATCCCCATTTGAATTGGTATCAGAGCAAGGTTAGCTCGATCTAAGATTGGTCGAATTGGAGCGATAAGGAGCTGATATTTTGGGGTTAGGAATTTAGGGAGACTTTAGTGAACCCTGGATATACCTAGTGCTACATGTACTTGATTGTTTGTAGTGATTATTTGCGTAAGTCGATTGTTGTGTGATAATTAAATTGCAAGTGCGTCAGGACCTAAGGTAAGTGCTCAGACCTTGGTGACTGTGATTTCGTGATTGATAGTGGGGAATTGTTTGTTGAGTTAAATTTCGTGTTAATTCGCTGCTTAGAATCAAATTAAGCTAGTTGGTTTAGACTGCTAATTCCTGAGTGGAATTACAGCAGGTAGTAGAGCGGTAGAATCGTGACGATGAGCAGCGAAGGAAGAGGAATAGGAAGAGTCCCAAGAAGGGGCGCAGGTAGAACAGCACAGGGTAGAGGTCGTGCTCGAGTTAGAGTGGTAGGAGACCTTGGAATAGGTGTCGAAGCAATAGAAAATCTTGGGGTTGATGCTGGACCTGTAGTGGACCCCAGAGTGGAAGCTAGGCCTATTGAGGACCCTAGAATGGAAGCTGTCATGAGAACTCTAGAGCGGATTGGTGATATATTGGAATGGTAGACTCAGGAGAGAGCTGCCCCGATTGCTGAAGCTGCTGAGCCCGTTACTGTTGCTAATGATAATGAGAATCAGGATCAAGAGCAGGTGGTTGCAAATAGACCCATGCACCAACTAGTAGAGCAATTTATTAAGTTGAAACCCCCTAAGTTTTATGGGAAAGGGGATCCTGAGGCTGCACCTAGATGGGTCGAAGAACTTGAGAAAGTTTTTGAGGTACTGGAGTGTAATGAGCATGAGAAGGTGACCTTGGCAGTCTATCAGCTGCAAGATAATGCAAATGATTGGTGGAAGGCCACAAAGGGTAGGATTTTTCCTGAAGGTACTGCCAAAACTTGGGCTATTTTTACTGAGAGATTTTATGAGAAATATTTTTCAGCTAGTGCTAGAGAAAGAAAACTCGAGGAATTTATGAGACTCCGCCAGGGCCAGATGATAGTAGATCAATATGAGGTGGAATTTGCGAGATTATCTAAGTTTGCGTCGAGAATGATGGAACATCCTGAGGATAAAGCGCGAAGATTTCTGGATGGATTGAGGGTTGATATTCGCAGCCAGTTGTTACTAGTAAATCTGGGAATGTATGAACAGATATTTGATAGGGCCCAGATTCTTGAGCAGGATCAAATGGATAGGGCCGCCGCATCAGGGTCGAGATTTGTCCCGGGTTGGAATAATCGTAATCCATGGGAAGAGGCCGATGGTGGATAATAGGCGTTTCACTCCACCAGCAAAAAGGAATATTGGAAAGCCTATCCGTATTGGGAATGGTCCGTGTAGAATTTGTGGAGGTCGTCATGGAAATGGGTCATGTCCAAACGGAGGTGGAGCATGTTTTGGATGCGGAGGGTTTGGGCATCACATCAGGAATTGCCCAAGTCCTAGGCAGAGTAGACCGCCTGCATTGCCACCACCTCGAAATGGAAATCAGATTGGAGCGGCCTAGACAGCGAACCCAAAGAGGCCTCAAGCGCAAGGACGAGTGTATGCGATGGCCAGACGAGAGGCTGAGAACGCACCAGGGGTTGTCACAGGTACGATTTCTCTGTGCAACCATGCTGCGTATGCTTTATTTGATCCTGGAGTGTCGCATTCTTTTATATCGAAACAGTTTGTTGAGTTAGTTGGGATGGAACCGCAATCGCTTGATATTATGCTATGTGTGACGACCCCCTTGAATGATAAGAGGTTGATTTCACTGGGTTGTCCGAACTGTAAGATTGTAATTGGAAATAGGGAGGAACTAATTAATCTAGTGGTCTTAGACATGTACAACTTTAATGTGATAGTAGGAATGGACTGGCTGTCTAAGCAGAGAGCTGTTATGGATTGCAATAGTAGGGTGATCCAATTCAATCCAGTTGGACATCCGGGAATTTAAATTTGTGGGAAGTCGAGGAGGATCCTCGATTTCATGGATTTCGTCATTGGAAATGACGAAGTTGTTGAATGAGGGATGCCAAGGATTTTTAGCTACAGTAGTGGATTTAACGGCTGAAGAGCCAAGAATTGAGGATATAGCAGTAGTATGTGAATATCCCGATGTGTTTCCTCAAGAATTACTGGGATTATCGCCTAAAAGGGAGGTAGAATTTGTGATCGAGTTGGCACCGGGAACTGAGCCAATCTCGAAAGCACCCTATAGGATGTCATTGTCGGAATTGAAAGAGTTAAAGGTGCAGATGCAAGAGTTGTTAGATAAGGGGTTTATTCGTCCCAGTGCATCTCCGTGGGGAGCACCGGTGTTATTCGTTAGAAAGAAAGATGGATCGTTGAGGTTGTGCATTGATTATAGGCAATTGAATCAGGTGACAGTTAAAAATAAGTATCCCTTGCCGAGAATTGATGATTTGTTTGATCAATTACAAGGGGCTTCGGTATTTTCAAAAATTGATTTGAGAACGGGATATCATCAGTTGAGAATTAGGAAGGAGGACATACCGAAGACGGCATTTAGGACGAGATATGGACATTTTGAATTTACAGTGATGCCGTTCAGATTAATGAACGCCCCTGCTGCCTTTATGGATCTGATGAACCGGGTGTTTAAGGAATTCTTAGATCAGTTCGTGATTGTTTTTATTGATGATATATTAGTGTATTCAAAAAGTTCTGAGGAACATGAATTCCATTTGAGAAAGGTTTTGCAAACTTTAAGGAAAAATTCGTCGTATGCTAAACTTAGCAAATGCGAATTTTGGCTCAGTCAAGTAGCGTTTCTGGGGCATGTGATTTCCGGAGAAGGGATTTATGTGGATCCATCGAAAGTTGAAGCTGTGATGAAGTGGCCTAGACCAACGACGGTAACAGAAGTCCGGAGTTTTTTGGGTTTAGCGGGGTATTATCGTCGTTTCGTAGAAGGGTTTTCATCAATAGCAATGCCATTGACGCAGTTGTTGAAAAAGGAAACGAAGTTTGAGTGGACTGATAAGTGTGAAAGAAGTTTTCAGGAGTTGAAGCAGAGGTTGAAGACGGCACCAGTGTTGACAATTCCATCAGGACCTGGAGGGTATGAAATATAAAGTGACGCGTCGTTGAAGGGATTAGGGTATGTGCTGATGCAACATGGGCGAGTGGTAGCCTACGCATCCAGGCAGTTGAGCCACATGAATTGAATTATCCAACGCATGACTTGGAATTAGCCGCAATAGTGTTCGCCCTGAAGATTTGGCGACATTATTTATGTGGGTAGAGATTCCAGATTTATACTGACCATCAGAGTCTCAAGTATTTATTTTTGCAGAAAGAGTTGAATATGAGGCAGCGACATTGGATGGAATTATTAAAGGACTGTGATTGTGATATTCTATATCACCCTGGAAAAGCAAATCGAGTAGCGGATGCGTTGAGCCGGAAATCAAGCATCGCGCATTTGATGGTCAAGGAGTGGACTTTATTGGAGAAAGTGCGAGATTCAGAGTTCAAGTTGGAAGTAGGTCTAGTCTCGAACCTGTTAGCAACATTGAGAATTGAGCCGGGAAATCCAGGCTAAAGTTAAAGTTTTGCAATCTACGGACCCGGAGATACAGAAGATTATTGGGATGGATGTTACTAAGAGAAAGCCAGATTTTCAAATATCCAAGGACGGTGTGGTGAAATTTCGTGGAAGGTTATGTGTGCCAGACGATGCGAGAATTAAGGAAGAAATTTTGACTAAAGCGCATCGTAGCCAGTATAGTATTCACCCCGGCAGTACTAAAATGTACAGGAATTTGAGACAATTCTATTGGTGGAATGGTATGAAGTCGGATATAGCTAAGCACGTGGCTAAGTGCCTAACGTGTCAGCAGGTGAAAGCGCAACATTGTAAGCCTAGAGGATTGTTGCGACCGTTAGAAATCCCAGAGTGGAAATGGGAGCATATAATCATGGATTTTGTGTTGGGATTGCCGAGAAGTCAAAGAGGTCATAATGCCATTTGGGTGATTGTCGACAGATTAACTAAGTCGGCATACTTTTTGGCGGTGCAAAAGGATTTCGCGTTGGAACGATATGCAGAATTATACGTACAGCAGATAGTTCGTTTGCATGGGGTACCAGTGTCTATAACATCGGATCGTGATCCTAGGTTTACTGCCAATTTTTGGAAAAGTCTGCAGACGGCGTTAGGATCTAAGTTACAGTTTAGTACGGCTTATCATCCTCAGACAGATGGCCAGTCTGAGAGGACGATTCAGACTCTGGAAGATATGCTCAGGGCATGTGTGCTGAATTTTCAGGGTAAATGGGAAGAGCAACTGCCCTTAGTGGAGTTTGCTTACAATAATAGTTTCTAGCAGAGCATTGGAATGGCGCCTTTTGAAGTGCTATATGGTAGGGCTTGTAGAACGCCCGTGTGTTGGGATGAGGTGGGAGAACGAGCTATAACAGGACCAGAATTGGTTGAATGGTCAATTGAAGTGGTTAAGATCATTCGTGAAAGGCTGAGGACAACGCAGAGTTGTCAAAAAAGTTATGCAGACAGAAGGCGAAGAGCTCTGGATTTCCAGGTAGGGGATCACGTATTTCTAAAGGTATCACCCATGCGAGGATTATCCCGTTTTGGTAAGAAGGCCAAATCGAGTCCGAGGTACGTGGGACCCTTTGAAGTACTAGAAAGGATTGGAGATTTGGCATATCACCTTGCGTTACCACCAAACTTATCGCAAGTGCACAACGTGTTCCACGTATCAATGTTAAGGAAGTACAAACCGAACCCTACGCACGTATTGAATTTTGAAGAAATAGAAATCGATGACAAAGTGTCATATGTTGAAAGACCGGTCAAAATTGAAGATCGAAAGGAGCGGGTTTTGAGGAACAAGACAATCACGATGGTTAAGGTTATCTGGGAACACCACGGGACTGAGGGCGCAACCTGGGAAAGCGAAGAAATGATGCAACGTCAGTACCCCCAATTGTTTGAGTAGTAGTAATGGTTGTAAATCTTAAGTACTAATGAGACTGTAAATTTCGAGGACGAAATTTCATAAGGGGGGAAGATTGTGACATTCCGAAATTTCCGCCAATTGGAATTTATTAAATAATTGAGTTTTATGAGATATGCTCGTAGTAAATTTCTCGCCCGAAACTGATTATTCCTGGGAATGCTAACCATTAGGGAAAGGCTAATAGGGGAAATTAAATTCGCATGACTAAAGAAAATTTGATCGTGAATAGATTTCGACCATTAAATCGCGCAAGTGATATTTTGAGCCACTGTTGGCCGATCCAAAGATAGTTAGGGGTCAGTTCGCCATTGTCCTAGTAGTGGATCGCGGGTGATTCCGTTGGACCACGAAATGACTTGACGAATGATTCCAAAACTATATCGAACGATCGTTCTCCTCGGATCAAGTGATTGATCTTCGCGATTTTAATGACAACCGAGGTCATCACGCATCGGACGGACTTGCACGTGACTCGATTTAGTATCAGTCATGAGTCGATTTCGCGAATTCCCCCAGCAAGCCGCTCAATAGTTCGAGAAACGCTCGAGTTGCGTTTAATAGAATTTAATTATGGAAATTTTGCCGAAATTGGACACCGGAAAATTTGGAAGTCACGCCGGAACGATAGGACGACGTTGCACGTGACACGTGTCAATTTTTGGTGTGCTCAATTCCTTCGGAAAAATTCGATTTGGACAAGAAACGGAGAATTGGACTATTTTACCCTTGAGAATTATTAAAGGGTATATTTTAAGAGTAAAGGGCATTTTGGTAATTTTGCTCTAAAATTTTGATTGGACAATTTTACCCTTGGATATTTTGGAAATTACAAGATTACCCTTGGATATTTTTGTGCAAGAATCGATCTCGGCCGTCGGATTAAGATAAGATCAAATCTGGACCGTCGGATTAAAATTGTGAGAGAGGGGTATTTTGGTCATTTTAAGGTTTGGTCTAAATTTTACTATTTAGGTCAAGACATACTCTCTCTCCCCCACTTCCTCTCTCCTTCGTGAACTTCCCCCCCTTTTTCTTTCTTTTTGGCCGTGGGTTTCCCTTCCCCCACCATACACACTCTTTCTTTCTCTCTCTCTCCCTTTCTCTCTTGCCGATCGCCTTGCCGGACCGCCGATCGCCGCCGGTCAAGCCGCCGCCGAGCCACCGCCATCCCCGCCTCGCGCCGCCCTCACGCAGATCACCCTCCCGCCGTCTCTCTCTCTCGGTTTCCCTCTCTCTCTCTTGGCCGTGAGGGCCGGCGCCACGCAAGTCATACCGTCGCCGTCTAAGCCGATCGCCGCCACCCGGGAGTTATACGTTGTCACCGTGATCCCCGATTGAGGGCCACCGCTTTCCGTTCTAGCCGTGGAAGTCTAGAAAGCGGGTAAGTCGCGCCTAAACCTAATTTAGGATTTCGGGTATCGCTGATGATTTTGGACAAAATCAGTATGGAATTAGGTGCGGAATGGCATGAATAGGGAGTGGAAATTTTATGGAGGCCATCGGGAATTAATTCGGACAATATTTATTAGAAATTCAGAAAATTGGGGCTGCGAGTTACTGTTCATTTACCTCGAAACACTGTTCATATGCCTTGAAACACTGTTCACCAGCTGTAAATTACTGTTCCTGGGGCTACGAGGGTCCGATTGAGACGCGAGTTGAATTTTTGGAACCTAGAAATGATGGAGAGAAAGTTCCGTGAAGGCTCGGAATTAATCCGACGCCAATTAGTCGGAGAAAAATGGGAATTTACGTGTTGGATGTTTAGTTAATTATAAATAAATGGTGGTGAACAAATTGAGCATGTGGTTGTGCAATTAGGTGATTATATGTGCTCGTTGGGTGTACTCGTGAGTTTGCTTAAATTAATTAATGATGTTACCATGTTCTATGATGAGTGAGCTTGAATTACGAGCTAAATAATGCGCATGTGGACTGTGAGTAGCGGGTCAATTGATTGTGATAATTGGGTGCTGAATATGTGCATGAGTAAGCTGAATGTGTGCATGAGTAAGAAAGAAAGGATGTGTGGCATGGCATGAAAGATTGTGGGAGGTTGTGCCGTCCTGAGGCGTGTACGTTTATGCGGGACGATGCCCGGTATTTCCGGAAGACTGCCAGTCTGAGGCGTGAACTTATACGCGGATTGTGCAGTAGGTGGTAGATATTGAGCCTGAGGCGTGTACGTTTACGCGGGCAAGAAACATGGCCTGAGGCGTGTACGTTTACGCGGGTCGGAAGTGTGGTGATAAACGATCGCAGTGTACCTGAGGCGTGTACGTTTACGCGGGTCATTAGCGAGTGATGTGGAAAGTGATTAGTGGTCGCAGTGTACCTGAGGCGTGTACATTTACGCGGGTCACTGGCAAGTGATGTGAGAAAGAGGATTTGAGAACGGAAAGAATGTGTACAAGATGAGAATGGGACATGCGCGTGTTTGCATCTGATGTAATTGTGAATGAGTGCGGGTGTGCGCATGATTGAGCCTGACCATATTAATTGATGTGCCTGCTTTGTGATTACTTGATGTACGTGAATGTGTGTGATTGCGTAATTATCTAGAGGTACGTGATAGCCTAGGTTGGGTTTAAGAGTGTACTTACTAAGAAGTGTCTCACAATTGTTTTCAACCAAACAATTTCAGAACCCCGACAGGATCCATGAATCTTCCGCCACCGACACCAGAACGCTTTAGAGTAGAGTCCTCAATGGATGGGGCGGTATAAGGGGACTCAGACTCAGAGGATAAGGAATCAAACTCAGAGAGGGTTTTTGGCGAGCACCATTTTTGGAGTAGTAGTAAACCCAGGTTTTCATCCTTGGAGTATCGGTTTTTGAGAAAGGCGGTGTACATATACATGTATGAGACAGTTTATAAATGTAAATATTATGGTATAAGAAGGAAATGAAAAGGATATGTACATTCTCCTGATTGTTCTCCCCAGTTTTTAATTGTCCGGGTTTATTTGTTGATATCCGCTATGGTAGTAAATCTCTGATGGCGTTTTGAGGTCAGCGACATTCCTGGGACGTCGCTTGAATCGACCAGAGGCGGATGTCGCGTGCCCATTAGGATTTAGGGCGTGACATGTAGTACCGAAATTTAATCGATGACGCAACACCCGTGATAGAGATACATGCCGGAATTGAATCGACGACACAAATCGAAAAGCTACAACTAAGGAAAAATAAAGTGTAGAATGGGAAAGTGAAGATAATTGAAAGATAACATTTTGATTGATACGGGGGGTCTCCGAAGAGCACAATGTGGCTATTTAAAGCCTACAATTGATGGTTATCAATGGAGGATACAAAGGGAGGATACAAATGGTTACAAACTAAGGTTACAAAAGATTACTAACATAGGTTACAAAAGGTTACTAACATAGATTACAAATGATTACTAACAGAAGTTACAGACGATTATAAATTGAGGTTACGAATGGTTACATAAACTTTACTACGTTCACAGTTTCTTCGACTCCATTATCTTGACGGTTGCATTCGAGATTGTCAACTCCACTTTTGTCGATTCCTTCATGTTGTCGATTCTTCAAATTATCACATGTCGATAATAACTAAAAATTGGACATTTATGGGTGCAAACACCTTGAAATTAAGTAGACGAGCTATATTCAACTAATTGTCACATCAATTAATATGCCAATTGCTAGCCCTAACTTCCAAGAATATGGTTCTAATTATTCATTTGGTTGTCATATTGTTTTGTACTTTCTTTTATATACTGTACCAAATGTATTTCAACCACTTGTTATTCCGAGGTGAAGTGCGTCATGATGCAAAGAAATTGATTACATCAATTTTCTAACTTCAAAATGAAGATATCTCACATTTTATTTAATATGTAGAACCATGTGATACGCTCACATGCGAAGCTTTACCAAGCGATTTCCATTGTCATGGTCACTTTTAAAAATCTAATCCTAGCAAATCTCTAATTTTGTATGCACAAAGGGGCTATGCAATGAATAATATTTTGGTAAAAAATCCTAGAAAATCTCTAATTCTTATGTATATATTACTAAAAGATCTCTAGCAGATGTACAATAAAAAAAGGGGCTATGCTTCTATTTTGTGTTTCCACTTTCCACTTTGTTCTATTGATTGTTGTTAGTTTTAGTCTGGCATGAACCAGTCTGGGTGCTAGATCATTAGATTGGTCTGTTGGCAACATCTGTAAATCATAATGGAACCTTTGGGCTAAACCCATCTTCCATGTACCTGAATGGAGCAAAGTCTAATGATAAACATGTGTCAACTCTCTAATTTGCGAAATTTTCAGGATGAGTGTCGGTGACAAACCTTACTTGCACACTTTGGCGAGTCTTTGGATCGGAAAGACTGTAAATATGGTTGTCATCCTTGCGACAATTGTCTCAAAGTCTCTTCAGGCCAATAAAATAACGGAACAAATATGCTGCCAAGTGACTCGGGCTATATGGCCACAGTTTGAATTTCCATTTCTTGGTGGTGGGAAAGAAAAAACAAGCATTCCCGCTTTTATCTAGTCCGCCTTTAGATGCCCACTATCTCCCTTTTTGCTTTCGCCTTTGCTTGTCCTCGACGTTTGGTAGCCAACAGAGGGGGAAGGGAGAAAATAATATTAAAAGCTAGGAAAAATTAGAATGGTTATTTGAATTAAAATGAGTATTATTGACATACTCTTTAGAGATATTAGTATGTCCTATGACTGTATATGGATAGAGGCGAATTGATAATCACAAGCCAAATCAAATCAGTAGATGAGGTTTATTAGTTTATCGGATAATTTGAAATTTTTATTTTGAGAACCGAATCAAAGGAAACTGTACGTTAATTTGTTTTCATGTGTGTAAGTCATACGATAATTTTCTATTTTTGTAGTTAGAATAACGGTTGGTATGTACATAAAATTCATAGATATTTTGCCTTGTACTCCTATATTTTATTTTTTGGATATTGAAACTGAAATTGAAATTCTTCATTAACTTTTTTCTCATATTTCTAAGAATGCAAAATGCTTTTATAGATCGTAAATTTTCACATATACCCACCTTGGTTATCATCTCCAACTACATTAGCAGATGACGATTCCGACCGAGTAACCTCTCATTGATGCACTGTGGGGATTGATTAATCCCCAGCCGCATTTCGAGGCTCTTGATTCATTGTTTTTGGCATTTGCACTTCCTAGAATTGAACCACAATGATCCCACCAAGCGTGCCAAAAAAGATGTTTTGCTGAAAATGGTCGTCAATGAAAGACCTTTCACCAAAGGTTAGATCTTTGATTTTTAGAAATGAATAGGGTTCTATGAAGATTTGGATAGGAAACAATCAAAAGGAAACAATTTGTATAGCTATACTATGAACTAAGAAACTCCAGGTAACAAAGAATAATGAATACGAATAAAGAATTGATCATGTAAATTGCAGAAAGATTTTATGAGTGTTATTGATCGTGGATCCTTTACAATTAGTCTTTCTTGGCCATTTATAGCCTTGTACAAGGTGTAACTGTCGAGAGCAGTTATTATTCAAATTCTAAATCTTAACTACTCCTGAGATTTCAGGCCTCAACTCCATTTACTTATAACCGCATGTTCATATCTTTAAGCAATTATCATTCAACTCCGTCTCTCCTTCTATATTTCCATCAATCTCGTAATCGGCCAACCTCTCTTCCTCATATGTCGATTTCTAGCCTTCACCAATTTCTTCCATCGATGATAGCTACCCTTCTCAGTTGTCGACTTGTAATAGTAGACTGCAGCTGTTCTGTCGATAATGCACCATGGACTCTCATCGATCCATTGTGACTCAGATTATTTTTGGGTGTCAACAAATATATTATGGGAAGAACACATCAAGATTATTCAATTTGGATACTCTCTGGTTGGTTTCCAAATTGATTCTTCTGATGTATTATTGACTTTAGTTGCGATCAATATTATTTTTCAAACCTACGTCCAAACCATCTTCCAAATTTGGACCACGTCCAAACCTACGTTTTGCTCATGGACATGGAAGAAGATCCTCGACCTGCGAGAACTAGCCCGAACCATCTTCCGGTGGAAGATTTTGCCTTGCCGGACGGTATCCTTCTGTTTTGATTTGGTGGCATTCTAAAGGGCCCCTTCATCTCTTCTTCAACAACGTAGATATCTACCATTCTCGAATCCCGCAGGAAGCCACAGTATGGGACTTCTTCCACTCTAATTGGCAATCATCACCCATTCTGCATAATATTATGGCCTGGATGGAAGCTCCCCCAAGCTTCGAAGATGATTCTCCGGATACCTTCACCTGGAGCCCTAACCCGACTGAACCCTTTTCGGTCGCCCAGGCTTGGAACCACATAAGGAGGAAAGGCCACCTAGTTTCTTGGCATTCCTTTGTATGGGACACTCATATAACCCCCCGCCATTCCTTCTTCTTATGGATTGCGTCATTGAATCGGCTTCCTACACAGGTTCTCCTTCTCCAAAATCGTTGCATTGATTGAGAATTTGTGCTTTCAATGAAAGACTTTCACCAAAGATTCCATCAACCATCTCTTCTTAGAAATGTTAGGGTTACTAGCACACTTGCTTCCTATTGGGCCACAAAATGCATTCTCCCATTGCGTAATCGTCCGTGGCCAGAACTTATCTCTTGGGCAAGCAAAGTATGTGGGGGCCTTTCTTTTGGCCATTGACTCGCTAGGTTCTCCTTTGGAGCTCTTTGCCATACCATATGGATGGAGCGGAACAATTTTCTCTTCAGGAACAAGGCTATCTTCCTTCCGGGAGTTCACAAGCACATTATCAAGACGGTGAAGGATAAATCCTTATCCTTAGGAAAAATTACCGACACTCCGAGAAATAGAAGACTTCGGAGGAATTGGGAGCTCTCACCTTCCATCTTCTCCAACTTGGATACTTAGCCCCTTGTTATGTATTCAACTCGCTGCTTTTCTTCTCTCTTGTTTCCATCTGCGGGCTGATTAGGTTCTTAGACCTCTTTTTTCTTGTTGTTCTAGTCTTTCTTTGCTTCCATGTATTGGGCTACCCTCCAAGCTCCGGTTGGTTTGGGTTCTTTCTTGCGGTTTAGTTGTTCTTCATGGACTCATCGATCTGTTTAGCCTTTTGTATCTAGTTCTGCTAGACCTTTCTCGACCTTGTATGGACATCTTTGTGTCCTACTTAGGTCAGGAGTAGGCTCGAGCTTAGGTTGTATATGGTGTTTTGAAAAGTTATACAAACATTACCTTTACCAAAAAAAAAATATTATTTTTCAAATAAACAAATATAACATCATCTCTATATGTTAGTTTAACTAACTGAATGATTTTTTTTAAAATTCAGTAGATAGGATAAACCCGTGCAAAGCACCCAAAGCAAGTAGTATCTAACTAATATAATAAATTATATTAAAATATACTTTTTGGACATTTAATGCATTTAATTTTAGTGGAGGAGTCTTTCTTTATCGAGATAAAAGTTTTAAAAAATTTGTAAGTAGTAAATTGGATTTTCAACACATTTAATGCATTTACTTTAATGAGAGGAGCCTTTCTTCTATAAATAAAAGTTCAAAATTTGGTAAATGAAAGCAAAAAGTTAAAATATACTTTTAAAGTCTCAATTCGATCACAGACATCTTATTGTATTATATATTTTTATATAGTAAATGAACAAGGAATAATAGTTATGCGATAAGGAAAAATATTTCAAATTATATTTAAATTTTTCATAATTCATAATATATGGATAGTAAATTTCATTATGTTACACCCGTTTTGCTTCGACTATGATGGATTATTTGCTTGATTTTCTTCCATATTGATCATTTGAAACCTTAGATCTAAAAACTTGAAACACCAACCAAACTTCACGATTAGCTTGAAAATCCTTGTTTATAAAACCCTAATTTGCGAACTCATCTTGCGGCAAAATCCCAGTCATCCAATCTGTGAATTTGATTTGAGACTAAACTCTTTCTCTGTCCGTTACCGGAAAAGAATGAAACAAAATCCTACTCAAACAAGTCGTCTTTGTTTAAAAGCATACGGCATCGATTTGGCTCCACTAATGTGTTCACTGTACACGTCAATGTCATTAGCCACACCTGGTGCCACATAAGTCTTGTGCTTTTTTTATTCCATGGATTTTTTTTTTTGGTAAGGTAAGTAATATATAAACTTTTCAATGCGCGACTTACAAAGAGAAGCCAAACACAAAAACCTCGTATCAGAAGTGACACAAAGAGGTGTCCCGATGGGTGCAAAGGTGTTGCGACTTTATCAAAAGGTGAACAACAAGTGCGCAAATACCTACGGCCCAAAAATTAGGCAATTAAGAGAAAGAGACTAATAATAAGCGAACAATAAGAAATCACTCAAAAATGGAGGACGGGATACCCCAATTGATCTGGGTCCTTCGATTAATGGGAGAGTCTTGAACCGGCTTGAGAGAAAAGCCTTTATCCCTAATCACCCGGCTTGAGAGAAAAGCCTTTGTCCCTAATCACCTTGGCAAGGTGATTGCGGAGGGCCGGCAAGTAGAGGTCCGGTTCCTAAATAGGATATGATTCCGCTCCGTCCAAATAATGTGGCACAAAGCCCCAAAGGCAAAGCGAGCAATGCGATGGTGAAAGTTTGGACCTCCAATAAATCGAGAAGTCCATCGGAGATTTTGTTGCCATGTACCATTTTGCCAAGAAAGTTTCCGATTAGCAGCCCAAAATTGCGCAAGGGTGCATGTACGAGGACACTTGAAGAAAAGGTGATTTATAGAATCTGGTCTATTGAGGCAAAAAGCACAAACACCTTCAGAGATTCTGTGGTAGTTAAGTAGGAAAACTTGCGTCGGCAGCCTATTAAGAGACATCACCCACATTAGAAAACCATGTCTTGGAGCAATGTTGCGGTCCCAAATGAAGGAATTCCAATAAACTACTTGTCCTCTATTCTGGATCAAGTCCCAGGCAGAAGAAACCGAAAAGGTTCCCGAAGAATGACCTTGCCAAAGTAGTCAATCACCCGTTTCCGAGTCAAAAAGAGGGAGAGATTCTGACCATGAATGGAAAGATTGGAGCACATTAGATTGGTGCCATTTCGAAGAGAAAAAATCCCATACGGAAGCCGTTCTAGAGATGCCCGAACAATAAATATCCCTATTCGAGAAGAGCTTGTAGAGAGGGCCTTTGGTGTGCCAGTAATCAAACCAGAATGAGATGGACCTTCCATCAACAATCTGCCATTTGAAAAGCTCCTGGAATTCCTGGCGGATATCTAAGATTTTTTTTCCAAGCCCAAGAACATACAGTTGGCTTGGAGGCAACCCAAAAATTTTTAGTTTTGAGAAATGTGGAATGTATTCACTTGCACCATAAGGATTCCTTGTCTGTGAAGAGCACCCAAATATGCTTGAGCATAGCCGCACGATTGCAATCTATTAGCCTACGAATGCCCAAGCCACCTTCTTGTTTGGGGAGACAGATAAAACTCCAAGGGACTTTGGCGCCTCCTACACCCAAATCTAGACCTTTCCATAGAAATTGTCTGAGGATTAATTCAATCCTCGACAAAACTGATCGAGGGAGCGTGAATACCGCACCTCATAAAACATGTATGGCATGTAAGACCGACTTGATTAGTTGTAACTAGCCAGGAAATAAGAGGAAGCGCTGGGACCACGAGCGTGCTCTATTGGTAATAGCATTGACTAGAGAAGTACAATCAGCCTTACTTAATCTAGAGGTGATAATAGGAACCCCGAGATAGCAAAAAGGAAGTGTACCTTCATGGAATTCGAAGGACCATAGGATTTGGTTACGAACATCCGATGTCCCTCCGGAGAAAAATATTTCGCTTTTGTTGATATTCGGCTTCGGGCCAGCCCACCGAGAGAAAAGATCAAGGCCTTCCTTGAGGAGGGTAGTGGAGAGCACGTTGGCCTTGGAAAATAAGAGGACATTGTCTGCGAAAAATAGGTGAGTGAGCCTAATGGCCTTGCATCGCCAAAAGAAATTGAAACCCGGGAGCCAAGTCTTAGCATTGAGGATTCCGGAGAAACTTCCATCACTAGGGTGAATGGATAGGGAGAAATAGGGTCTCCTTGACGAATGCCCCTACCGCTAGGAAAGAATCCATGGAGGGAACCATTGATGGCAATTGAGAATTTCGGGGATGTCACGCACTCCATAATGAGTCTAATAAACATCCGCGGGAGGCCAAAAGTTTGTAAGACTACCTCCAAGAAACCTCAGTCGACCGTGTCATAAGCCTTCTGAAAATCGACTTTGATGGCACATTTAGGCAAATATGGCTGATGGTGGAAACCCGCAAATAGTTCTTGTGCAAGAAGGATATTGTCGCTTATCCTCCGTTTCTTGACAAACGATTCTTGAGAGGGGCTAATGATAGAAGGCAAAACGGAAGCCATCCTATTAGCCAGGATCTTAGTGATACATTTGTACACCGTGTTGCAACACGCTATGGGCCTGAAATCATTCATTGCCGAGGCATTGGGCACTCACCTTGGGGATTAAAGTGAGAATGGTAGCATTGATCTCCTTAAGCAGAGAGCCGGATTGGAAAAAATCCTTTGTAGCCAATGTGATAGAAGGTCCCACGATTTCCCAGGAGGAGATAAAGAAATCAACATTGTAACCATCCGGACCTGGGGCCTTCCCTTTGGGAAGGGAGAACAAAGTGTTTCGAATATCAATCTCTATCACTGGTCTGGAAAGAAAATGGAACTGACTCTCATTGAGAGTTCGATCAACCACAGCTTGAATATCCTGAAGAGTTGGCTGAACCGGTGGCCCATTAGTTGCAAGCAAATTCTCAAAGTGAGTGACTATATGAAGCTGGACTTCAGCCAAATCACTAAGGACGAAACCATTATCATCAGTGACAGATAAGATACAGTTGTGGAGGTGTTTTTTGTTGACAAAATGGTGGAAATATTTGGTGTTGCAGTCCCCTTCAAACAACCATTTAATTCTCGATTTCTGCTTGAAAAAAGATTCCTCCTGGATTCTATGGTCCAAGAAAGCCTGGAGTTGATCCCTTTCAAGATTGGCCAGAGAGAGATTAAAGGGGTCAAGTGCCAGAGTATCTTGAGTAGAGGTTAAAGCTAACCTTGCATGAGCAGTACGGCTTAAGATATAAGAGAAGGAGGCCCGATTGAGTTGTTTCAGGCGCCCTTTAAGTAACTTAACCTTCCAGCACAAAATGTACATTGGAGTCCTAGCAATGTGCGAATCCCACACCTGTTTAACAGTATCCGAGAAAGAAGAATGAGACATCCAGTAATTAAAAAATTTGAAAGGCTTTCGGCTTGTCTCGAAAGGTAAGATTCTAACAATCATGGGAGTGTGGTCTGATACGCCCGGGGCCAAGAAGGAAGCCTCTGAATAAGAGAAGATTCTGGTCCAATGCTCATTGATAAGGACCCTATCAATCTTCCTTTGTTTGCGGCGCGCACCAGAAGATGTTGCCCAAGTAAATCTATGGCCGACAAATCTTAAATCATCAAGGCCGGCCTGGTCTAAACAAGTGCCAAGCTCATTGAAGGCAGGGATCCAAGAATTGGAGTTGCCTAATCTATCGGAGTGGCTTCTGATGGCGTTAAAATCACCAGCAACAATCCAAGGCTCACCGGCAAACTGGAGGCTTGACTAAATAAGATCAGACCAAAATGCACGCCTAGCCACAAAGGTGTCCTCCCCATATATCACCGAGATATGGCAAGACAAGTTCAATGACAGTAGATGCATACGCCCATGAATGGCTTGAGAGGAATTTGAGAGGACAACAAAATCCACTTGTGAAGGGTTCCAACCCACCCAAATTTGTCCACGAGGGGAGAACATGTAGTTAGAGGACCAACACCAACCCGGTAACAACCCAGAGGAAAAATTGTCAAAAAGAATAGGGTTGACTTTAGTCTCAAGTATACCAATAAAAGAAAGATTGTTAGATCTAACTAAGGATCTAATCTCTACTTGTTTGAGGGGGTTCATGAGACCCCTTATATTCCAAACACCAAAAAACATATGTACAGGAGGGGAAGGAGTTACCTCCTTTTTGTGCTTTTTGTGCCACCCCGTTTTCTAGATTTCGAGAGAGGCACCATGGTCGTCACAGGGCTACTACCAGGAGTGGGTAGAGCCATCACAGGAGCAGGAGGGGAAGTGTCAGGACACTCGGTTTGAGGTTCGCAACTTTGGTGCATCGAGGATCTCAATCTAGCAGTCGTCGGGTCAGGGGAGGGAGAGAGCTCCTTCGGGTCGCTACCAATATTATTGACTAATTCAACTTCAAGAGTATCCGAATCAAAACTATCCTCGGGGGAGGCTCAAGAAATCAAGCCTCGATCAGGGAGATTCTGTATAATCGCAGGAGCAGCCATGATCTTGGGGGCATGAGAGGAAGATGCCAAGGCAGGGGTAGGCATATGTACAGCACCTAACTCTGTTGCAGAGGAAGACACCAAAACAGGAGTGCGAGTATTTCTCTTACCGACTATCTCCCATGTGTCTTCCCCAGAGGGAGGGGCATCTGCAGCAGTAGCTACTTGAGTTGTAAGCTTCTGAGTGACAGCATGAACTTCACTAGGTAGAGTACATCTATGGCCAAAAGTTCCACAGGCAAGACATGAGACTAGTCGCCATTCATAGTTGACCTTGATCGACCAGGTTTCATCGTTCCAAATGACATCAACTGAATCGAGCAATGATTGATTAGCTTTGACCTCGATGCAAACCCTGGCATATAGTAGATGTTTTTTGTGCTCTTTTGGGATAATTTGATAACTGGGATCATCTTTGTCTCGAGAGTATAAGTTCATGCTTCTTCTTCTTTTTGTCATTTTTGAACGTCAGATATCTGGGCTACAGTTAACTAGCAAATCGTATTCTTGAAATTTGTACCTGTAAGATTGCACGAGCAGGGATAGCTCTTACATAGAATAATGAATTCATGAGAGGAAAAAAAATATCGGGATGTGTCTTCCTAGTGTTTCTGTTGTTTTGTATTCAATCAAGTAAAAGTAGTTGCATGCAGTGTTCTCTTTCTCTTATTAATATAAGTGACTTCACAAAGAGTTAACAATTTGTGTTATGGATCAGAATCAAGTGTATCATTTACTGTTTGGCCAAAGGTGGCAAGGGATATTTCATGTGGCGACAACTCTTTTCGAAGGCACCAAAAGTTTACGTAAAATCCACTTAACTAGGTCGATCCAAGAAGAGCATGCTCGCGAGTTGTGAAGAAATCCAAAATGAAACCCTATCAGAGGAACCACTTTTCTAGTCAAGAAGGCATCATATGTTTACTTGACTTTTCCTTTATTCTCAACAAACAGAACAATATGCCCGCAACGAAGCAAACAAGAACACAATATCTTATCAAATACAAATCGAGGGATTCGATCCGATTCTAGTCAATATCAAGGGGACTCCATGTTGGGGATGAAGAGGGAGCACACGAATAGAGGCGTGCTTGTAAGAAGGAGATAGCTGCACTGAGAAGTTTTGCAAAATCAAGGTCAGAGTAACTTTGACTTCGAGGAAAGCAAAGTTTTGGCCAATGCAAGTTCTAGGACCCCAACTGAAAGGGAAAAAACAGAGCTTGTTCTTGGTTGCTTTTGAGACTCCCTCGGAAAATCTCTCCGGATTGAACTCTTTGGCATCATCCCCCCAAATCTCTGAATCTTGGTGGATCAGGATAATGGGCAAAAAAAGCAGAACTCCTGGAGGTATTTGTATATCTCCCAACTTGGTTGTCTTGTGAACTGTTCTCGCTGTCATAAATGCAGGCGGATATAGCCGAAGCACCTCGTTCAGTATCATGCTTACCTGCATATAAACCAATTTGTTGTCAGCATGTTTTTGTCCAAAAAGACGTTGAGAAAGCAACAAAATTATCTAAACCTTGCCTAGTGGACCTAATTCATCTAACTGAATATCATTCATGTGATCAATATTGTTACTTCGAATGCAAAGTTACGATCCATAGGTCTCACCTCTGTCACTAGTAGAGGTAAGAACAATAACTAGATTTCAGGTCAGGTAGTTACAATTTCCTGCATTTTTCACTTTTAAATGTTTTGTTTGTCCATTTTTTTTTTGGAGAAATCTATTTATTAGATGTGAGTTTTGAAATTCGGGAATATATGTTGTGAAATCAAGATATACAGCATACTACAATACAACGAGAATCCTTACAATTTTCAGTCGGCTCAACCCATCAAAATCAGGTTTTTTTGTTGCTGAAAACTCGCAGAATTTCCTCTCTTGCTCTGTCTTGCCAGCTTTGGTACTTGCTCAACAAAATCAGAGTCCAAGTAAGCAAAATAGAGGCCGCCTGAGCCGCTCTGTTGAACGCTTTGCACTCTTGAATCACATCCACTATGCTCATACCCTTTTGATGCCCTGATTCTTGAATTTCTTTCATGTTTGAATTTAGCAACAGTCCCAAGAGATCATCGTCATCTACTTCTCCTTCCTTCATTGCCTTCTCTCTTTTGGTCACTACGTCTTCCAACAATCCTTTTACTTTACGGTCGATTTCTTTCATCCTCTTGTGCAGTTTGGTCGGCAAGAGGGGCTGCATTTTTTTTTATCCAAGTCAACTTCAAGATGAAAGCTTTATACGTTAATATGGTTTCTACAGTTTGTAGGTCTTGCTAGATAAATAAACTCAATCATTTTCATCCATTGTATTAAGTTTAGAAGTTCGAAGACAGAAATCGAGATAACAATTTGATAGAAGATTTGCCTTACCATACATTGTTTTGATAGGACAAAATTGTAGTGATCCCCATAGATTCCATGGATAGGGATTGAGTAAGTCGAACTGAAGTTTGTTACTCTTGTATTTATACTTTTACAACAACTAAAAGATCTCAAAATAAATTATTAATATGGCTGCGTTTGTTTCGTGAAAAAAGAATAATTTGAAAAATATTTTCCAAAAAATGATCGTCTGGATAACTTCAAAAAATGAATAAACAAAAAAATATTTTCATCTATAAACTGTTATCGATAATGAAATACTTTTTATTAGTTAAGTATTTCAAGCATACAAACGATCTTTTTTGAAAAATATTTTTTAAATTATTCATTTTTCGTAAAATAAATGGAGGCTAAATATGAACTTTACTTCCACGCAGGGATAAACGCGGTCTGCTGAATTTTGTTTGCGAGCCCAATTTGTTCTTGTTGAAGGAGGACGATGCCCCTGACTTGGTCGTAGGTACCACCAAAAGCAGCTCTACAGAGTACATCACCCGTCAAATGCTGCAGGTGAGGCCACACGTCCACTTCACCAGCCAAACTTTCCTTCTCCCATATCCTAATCATCTCCTCCCCCACTTGAACATGATGCTGTCACTGCATGCTGTAATTTTTCAATAAATCAAAAAGATAAACGAATTGAATGCATGTAGTTTCTATATGTTAGATGTCCATGGACCGCGAATTTCAGGTTCTGTTACCATGAAATGTTATGGGATTATTAATCATTTTAAGTTCCATTAGAAGTTGCATCTGTTCAGAAAATTATCAGCCCCAAGCAGTAATACCTTCAACTTTTCATAATGAAAAGCCGGGTTGATGATCTTTCTATGTTTGGCCCATTTCTCCCCCTCAATATTCAGGAGCTCCGATGTCAAGGTATCTGCAATGGCCTTGGGATGTGGCTTCTCAAAATCATTGACCCGTGAAAATATTTCCTTCAACATGTCTGAGTCCATGATGTTCAGCACAGGCATTGGCCCTAACCATGTAAAGCAAAGCTTCCCTGCAATAACCATTTTCAAAAGACATCATTTATCTAGACGTTAAATGGCTACCGGGTTCCATATTTCACCCATTTGTGTGTCAGGTGTTTAAACTAGATGCATCGAAAACACCCGACTCAAAACCCATCTAGCAGATCGATTTGCATGAGAAAATGAGCAATTTTAGTAGCCTTCCGACCGTTGCTGACTACGTAGCTGCCATTAATTTGTCATGTGACTTTGCCCCTAAAGCAACACGCTTAATGTTGGAAAATCTGCCCTATAGCAGGATTTAGTCAACTTGCTTTCATGATGATATCTCGGTTAAATTGCCGAAAAGAGACCAGAAATATATTTTCTTTAGCAGGTTTTTCGCTAGAAATTACAACCTTTAGTGAGTTGAAATCGTACATTGTTTTGCACTAGGAAATCGAGTTTGTCGAGTCAACAATATTATACCATTGGCTAGAAAAATTCCACTGCATCTCAACTTTGATAGGATGCGTACCTTATTTCTTGATGGAGTGATGATAGAAAGGGAGAACGCGAGGCACGATGTCATCGGAGAAAGGAGTAATGGGTTGAGATTGAGCTTGCTTGGTCATTCTGATGCTGTCTCTCAGATCTTGAAACAAAAGCCCGTAAGCAGTTCCATTTAGACCTTGTTGTCTTAGACTTTTTTCTAGCTTCTTCGGCTTCAGCCAAAACAAACTCAGTAATTTTAATGCGCAAGTGAAGAAGGGGACCAGAACAAGGGAGAGAACAATTGAATAAGTCAAGGACATTTCCATATTCTACGTTAAACATATGACACGCTTGTCTTCTTTCTATGAGAGGATTTAAATAGGACTCTTGGGGAGCGGAATTCTGGACACAACCCTAGACCAATATTTTTCAACAAAATATCCATTCTCAATGAGTGATTACAGCTTGCTTCTCGCAATAGAAAAAGGTGGTAATAGCGATGGTGCAATCCGTGCTTGGGCACGACCCTCGGGGTCATGCTCGGTGTAGCCTGTTCGGCAAGCCCTAGTAAAGATTATTTCTTCTTTCCTAACTGGTTTTGGTCAATTTAAAAGCAATGGATCCTTCGCAAGTGAAGAGGTAGCTAATATTCTACTTGAACTTGAAAGTAGTAAAGCGATTATTTCAAGTTACCTACGACTTAAATTGCTCACTTGTCAAACCTCAAAAATCAATACGGGGACAACATCTCAAAAATCAAAATGCGCAATCAAGCAAACTTTAGAGATCAATGAAATCACTTACACTCTTTGATTTCTCTTTTTTGGAAGTTTCCGTTGCCTGCTTGGGTGTCTGAAGAAATCTCTAAAATAGATTGGGGCTTCTCTAATTTTAGGCGAGGACAATTCACAATCAAGCCATTGATTGGGCCAGCAAGCAAGTTGGCGCCGTTAGGGTTAATCTCTGATTTCGCGATGCATATTCACAATTTGTTCCATAAAATGTGAAATAATGAGGTATATTTTGTTTTTTATTACGATAAAAATAACGATAAGTGAAATTAAAAATAATTTACAAGAAGAGTATTTTAGATTTATTATATGAAATTTGATCTTTTTAAAAGGCATACTAATTAAAACATTAGTATATTAAAGCTGAATTTTATCAGAGATTGTGAGTCTTTTACTTGTGTAGATTAGAAATGGTTATGTTAAAAAATAGATATTTCCTATTTGTCATTAATCACAAAAAGCGAATAAAAGGATTTTATTGACATGTAAAAGTAATCATAGATAGTAAGAACATAAAAGGAACAGGCACATCTTAATATAGAAATTTAAGAAATTAGGCAGAAATTTGGGAGGAACTAGATAGTATGACCATCCCTAAACATGAAATTTAGGAGATTAGGCAGAAGTTTGGGGGACTAGATAGCATTACCATCCCTAAACATGAAATTGAAGAGATTAGGCAGAAATCCCAAAACATGAAATTTAAGAAATTAGGCAGAAGTTTGGAGGGACCAGATAGTATGACCATCCCTAAAGAAGTTTAAATAATTTGCCTTTGGTCATATTATCATAAAGAAAGCAAAAGCGATTCTCGTAGTAGTGGGAGCAGCACTTGCTTGCCCCTCTATGGGTCCGCAGGGTCTATATTGTTAGAAAAACCATTGCAATAGACTAAACAATAAATAATCCAATTGAGTAACTAATCATTTAGCATCGTGCATGTTAATGGAAAAATAGTGATCTTTGACATACTGCTGCATTAACATAAATTTCTTCTTTAACTGCTTTTTCGTATTTCATCTCATTGGATCAGTAAAAAAGTTTCGGGTTGGTGCAATCTCCGAGAAAAAAGAGTGATGTTTTGAGAAATTTTCTTTATATTAATCTTATTCAAATTCCAAAGGAAATAGACAATTATGGTTGGAACTTTAGGCTGTCGATTGTTTAATTAACTTAGTGAATTAGTATTTCTTGATATAATAAGGTTATTATCTCTTCAACTCGGCGAGTTTGGTGCTCAAAGTGAGATTCCATAGAGATAGGTCTTCATTGAAATTATTATATAATAGATAACTTTTGAACTTTAGATAGCTTTATTTTTATTTTCATTTATATAAATTTTTCGTCTTAAAACTACCGCCATCTTTTTTTTGCTCAACAGATGTGTTAGGTTGGTTGTGATCTTGATAATTTCCCATATAAAAAATGTTCTATTTTGATATTCAAAATTAAGAGGGGGAAAGTACCAAAAAATTTATTAACCTATTGCATTGGTACTAATTTAGTCTTAAACTTTCGATTAGATCAATTTAGTCATAAACCCTTTTACATATATGCCAATTGAGTCCATCTATCAAATTTTGGCTGAAAAACGCTGATATGGATGCCGGCTATCCTATGTGGGGTGACCGGCACTAACTTGGACATTTTTTAATGATATTTTAATAATTTTTTGAATTTTTATAATTTATTTGTTCTTTCCTTTTCTTTTCTTTATTCTTTTTTACATTATTTTCTTTATTTTTTTACTTTCATTTTGGCCAAAAAATTAAAAAAATAATAAAATTTCAATTTTTAACAAAAATATATTAAAAATTATCTATGTCAGCATCGGTCGTACCACATAGGACGGTCACGTAGGACGGACGGTCGTGCCACGTAAAACTAAATTTGTACTAGTATAATACGTTTGAGAAAAAAAAATTTGGTACTTTCTCCCAACTAAGATGTGGTTTTTTGGGACGTGCTCTTCCTTGTGGTTTTGTTGCTTTTGTATTTAGTCAAGTACAAGTACTTGCGTGTAGTGTTCTCTCACTTTTTAACGTAACTGACTTTAGAAGGAGTACGGGTTTCAAATCAGGATCAGATGTATAGTTCATTTTTGGGTCAATACCATGAAAACTCTAAACTAATACACATGTGATAAATTTACTCCAAATTATTTTTTTGACCACAAAAAGTCCCAAACTGATACACATGTGACAAATTTATCCTCAACTTTTTTTTAACCACCAAAAATCCCAAATTGGTACACTTGTGATACTTTTACCCCAAATTAATTTTTTGGCCATAAAAAAACTTAAACTGGTACACCTGTAATAATTTTACCACGAACTAATTTTTTGACCACTAAAAACTCCAAACTGGTACATTTGTGACAAATTTACTCTCCATTAGTGTCCATTAAATTGAATTAATATCACGAAAAATCACAAATTGATAAACTTGTGACAAACAGAGGAGTAAAATCCCAAACTGGTACACCTATCAACTATCACATGTCATTGAACTTATCAATTTGACAGTAAAATTTAACGAAAACTAACAGAGGGTAAATTTGTCACAGGTATACCAGTTTGAGGTTTTTTGTGATTAAAAAATTAGTTTGGAGTAAAATTATCACAGGTGTACCAATGTAAAGTTTTTTATGATAAAAAAAATAGTTTGGGGTAAAATTATCACAGGTCTACCAGTTTGGGGTTTTTGATAATCACAAAATTAGTTTAGAATAAATTTATTACATGTGTATCAGTTTAGGGTTTTTCATGATATTAACCCTTCATTTTTTGGCCAAAGGTGGCAAGCGATATTTCACGTGGGTACAACTCTTTTAGAAGACACTAAAAGAGTACGTAAAACCTAGTTAATAGTTCCATCCAAGAAGAGCATGCTGTCGAGTAGTGAGGAATTCCAAAATGAAACAGTATTGTTAAGTGAGAACTTTAGTCAAGAAGGCATCGTATGTTTGCATGACTTCTCCTTTATTCTCAACAAACAAAACATTCTGTTTTATGTATGCAACAAAGAAAACAAGAGCACGGAATCTGATCAAATACAAACTGAGTATTCGATCCGATTCTAGTCAAAATCAAGGGGACTCCATATTGGGGATTAAGAGTGATAAAAGGAATAGGGCCATGCTTATAAGGAGGACATAGCTGCACTGAGAAATTCTGCAAAATCAAGGTCAAAGCAACTTTGGTTTCAAGCAAAGCAAAGTTTTGAGACTTCCCGAAGAATCTCTCTGGATTGAACTCATTGGCATCATCACTCCAAATCTCTAGATCATGGTGTTATAATATCAATAATGTGATCTCACATTTAGTTTATTATTCTCACAATCAGTTAATTTCATTAACGTTCATTGCCCAAGCTCGAGATATGTGATGACCGTCCAAAAGTCACGATAATGTCTTGATGGTAGACGTTATGTGAAGGTGTGTGAATGGACATAAAATGGTCTTCTAAGCCAAATCCTCTCATTATCAGAAAACACACCATCGACATTAAGAGGCCAATTGGCTAGAGATTTCTATTCATTGACCGTTCAACGCTCGACGATTCAGGTTATCAATCGAACTTCATGAATGGTCGGAAGTTAGTAAAGAATCTACATGTTTCCATATTTGATCATGATTATGCATGAGTTTTGTTCATCCATGCAAAATCGGGACATTCACTCCTTTAGTTTTTCTAACATTTGGTATCAAAGCATGGTTAAATCTCTCTCTTGATGAATTTTGTGAGATTTTGATTGAATTGAAAATTAGGCAATTTGGGGCCAAGAGGGAAATTGCCGATTTTGGCCAAATTTCGGTGACCCACCTCCCGACTTCAAACCAGTACAGTCACACCGCCATGGGAAACAAAAGTCCTAAGTCAATTTGGCATTTGGGTGATCACCGGAGGCTAATTGCGTGACGGAAGTTGTTAGTTAGGGTTCATGCATCCGATGGAATTTTGTTCGATTCCAGCCAATTTCTTTGGCATTTTCACCGATTCTTAGACCTATGTGGTCGTGCCAGCATGGTCTCCAAAACCCACAACTCAATTTGGTCGAAAGTGGGCTATCGGAGGAGACCCAAGCGGAGGAAGGCGCTGTGAAGTCGGGGTCACGCCGCTTTGCTCATGTGGAGAAGAAAAACAAAAGGCTTCAGGCACATGAGGATTTTACAAAGGCTTGAAAATCCAATCTACCCTGGCGGGAATCTAAAGTCTATCGACCTATCTACCCTAAACCTAGTAGGCAGAAAATGTGTTAAGTTGCGAATCCTGATCAAGTGGCTGAACTTCTATTACAACTTTTAGGTGTCGATAAAGGAATGGTCAAGCTAGTATATAGGAAGCCACATCTTGGGTTGACACTATACCTTACCCAAGAAAATTTAAAATTCCTAACTTCATTGTTTTCACTAGCGAAGATGACCAATCGACTATTGAACACATTGGTCAATTATTGCCCAATGTGGAGAGGCAAGAACAAATGAATTCCTTAGACTTAGATTGTTCCTTTTGTCTTTATCAAAAACTACCTTTACTTAGTATACGAATTTATCTCCTAATTCAATCCATACATGGGATGAGATGGAAAGACAAATCGATTCTCAATTTTATAGACTAATACATGCTATATCGATTGCTAATTTGGCTAGAATTTATCAATATGATAATGAATCAATCGATTAGTTTGTTGCTCAATTCAAGAGGGCTAGGAATAGATACCTTACTTCACTCCTGGAGAAAGAATTCACTAATTTGGCTTTCAGTGGATTAAAATTCAATCTTAGAGAAAAATTTGAAGGCCAAAATGTTGACAATTTATTCCAATTGACAACGAGAGTGTCTAAGTATGAGCAATTACTTAAGGATAGAGATAGAGGACCACATGAAAACTCTACAGATTACGTGCCTTTCGTGGAAAAGTATGAGCGATATGATGAATATGACCAAGACTATATTCAGCAATAAAAAAAAAATCAAATTTGCCAATGACAAGGGGGCACATGATGACTAGGGGCCATTTCGTTTCTCTTCTCTATCCTAAATAATGCAGGTAAACCATTGTTTAACCCCTTTGAGCCTGAATACTAGAAGAATTTCTTTCAACTTAACCTTATCAAGACATACTCCACACGGGGCAGAATGGAGGTAGGGTGACTTTACATAGTGGGACATGGATAAAATTTTCTTACTTTCACGTGAATCAATCTTCAATTGTCTTTATTACAGTTGGACTCAAAAGAGAATATAAGTGTCCTGAGATAATGAAAAGCATTTCTTTCTCTATTTTACACACTTCTATCCGTTGCATAACTCATTTGGGCATGCAAATTCAATTATAAAGCTAGTTGGTGATCATCCCACACACTAGGGCAAGGCACATGAGTCACCACGATAAAACAACATGATCCAGAGCATTTGTTGAAGATGGAGAACCTAAGAGTCCAAAATGTTGAACTGTTCAAGAGACATGACGGTTGATGAGTTTGAGAGTTTTCGGCAAAAGAACGTGCTGCAAGAAAATTGAAAAAAACGAAAAAACAAATCAAAAAAAAAGAAAAAAGAAAAAAAGAGAGGAAAAAAATGAAAAGAGAGAGAAAAAAAGAAGAGTGAAAAAAAATGTTGATATGAGGCCTAACTATTGATGGGAATAGAAAGTCAAAGTGTTTGTATCAAGCATGCGGAAAATCATCCCCAGTAAGGAGCGGTGATTTCACAAGTTTTAGAAGGAATAGTGTTGGACTCTCGCAGCCGATGAAGCGTCTACACAAGAATACAATCCCCAGTGAAAAAAGAAGATTGGTATTGATGCCGATACGATAGCCAGCTTCAAAACCTCCTTCATTGAAAATCTTCCTTGAGCCTAATGAATCCTTTCGTTTCTCGACCCATTAACCGATCCTATGGTATGTCCCTTATGAAATCTCTTCATATTAGGGCACTTAAATTAACGTAAAAATTTCAAAAGTTGAAAGCTTTTAACCGAAGAAGTGTGGGCAAGATTGTTTTTATCCCATTTGCAGGGTTCTTAACTTATAACCCTGACGGAGACGAAGAATAAAGAATGTTTCTTTCTAAACCATAAAAATTGAATTATCCCTTTTGCTAAACTGCTGACCAATTACAGTCCTAATAAAAAAAAACCCCTCAATTTGGAGAGGTTATCACTTACGAGAAAACTCAGACCTTTGTCGACTTGACCATAATGGTGAGATCAAGTGATTGCTTTTCTTTTCCACATTAATGGATGAGACAAAACAACCTTCTAAATGAGAGTGAGTGAAAAGTCCTTTGAGACTAAAATTCTCTCATTTAACATTTTGAGTAGATCCTCATTTAATATTTTGAGTAGATCCACATCGTGAATGAAGATCTTCTTGATGATGAATCTTTTCCGTGGAAATTTGGTGATGCCGACATTGTAGAATTATCATGCATAAACCCCCAACTGATGAGTTTAATGAATGAAAATGAGTTTTTTTCTAGAGATGTGTGCTTGTTCTAGGATAGACTGTGATTGTTTATCCCTTGAACATACGTAGGTTTGCTCTATCTATGCTTGATAGGAAACGCCCCTTTGAAGATCAAAGCCCCCTCCTTCTGACGGATAAACACTTCGGTAAACCGGAATCTTTTCAAACGACTTCTACCTATTTCGAAGCTCCGAGTGCTTCACTTTTAGAGACCCGAGGGCCATCCAGGTAGGTGCTTTATCCTCAAATGAGGACCCCCAATCCAAGATATTTCGGGCACCCGGGGGTCATCAGGGTACCTAACTTTTCAAAGCCTCAAGGGCCATCCTAGTGCTTCTTTTCCCGAGAATTTGCATAGCCCTGAGGGTCACCCAGGAGCCCGTTGTCAAAGATCTTAATGAACCTAGAGGGCCATCCGGGTGTTCTCCTTTTAAGACATTCCGAATACCTGAGGGCCATCTAGATATTTGTTAATATTTTCCAAGCCCCTGAGCGCCATCCGGTTGCTTATTTCTTAAGATATTTCAAATATCTAAGGGCCATCCAGATGTTTGTTAAGGTTTTCCTAGCCTTGCGTGCCATTTGGGTACTTGTTTATCAGTACTATTTCGAAGACTTGAGGGCCATCCACGTGTTCAAGTTGCCTAACCTTGGAAACCCTAAGGCCATCAGGGTGATTCGTTTCAAGGACCTGAGGCCCATCCTGGTGTTTGATTGATTTAGGGCCTGTTTGGCAAGTTGCCAAATAGTAAAAATTTCTGTTCTTTTGTTCCCATAATCAGTTTGGGAACAAAAATCTATTTGTTAAATTTTTTGTTCCCAGGCACAATTTGCAAAAAATTGTTCGCAGAATTAGTTTTGAAATAAAATCAAGAAAAAAAAAAAGTAGCTTCTTGATTTTGGGAACAATTTTTCCATTTCTGATTCTTTTTAATTTTCTTCTTTCTTCTTGATTTGTTCTTCTTCCTTTTTGGTTTGTTCTTCTTCTTCTTCCTAGCCTACCGCCAGCTAGCCACAGGCCAAGGCCGGCAAGGGCGTCATTACCCTCACTGGTGGCCGGCAAGGGTCCCTGTCGCGATTGACCTCCCGAGCCTTTTCGAACGACACACGAAAAACAAGAGAGGCTCGTCTGGTACGTGCTAAGTCTAGGTTTAGGACTTAACTCGGGCTCTCCCAAGCCCATACCATACGCGACTTAGGGTTTAAATATTTAACATGCAAATGGTTTATATCAAGAAATCGCCACTAATCGATTTGAGGTGGGTCGATTAGAAACCCAAATAAGGTGACGGGAGAATCACCCTATTCCTACGAACCAGAGATTAACTGAGTTCGGAGACTTGGTTACACTAATTGGATAACTAATGCCATTTCGGTACCATTTTACCCTATTCATTTTTTGAAAACATTTGTCAATCAGTTTGGATTGATTTTAGGACCTTTCTCCTAACATGTGAGATGATCAAGCGAGTGCGTAGTCAGAAACGATCAGTAGTCATGCAGATATGCAGCCCTAGGGTCCTAATCCTAGATAAGTCAGATGACATTCAGAAACACAACAACTCATGCAATTGTATTAAAAAAACATGCATATTAACCCTACAATAGTAAAACATGCAACATATTACCGTGCGATTTCAGACTTGTTTAATTTAAATAAAATAACAACATGCATAATTAGAAAGGATTAGAACACCCGGATAAGTCATGAAAAAAAAAAAAAATTCGGATTTTTTGGAAAAAAAAATCGAGATAAAAAAAACGAAATAAGAAAATAAAAAGAATTTTTTTATAATTTTTTAATTAATTTTTTTGAGGAAAAAAACGAGATAAAAAAACGAAATAAGGAAACAAAGGAAAAGAAAAAAAAAATTGAAATTTTTTTTTTTTTTTTTGAATTTTTTTTTATTTTTAATTAAAAAACGGAAAAGAAAAACCTTATTTTTAATTTTTTGAATTTTTTAAATAATTTTTAAAAATAAAAATAAAAATAAAAATAAAAATAAAAATAAAAATAAAAATAAAAATAAAAATAAAAATAAAAAAATTAAATTTGAATTAGGATCCGGGTCGGTCAAAACCGACCTGGGTCAACAGACCCGACCCACCGCGTTGACTCGAGTTGAACCCGTTGATCCGAATCGGGTCGATCCTACCCGGGTCAACGGATCCGACCTAGGTGTTGACCTGGGTCGGATCGGGAACAAACTCGAAGTCAGCGGATCAGGCCGGGTGTTGACCCGGGCCGGATCGGCCGATTCGGCCGGTCCGACCCGAAATACCTGGACCATGAGGAGGCGCCGACGAGGCCAAAATTTGGCCGTCCGCCGGCCGACCCAAGCCAGCGCCACCCCCGAATCTTCCCCTTAGGATCGCCTTCAAGCTACACCACTCACTAAGCGCCCGTGGGGCCGCGTTCCTGTGCGGCTGACGAAACAAACGGGCGGTGACTCGTTGCGTCCGAACATGTAATTGGAGTGCGACAAAAGCGAGAATTTGTGGCCTCCTCCGGTGATCCGGTTAGCTCGGTGGCGGCGGCTGCTTTGGCCGGAGGGTGGGGACGTGTTGGAAGCGGTATGGGCGGGCTAGCAATAAGGTAGGCGAGTCCGGCCAAACGCCCATCTTAAAAACAACAAGGGAGAAGCGAGGGGCTATATCGGCCAAGAAAGCTCCTCCTTGGCTCTTTGCCGGAGGTTCTCTCTCTGGCCAAGGCCTCTCTCGGGTTGTTGGCTTCCCTTTTTCTTCTCCCGTGGCCTCGGTATGTTATCTCTCTCCTTCTCTCTTCTCGGGCCTCTCTCACTCTGAACTCTCTCTTTTTTTCTTCTCTCTTCGTCTTCTGTTTCTCTCTCTGTTTTTTGAAAAATCCGCCGGACCCTCTCTCTCTCTCTTTGGCTATTTATAGCGGGACGGTAATCCTATGCCCCCACGGTCAAGCCGACGGTTGCGACCTGGCGCTCATGCCCGAATTCGCCGCCAGGCCGCAGGGGGGCGCTACGGCGGCGTGTTGAGGAGAAGGAGAGAGAGGGAGACCGAAATGGGGAGAAGCGGACTAGCAATTAATGCCGGGCCCCTTTGGCGTGTTTTATCCGAGCTTCCCCGGCTTGCTAACGACAATGACGAGGCGCGGCGTGGCGTGCGTCTGACGACGTGCGGAGCGGGGTGAATGAATAGGGCAAGGGACGGCGGGGGGGGAAGGGAAGGAGGAGAAGAAGGAAGAAGGGGGCGGGGCTGGCCCAGACGCCTTGTGGGGGAGAAAAAAAAGGAGAAGCGGGTTGGGCCGGAGGGGGAAAAGGAAAGAGAAAAAGAAAAAGGGCCTTGGGCCCGCGGGGGGAAAAAAGAAAAGGAAAGGAAAGAGGAGTGGGCCGACGGGAGAGTTGGGCTCTTGGGGAGGAAGAAAAAAAAAAGGGGGGCCGGGTTGGCCCTATTCGACCTTTTAAAGGTTTTTTTTTTTTTTTTTTAATATATAATTTCATTTTTAATTAACATTTTAATAGACCATATTAACACAAATATGCCTAATTTCTACATGCAATGCATTCAAATAGAAATATTTTTTGTTTTAGGAACTAATAAATTAATTCCTAAATTTTGCGCAATTGATTTTGGGCAAATTAAAAATAGGTGTCAACAGCTACCCCTCTTTGAAGGTGAGCTCGTAGAGATTGAGCTCGCAGAGATTAAGTTCGTAGAGGTTACATTCAAAGATAAAATGACACCTAAATTTGGCCCATGCATGTTCGATGAATGTTATTTTTTGCGAGACCGTGAGTCTCATTTTTATGATGCGATAAAATGATGCATGCTAAAGCAAATAAAAACATACCTGGGATTACTTACCTTGCCGAAAGGTAGAGTAATTCCAGATAATTGATATTGTGTGTCGAGGACCCAAACCTTTCTTCGGTGGCCTTGACGAGGGAAATGGTTTGTCTAGGACCCGAACCTTTCTTCAGTCGCCTTGACTAGGGATTGTTTTGCCAAAGTACCTGAGGATCCTTGCCCAAGGATTTGACGGTTTACCTGGTGGGTCCTCGTCATCAGGTGTTGGAAAGCCCAAACGATGAGCACCTCGGGGTCCTCGCCCGAGGATTTGATGGTTTGCCTGCTGGGTCCTCACCATCAGGTCTTGGAAAGCTCAAACGATGAGCACTTCGGGGTCCTCGCCCGAGGATTTGATGATTTGCCTACTAGGTCCTCGCCATTAGGTCTTGGAAAGCTCAAACGATGAGCACCCCCGGGGTCCTCGCCCGAGGATTTGATGTGAACAGAAGGACTCAATTCTGTGCTCAGAAGGGTGAACAGAGGGGTTAGTCCAATATTCAAAGGGTACCATAACAATTGTAAGTACATGGATTTTTGGAACCAAGCATGAGTAGAATATACTTACCTGGATACGTTCCTACCTCTTAAGAGCATGTCTCCTGTCAGACAAGTTTTTCTTTGCGCAAACCCGTACGCATTCATTGGAGGAATGGACAACTGAGGCTATTCTTAAATATTGTACGAAATATCTTGACCAGCTAGTCAAGATGCATTTCATTTTCAAAGAAACACCCGATTTACCTTCTGGGTAGTTTGAAAAGAAATTTGATGATTTTGGGATCGGATAAGGGCAGAATGTACTTACATGGGCACGTTCCCAGAGGTTTGATGTATCATCTGCTGAATAGCCAACGTTTTTCGGGGCATCTCTCTTGGGATGATAATGAGGGCTTTTCCAGGGCCCGAATTTTTGTACTCTATCACTGGGGACTAAAACTCTGAGCTGTCAAAGATGATTAACACAAACATGCATGCATTCATCAAGGATAGACAAGCTGGGCTATTCCAGAGTGTGCATTTGAGGGTTCATGCATGATGATTTTACCACATTTACATCACCAGAAATCCCCCAAGGGTCAATCAAGATAATTTTTTCACAAGGTGGACTTTCTCGAGATGACGAACGAGGGACTTTCAGTCAGAGAGGACTTTCCACTCGCTCTCATTGAAAAGGGTTGTTTGTCCTATCCATTAATGCAGGAACATCGAAAACACTCAATCTGCCCGCTATCCAATCAACAAGGGTCTGAGTTTTCTCGCGCAAGGGGTACAATACTGCCAATCTGAGAGGTCTTCTTCAGGGTCATAATGTAGGCTTGGTCAATGGCTTAACAAAGGTTATTGTCCAAGTCAAGGCCATGAAAGAAAATATTCTGCAATTATCTCTGGGTTTACAAGTCAAGAACCCTGCAAAACGAGATAAAAATAGTCTTACTCGCACTTCCTTGAGCGTTGTTTATAAACAATTGAAATTCCACGTTAATTCAAGTGCCCCAGTCAGAAGAGACTTTATGAGGGATGTAACGTGGGCTCGGTTTTATAGGTTGAGGAACGAAATGATCGTTGGGCTAAAAAATGTGTGTAAGGGTAAGAATTGGTGATCCTCTTGGCATTGTCACCAGTCTTCTTCTCCACCATCAGGATCCTTTTGGAAGACTCCTCGGGTAATCTTGTGTTTTAGTATCTTTAACAACTTTTCCTTGAGGAGCTTTTGTGTCAAGCATTTTTCTGGACACCATTTTATCTATCATGTAGCATATCTTTGCCAAGATAAAATTCCTAAAGTAGGAATTTATATCAAGGAAGAACTCAAGTTTGAACCCTTTGGGGTCGTATACTCTCCACCATTTAATAACTTTGAGGTATTTGAGAGCACGTTATCCAGAAAATAAGAACTTTTTTCTTCTCATCTTTTTCATCGTTTTTCTTCTTCTCCTTTTCTTCTTTTTTTTGTTTTTTTGTTTTTTTTATTCATGGGCATTGGCCTTACTTTTACCAGGCACACTGCTTTTTCATGCCCCAATTTTTCAGCATTTTTTTGCTGTTCTTCTGGCGATGTCAGGACTAGCCTAAACAAAGTTGAACAGAACAATGTTTTTAGGCTCTCGGAGTCTCCATCTTCATTTGGTACTTGGGACCGTGATACTCAAACTGTGGTGACTTTTACCTTGCCCCGGTGTGGGGGATGATCACCAATTAGGTTCATACGAAATGAAATTGTCGGCTCAATTGGGCTAGCAAGGGATAAAAGTGTATGGGATAGAAAAAGAATTGCTCTTCATCATCCTAAGGCACTTAAATTATCGCGAGAGTTCATCTGCAATAAAAACACTCAAAGATTAAGGCAAGTGAGAGCAAGAAAATTTCTATTCGTCTTTTCATCTTGTACGAGCTGTTGCAGCTAATGATCCTAGAAAGTTTTAGATATTACAAACTCTCCATCCTTCTTGTCTTGCTCAGTGAAAACATCACTGTTATCAATATTGGCATTTTGGAGAGGCATTAGTTTGCTGCTTCTCTCTTGACAAAACCCTTTTAGTCTCGACTGTTAGGCCGTCGATGGTATGCTTGTTTTGGAGGATTCTGTCGAGGATCACGGGTTCCATGAAAACAGCGAGATCGAAGCCATGGGGGCAGTGACCAAAAAGAATGGATATTTTTCTTGTTTCCTCTAAGTTTGAATCCATCCTATGAGACTAATTCACCTCAAGCTGCCCCAATGTGGGGTGGTTCTTGACAGGGGTAATTTGAAAGGAACCTCCGAGTGTGCAGGCTAAAAAATGGTCAAGTAAAGGATCAATGGTAGTGTATGGGGCAAAGAAATGAACTGCCTCCCGTCACTTTGGTTACCGTACCTTATGCGAGAAATCCCTTTACCTTGTAGAAATGAAACTCTTTCACTCATCTTGCAAGAGTTTGGTAGGTAAGAATGTGTATAGACCAGGGGTTGCCTCTCATCATTCTGACACACCTCGTTCAATACACCAGAGTAGTTCGACACCGCTTGTCGAATTATCAAAATTTTCACAAGGAATTGGTGAATTTAAATAGGTAAAATTATCATGCAAGAGTCCCTTTCCATGTAATGCACTTGAGGAAGAAAAGTATCTATTTTCTTTAATTATTTCTTCCTTCTTGCTTCTTTTTACTTTCATGAGAAAAGTTTATTTATGGAAAGGGATACTTACCTATGTTGGGACAGTGAGGCATACCTGCAAGGTAATAAGAAAGATCGTGTTAATGAATGGGCTTTTTAAAGGGCAGGAATTGGAAACGATACAACATTACCCTTCGTGATTCCATTCATTGGAGATTCAACTGACAACTCCTCGAGTTTTCTCAGATGTTGATAATTCTCTTCTGACAAGAACAGGAATTTATATTAGCAATGAGAGGATTGAAGGTAAATTGAAAACGATACAGATTACCGCTCTCCCATTTTGCCTTCAAAGCTAGCAGAGTCTTTTCTCCTCTTTACTTTGTTCAGCCTTCTCTGCCTCAATCTGCTTCTCCATGTTCTTGGTCTCGAAGCTCGAATGAGATCCTCTATAATTAGGGGTGCCTCTAGTTGGAAAGTCCTATTATCGGTGCATCTTTGTGTAACCTTGATTACGGTATCTTTGAGGCATTTTTCGAAAATCTTCTGATTTCCGACATGCACAGGGCATGTGCAATTGCTTGCATGGGGATCTTCGTAGCAAAGCTAATCTCTACTTTAAAGGTCTTTGACCGATGTGGGCATGACTGACGTCGAGACCTCCATGATTGGTAAGACTAGAATTGACTCTATCTTGTCATATGCAAAGTCCTTTCCAGTTGCTTGCACAGGATCTCTATTCAAATTTGCCCTACATAAAAGGAAAGAATGTGTCATTTCTAAGCTAAAGTGGATGAACTTTAGGAACGAAATACACCCTTTTTTACGGACTAGGGGATTGCATGCCCCCTAGTCTACTTTCCCAATTAAGCATTTCTTTGACTCTGTGGGGCTGATGTCACTCACTAGCAGTAATGAGATTTGTCCCATGTTTCATTTGAAGATTGAATGATTTTTGCTCGGATTGCCTCTATCAAATTAGTTGGTCTGCTAGCCTCACCAAGGTCTGATGTGCTCTTCAGTTTGTGTCATTTCCAAATGTCCCTTTTGTAATAACAAATCAAAAAGGCGTATGCTCTGAAACATGAAGTAAGCGAGTTAGAAAAACAAACAGGGTTGTGAGCATGCATGTTTTTCCACCACCGTTCTTTTTGTCCTTTTGAAAAATGACAAATCATTTGTTTTATTTTCAAAAGCTTAGAAACAAGGAAGCATGAGGAAGCCCGGGCCTCAGAACACTTTCCTTTGCATGGCTGGATATCATCAACGGGCCGGTTTGGTGTACTACCTCATACCCTCAAAACATTATTTGTTTACATAACATGGATTTACAACCTCAAAAGAAGGAGAGTTTAAAAAAAATTCTTCCGGTAGAAATAATGACAAAAAGCAAAATACAAAGATAGCCTCCTTTTTCAGGGATTCATGCAAAAGGATGACTGAAGTTCAACTCAAGCAGACTTGCGCCCATTCCTTTCACCGGTCTCGAATGAGAAAGTCTCGGTGTCCAGCAGGTTTTGAAATCGGTGCTTAAGAGTATAGCACCCATCAGTTGAATGGCCCACCTCGCCCATGTTATAATCACACTTTTTAGACGGATTGTAATTTGAAAAGCTTTCAGGATTAGGTCATTTTGGTTCGGTGAAAAGCAGTCCCTTCTTCTGAAGTATTGCCAGCATCTGAGACGAAGATCCTGGGAGGGGAGTGAACTGTCTCCGGCTGTTTTGCTTTTGTGATGGAAGGATACTGGGTTTGTATTGTTCACATTGCATGAACTTTAGGCATAGGGTGCTCAATTCCTTAGGATTAGGAGACTCGTGGACATTGTCAGCTATGACATCTTTACCTTTTTGGTTGACACTGGAGGGCTCCATTTGAATCATCACCCCTGGTCTTGGATAGCAAGATGGAGTCATGGTGAGTTGGTCTAAGCGGACTGATAGGTGTTCCACTTGTTTTGAGAGCTGTCGAAGAAAGGCAAAGACTTGCTTCATTTCGGTCTCCATTTTATTGAGATGGGCATTTTCTTTAGCCATTTTTTGTAACTACCTGCAAAAACGCTGATATAAATGAGTATAATGCCCGATAAAGAATCATTCTATAACCTAGTCATAATATTATTACATATTTTCTTTATTTGCAAAGAAAAAAATAAGCAAAAAGGGTTTTTATTAATATCAACATTACAGGCGGTGTCCCCGGTCGCCTCGGACCGTGACGCTTACATCCCCGGATACCACTGGGCCGAAGGCCTCGATGGTGTCTTTAAGGGGCAAAAATTTTTATTTAAAGCATAAAAAGCGGCCCGAGTTATATTAACATTAGTATAACCCAAAAAATACTTTTATAAAAGAAAACAAAAAACCCCTAAACATAAATACTAGGGAAAATATATAAAAATGAGCTTTTAACAAAAAAAGGGCGCCCTTCCCGGATGCTCATTCTATAAATGATGGGAAAGCTACAGTTCTCTAAGAGCTGCTTATTTTCACGAACAAGCTTCGCAATAAACGTATCCCTCGTCTCGTCGGTCCCACTGTGCCAGTAAAAAAAAAAATTTTAGGAGAGGGGACAAATTAGGCATCATTTCCTCCCATCGTGTATAGAATGCAATCAACGGGTGGCCTAATAATAACAAATCAATTGAATTACTAGGCTGCATAATAAAAATGAGAAAAGGATAGAATATATACCTTTCCTTGAACCATAGCAACGACATACACATGAGGAGTGAGGCTCGATTTCTATCTAGACTGGTTTAGCAAAGTGAAATTAAAAGGGTGTCTGACCGTCGCAGTCTCGCGTTGGTGTCAAGTCCTTTTAATCTCGGCCAAATTGAAAGGAATATCTTGTAGTCACGCGAATAGCGGCTAAAGATACTTCTTTATGATTTTTTAGAAATAAATTTCGGGGAAAAGAAAGGCAACCTCTACATCGTGGGCTCGCGTTCGAGGTCGTATCTTTCTTAACACCATCTTAAATGCCCTATCGCGGCCCGGGTCCGGCAGCGTGGTGGTGTGTGCAACAGTGTAGTGCTAAATCATTAAAGCATACACAACAATTTATAAACAACCAATTTGAACCTGCAAAACAAATAACACCTCAATGTCAGGCTCATACCTGGAATCCTTATTGCCAAACAAAAATTATTTTGAACAGGGTAAAAATTTTGGCTTAAGTCCACTTTAGAAAATACAGATCCCCAGTCGAGTCGCCAGTTTGTCGCGACTAACCTCCCGAGCCTTTTCGAACGACACACGAAAAACAAGAGAGGCTCGCCTGGTACGTGCTAAGTCTAGGTTTACGACTTAACTCGGGCTCTCCCAAGCCCATACCATATCACGACTTAGGGTTTAAATATTTAACATGCAAATGATTTATACCAAGGAGTTGCCACTAATCGATTTGAGGTGGGTCGATTAGAAACCCAAATAAGGTGACGGGAGAATCACCCTATTCCTACGAACCAGAGATTAACTGAGTTCGGGGACTTGGTTACACTAGTTGGATAACTAATGCCCTTTCGGTACCATTTTACCCTATTCATTTTTTGAAAACATTTGTCAATCAGTTTAGATTGATTTTAGGACCTTTCTTCTAACATGTGAGATAATCAAGCGAGTGCGTAATCAGAAACGATCAGCAGTCATGCAGATATGCAGCCCTAGGGTCCTAATCCTAGATAAGTCAAATGACATTCAGAAATACAACAACTCATGCAATTGTATTAAAAAAACATGCATATTAACCCTACAATAGTAAAACATGCAACATATTACCGTGCGATTTCAGACTTGTTTAATTTAAATAAAATAACAACATGCATAATTAGAAAGGATTAGAACACCCAGATAAGTCATGAAAAAAAAAATTCGGATTTTTTTTTGGAAAAAAAATCGAGATAAAAAAAACAAAATAAGAAAATAAAAAGAATTTTTTTATAATTTTTTAATTAATTTTTTTGAGGAAAAAAACGAGATAAAAAAACGAAATAAGGAAAGAAAGGAAAAAAAAAAAATTGAAATTTTTTTTAATTTTTTTGAATTTTTATTTATTTTTTAATTAAAAAAAGGGAAAAGAAAAACCTTATTTTTAAAACTTTTTAATTTTTTTGAATTTTTTTAATATTTTTTAAAAATAAAATAAAAATGAAAATAAAAAACAGTCAGGTCGGTCGAATCCGGGTCGGTCAGAACCAACCCGGGTCAACGGACCCGACCCACCGTGTTGACCCGGGTCGGACCGGCTGATTCGAATAGGGTCGGATTTGACCCGGGTCAACGGATCCGACCCGAGTGTTGAACCGGGGCGGATCGGAACGGACCCAAGTCAACGGATCCGACCCGGGTGTTAACCCGGGTCGGATCGGCCGATTCGGGTAGGGTTTGACCCGAGTACACAGACCATGAGGGGAGGCGCCGGCGGGGCCAAAATTTGGCAGTCCGACGGCTAACCCAGGCCGGCGCCACCCCCGAATCTTCCCCCTAGGACCGCCTTCAAGCTACACCACTCACTGAGCCGCTGTAGGACCGCCGTTCACCGGCCGGCGACGAAACAAAAATGGGCTTGATTGAGGCATTTCGTAGAACATGTGGTGGGTGCGACAAAAATCGAAGAATTTTGGCTTCCTCTGGCGATCCGATTAGCTCCGGTGGCTGCCGCTCGCCTTCGACGGAGGGTGGGGACCGTGACTGGAGGCGGTATGGGCCGGGACTCGCGCGACAAGGTGATGTAGAACGGTTAGCCTGTGATTATCTTGAACAATGTGATCGGCCATTATCGCCGGAAATCCCAATAGTTTTTCTGACTTTGGGGAAAACAACCATTCAAGCAATTTCCTATATTATTATTTAGGCAATTTCCTATATTACCAGTCAGGCAGTTTCTTATATTATCATTTAGGCAGTTTCTTCAATTATTAGTCAGGCAGTTTCCTAGATTATCATTTAGGCAGTTTCTTCAATTATTTGATTTCCATTAATATTATGAGTCCTATCTCTATATATAAGATGTCTGTCTTGTAATCAAGAACATAGTATCATTGAATAAAAATTTCAAGTTCTTTGGAGTTGTTCCAAATTTACGCTTTTTCTCTGCGTCATTTGGTATCAGAGCAGGTCTCTCCTGTGACGATGGTGAATAACGTGAATGTCAATCTCCCTGGCCGAGGGGGCCGAGAGAACGAGCCTATTACGCTGGCTGAGTTCAATCAGTTCGTGGCTCAAACCGATCGGAGGTTTCAAGAGATCCTTGTTGCCATCCAGCGTTTGTCCACAAACCATGCACTGGTGTTCTTCCACCGAGCGAAACTCGCCGCTCGTGATCCCGAAGATGCTATAGGGCGTGGAGGAATTCCCCAACATAGGCGTCAAGACTATGTCGAGGATCTGGAAGACGAAGATGAAGATTTCAAGAGATGCAGATTCGTGGTGGTCGCCGATAAGAGGATTCCAGGAGGAGCATGTTCGTGGGAATCGACGTCAAGGAGGATATCGACGAGATCCTGAGCAATATCAACTAAAGGTAGATCTCCCTACTTTCAATGGGAATTTGGATATTGAAGATTTCCTTGATTGGCTTTGGGAGGTCGAAAAATTCTTCGACGCTATGGATATTGACGAGGATCGCCAAGTGAAACTTATGATGTACAAGTTGAAGGATTGCGCTTCAGTTTGATGGGAACAAACTCAATTGACGTGACGTCGACAAGGCAAGGCTCCTATTCGATCTTGGGGTCGGGATGAAAGGAAGTTGAAGAAGAGGTTCCTCCCAACGGACTATGAGTAATCGTTATTTCAGCAATTTCAAAATTGCCGACAATCGAATAGATCGGTCCAAGCTTATACGGAAGAGTTTCTTCGACTTTCCGCTAAGTAATAACTTGGATGAGTCCGAGGCACAACAAACCGCTAGGTACATTAATGGTTTACGACTTAATATCCAGGATCGGGTTTCTTTGCATCGACTTTTTCTATCGAAGGCGCTTGGGATATGGCGTGAAAAATTGAGATGCAATTGGAGAGGACTAGCCCTAGTACTCGTGGTAGAAATTATTTGGATCGTGGGTCATTCGCGAAAAGGAAGACAGCTTGATGTTACAAGTTCTTCTAGTCAACAAATCCACGATTCAAGTAGAGTTCCAGGAGTACTACGAGGACGCCTAAGGAAGCAGTCGCAGCAAGCAATCGCGCTCTCAATCAAAATACCCAAAATCCATATGCTAAACCCCAACCGATCAAGTGCTACAAGTGTAACGAGTTGGGCCATCGTTCGTTGATTGTCCTCGTCAGAGAATGGCCAATATCGTTGAACATGACGTAAGATATGTATGAGGAAGATTGGGAAAAGGAAGAAGAAGTGAGAGTAGAAGATGAAGTGGGTGAGCAAGTTAATTGTGTAGTGCGTCGTCTATTGTTTGCTCCGCGAATAGAAGATACCCAGCGGAATCAACTTTTTTCCGCTCGTTTGTCTTGTCAACGCAAAGTATGCGATATCATTATTGACAGCGGAAGTTGCGAGAACATAGTGTCAAAGGCCTGGTGGATCACTTGCAACTAAAGACGGAGTCGCATCCCGCACCCTACACGATCGGTTGGATACGCAAGGGAGCAGAACTTAAGGTAAACCAATTATGTCGTTTACCTATTTCGATCGGAAAATCATATCAAGATACTATTGTCTGTGATGTGGTGGAGATGGATGCGTGTCATGTTTTACTGGGTCGGCCATGGCAATATGATGTTGATGCTACACACCGAGTTAGGGAGAATACGTATTCTTTTGTGTGGAAAAGGACTAAAATTACTTTAAGACCAAAAGTAATTCCCCCCTCGCATTGTGAAGAAGCATAATGTGAGGGTTATGATGAACATCCGAAAGCGTGAAGGGATGTATATGATTATGGACAAGGGCGACCAACAAGTTATGGTTCGTGTTTCGATATTCTTAAGCCCTTATTAAAGGTATTCAGTGATGTTATGCCCGAGGATTTACCTCGACGGATTACCTCCTTTGAGGGATATCCAGCATGAGATTGATTTTCTTCCGGGAGCTAGTCTTCCTAATTTGCCGATTATCGGATGAATCAGAAGGAGAATCAGATTCTACAAGAGCGGTGGGAGATCTCCTTGAAAAGGGCTTCTTACGTGAAAGCAAAAGTCCATGTGCGTTCTGCGCTTCTCACGCCAAAGAAAGACGGCACCATGCGTATGTGTGTAGACAAGTCGTGCCATTAACCGGATTACTATCAAGTATAGGTTTCCGATTCCACGACTTGATGATATGCTAGATGCAGACTTCTTTGGATCACGGTTTTTACGAAGATCGACCTTCGGGCGGATACCACTAAGTTCGCATCCGTCCTGGTGATTTAATGGAAAACGGCCTTCAAGACAAGTGCAAGTTTGTATGAATGGCTTGTCATGCCATTTGGACTCTCTAACGCCTAGTACTTTCATGCGTTTGATGACCTGGGTTCTCAAACCTTTTATTGGCAAGTTTGTGGTAGTTTTCTTTGATGATATACTCATATATAGTCCGGATGGGCGTCTTCACATGGAGCACTTGAGGATGTCCTACTAGCCTTGCAGCAAAATAAATTGTTCATTAATCTGAAAAAGTGCAGTTTTATGACAGAACGCCTCTTGTTTTTGGGTTTTGTTGTTGGTGCGGATGGACTTCACATTGATGCGAGATAAGGTGGCCGTGATTCGCAATTGGCTAGTTCAAAGAATGTTGGCGAGGCTCAAGTTTCCATGGTCTTGCAACATTATATAGGCGTTTCATTCGAGATTTCAAAGTACTATTATGGCCCCGATCACCGATTGTTTAAAGAAGGGCAAATTTCATTGGGGAGATAAAGCTCGCCGATTTTTCTCTTATAAAAGAAAAGCTCTCCACGGTGCGGTATTGATCCTCCCGACTTTGAGAAAGTGTTCGAGCTACTTTGTGATGCTTCCCGGGCGTTGGAATTGGCGCTGTCCTTTCCCAAGAAGGTAAGCCTATAGCCTTCTTTAGTGAAAAACTTAATGAAGTTCGCCAGGCGTTGGTCAACGATGAGCAGGAATATTATGTTGTCGCGGCGAGCTATAAAGCATTGGCAGTCCTATCTTTATCAGCAGGAGTTTGTTATTAATACCGATCATCGGGCTCTTAAATATATCAAGAGTCAGAAGCACTTAAATCAAATGCATGCACGATGGGTTTCTTTTCTAGAGCAATTTAATTTTGTACTTCATCATAAAGCAGGCCATTTAAATAAGGTGGCGATCGTTGAGTCGACGTCTTTGCAACACTTCGTGACCATGCGACCGATGTTGTCGGTTTTGATCACCTATGTTCTCTTTATATTGAGGGATGATGATTTTGGTGAGATATGGAAGAAGTGTTCTGAAACAAGTTGTCATGGCGATATGATAATTCAAGAAAATTTCTTATTCTTTGGCAATAGATTATGCATTCCACGTGGTTCTTTGCGTGAACAACTCATTCGAGAGCTTCGTGGTAGTACTCTCGGCGGACATTTGGGGCGAGATAAAACTATAGCCTTGGTGGAGGAGCGGTACTATTGGCCTCAACTAAAGCGAGACGTGGGGCGATTTGTCAGTAAATGCTACATTTGCCAGACCGCTAAAGGCCACTCTCAGAACACCGGTCTTTATACTCCATTGCCTATTCCTTCGGGTCCTTGGGTAGACATATCGATGGACTTCGTGTTGGGACTTCCTCGTACTCAACGGGGTTTAGATTCTGTTTTCGTGGTGGTTGACCGGTTTTCGAAGATGGCACACTTCATCCCTTGTAAGAAAACTTCATATGCTTCACATGTGGCTAGTTTATTCTTTCATGAAGTAGTCCGTCTTCATGGTATACCGAAGACAATCACTTCCGATCGTGATACGAAATTTCTAAGCCATTTTTGGCGTATTTTATGGCGCTTTGTTTGGGACCGATTTACAAAGATAGTAGTTATTTCCATCCCCAAACGGATGGTCGACGGAAGTTGTGAATCGTACTATGGCGGATATCATTCGGCTGCCTCTGTAGTGATATGCCCAAGCGGGGACCTGTATCTTGCTCCCTCACGAGTTTGCCTTCAACAATTCGGTTAACCGCTTCGGGTACACATCTCCCTTTCGTGTCGTTTATGGGCGACACCGCAACATACTCTGGATTTGGTTCCTTGCCCAAGATTCCCGGCTATAGTGTCGGCGGAGAATTTGGTGACCAGAATTAATGAAGTCCAACTGCTGTTGCTAGTCAATTGGTTGCTTCTAATTCAAAGTATAAGGAGGATGCCGACAAATGGCAACGTTCGAAAATTTTTGAGGTAGGCGATGAGGTAATGGTTTTTCCGCGAAGAAGGTTTTCCCCGCTTCGGTACCTATAATAAATTGAAGCACAAGAAGATTGGTCCTCGTCCGCATCACGAAGAAGATCAACGACAATGCCTATGTAGTTGACCTTCTCGGTGATCTCAATATTTCCTCTACATTTAATGTGGCAGACTTATTTGAGTATCATGCTTCCAATACACCCTCTATCCCGATCATAACTCGAGGGCGAGTTTTTCCGAAGAGGAGGGAATGATGTAGAGCGGTTGCCTGTGATTATCTTGAAGAATGTGATCGCCGTAATCGCCGAAATCCCAACAGTTTTTCTGACTTTGGGGAAAACAACCATTCAAGCAATTTCCTATATTATTATTTAGGCAATTTCCTATATTATTATATTATCATTTAGTTTCAATTATTTATATTATCATTTAGGCAATTATTTGATTTCATTAATATTATGAGTATTATTATGTTTTCCTTGTAATTATCATTTATCATTGAATAAAAAAATTCAAGTTCTTTTTAAGAACATAGTTTTGAATAAAAATTTCAAGTTCTTGAGTTGTTCAATTATTTGGTTTCCATTAATATTATGAGTCCTGAGTTATCTGGCTATGGATATATAAGATGTCCATGTCTTGTAATCAAGAACATAGTATCATTGAATACGAAGACTAAGATGAAGATTTCCAAGAGATGCAGATTCGTGGTGGTCGCCGATACTGAGGATTCCAGAGGAGCATGTTCGTGGGAATCGACGTCAAGGAGGATATCGATCAGATCCTCGAGCAATATCAACTAAAGGTAGATCTCCTACTTTCAATGGAATTTGGATATTGAAGATTTCCTTGATTGACTTTGGGAGGTCGAAAAATTCTTCGACGCTATGGATATTGACGAGGATCGCCAAGTGAAACTTGTGGCGATAAGTTGAAGGGTGGCGCCAGCTAAGTGGGAACAAACTCAATTGACGCGACGTCGACAAGGCAAGGCTCCTATTCGATCTTGGGGTCAGGATGAAACAGAAGTTGAAGAAGAGGTTCCTCCCAACGGACTATGAGCAATCGTTATTTCAGCAATTTCAAAATTGCCGACAATCGAATAGATCGGTCCAAGCTTATACGGAAGAGTTTCTTCGACTTTCCGCTCAGAATAACTTGGATGAGTCCGAGGCACAACAAACGCTAGGTACATTAATGGTTTACGACTTAATATCCGGGATCGGGTTTCTTTGCATCGACTTTTCTATCGAAGACGCCCTGTGATATGGCGTGAAAAATTGAGATGCAATTGGAGAGGACTAGCCCTAGTACTGTGGTAGAAATTATTTGGATCGCGGGTCATTCGCGAAGGAAGACAGCTTTTGATGTTACAAGTTCTTCTAGTCAACAAATCCCCTCGATTCAAGTAGAGTTCCGGGAGTACTACGGGGACGCTTAAGGAAGCAACAAGAACAATCGACTCAATCAAAAAAATACCCAAAATCCATATGCCAAACCCCAACCGATCAAGTGCTACAAGTGTAACGAGTTGGGCCATCGCTCCAAATGATTGTCCTCGTCAGAGAATGGCCAATATTGTTGAACATGACGAAGATATGTATGAGGAAGATTGGGAAAAGGAAGAAGAAGTGAGTAGAAGATGAAGTGGGTGAGCAAGTTAATTGTGTAGTGGCGCCGCCTATTGTTTGCTCCGCTAATAGAAGATACCCAGGGCCGGAATCAACTTTTCCGCTTTCAGATGGGCCAACGCAAAGTATGCGATATCATTATTGACAAATGGAAGTTGCAGAACATAGTGTCAAAGGCCCGGTGGATCACTTGCAACCAAAGACGGAGTCGCATCCCGCACCCTACACGCATCGGTTGGATACGTAAGGAGCAGGAACTTAAGGTAAAAAACCAATTATGTCGCTTTACCTATTTCGATCGGAAAATCATATCAAGATACTATTGTCCGTGATGTGGTGGAGATGGATGCGTGTCATGTTTTACCTGGTCGGCCATGGCAATATGATGTTGATGCTACACACCGAGTTAGGGGAGAATACGATTCTTTTGTGTGGAAAAGGACTAAAAATTACTTTTAAGACCAAAAAGTAATTCCCTCGGGATTGTGAAGAAGCATAATACAGGGGTTATGATGAACATCCCAAAGCGTGAAGGGATGTATATGATTATGGACAAGGGCGACTCAGAAGTTATGGTTCGTGGTTCTATATTCTTAAGCCCTTATTAAAGGTATTCAATGATGTTATGCCCGAGGATTTACCCGATGGATTACCTCCTTTGAGGGATATCCAAGATGAGATTGATTTTCTTCCAGAGCTAGTCTTCCTAATTTGCCGTGATTGTCGGATGAATCCAAGGAGAATGGATTCTACAAGAGCAGTGGAGATCTCCTTCGAAGGGGCTTACGTGAAAGCAAAAGTCCGTGGTGCGTTCCGCGCTTCACCCAAAGAAAGACGGCACCACGCAGTGTGCGTAGACAGTCGTGCCATTAACCGGATTACTATCAAGTATAGGTTTCGATTCCACGACTTGATGATATGCTAGATGGATTTGCCGGATCACGGATTTTTACGAAGATCGACTCAAGCGGATACCACTAAGTTCGCGATCCGTCCTCGGTGACGAATGGAAAACGCCTTCAAGACAAGTGCAAGTTTGTATGAATGGCTTGTCATGCCATTTGGACTCTCTAACGCCGCCTAGTACTTTCATGCGCTTGATGACCCTGTGTTCTCAAACCTTTTATTGGCAAGTTTGTGGTAGTTTTCTTTGATGATATATTCATATATAGTCGGATGGGCGTCTTCACATGGAGCACTTGAGGGATGTCCTACTAGCCTTGCAGCAAAATAAATTGTTCATTAATCTGAAAAGTGCATTTTTATGACAGAACGCCTCTTGTTTTTGGGTTTTGTTGTTGGTGCGGATGGACTTCACATTGATGCAGAATAAGGTGGCCGTGATTCGCAATTGGCCAGTTCCAAAGAATGTTGGCGAGGCTCAAGTTTCCATGGTCTTGCAACATTATATAGGCGTTTCATTCGAGATTTCAAGACTATTATGGCCCGATCATCGATTGTTTAAAGAAGGGCAAATTTCATTGGGGAGATAAAGTCGCCGCTTTTTCTTATAAAAGAAAAGCTCCACAGTCACGGAGATGATCCTCCCGACTTTGAGAAAGTGTTCGAGCTACACCGTGATGCTTCGGGCGTTGGAATTGGCGCTGTCCTTTCCCAAGAAGGTGCCCATAGCCTTCTTTAGTGAAAAACTTAATGAAGTTCGCCAGCGCTGGTCAACGATGAGCAGGAATATTATGTTGCTGCAAGTAGCTATAAAGCATTGGCAATCCTATCTTTATCAATAGGAGTTTGTTATTAATACCGATCATCGTGCTCTTAAATATATCAAGAGTCAGAAGCACTTAAATCAAATGCATGCACGATGGGTTTTTTTTCTAGAGCAATTTAATTTTGTACTTCATTCATAAAGGTGCCATTTAAATAAGGTGGTGATGCGTTGAGTCGACGCGGTCGCAACACTCGTGACCATGCGCACCGATGTTGTCGGTTTTGATCACCTATGTTCTCTTTATCTTGAGGATGATGATTTTGGTGAGATATGGAAGAAGTGTTTCAAACAAGTTGTCATGGCGATATGATAATTCAAGAAAATTTCTTATTCTTTGGCAATAGATTATGCATTCCACGTGGTTCTTCAAGTGAACAACTCATTCGAGAGCTTCGTGGTAGTACTCTCAAGGACATTGGGGGAAGTAGATAAAACTATAGCCTTGGTGGAGGAGCGGTACTATTGGCCTCAACTAAAGCGAGACGTGGGGCGATTTGTCAAGAATGCTACATTTGCCGCACCGCTAAAGGCCACCTCGTAACACCGGTCTTTATACTCCATTGCCTATTCCTTCGGGTCCTTGGGTAGACATATCGATGGACTTCGTGTTGGGACTTCCTCGCACTCAACGGGTTTAGATTCTGTTTTCGTGGTGGTTGACCGGTTTTCAAGATGGCACACTTCATCCCTTGTAAGAAAACTTCATATGCTTCATGTGGCTAGTTTATTCTTTCATGAAGTAGTCCGCCTTCATGGTATACCAAGACAATCACTTCCGATCGTGATATTTAAATTTCTAAGCCATTTTATGCATTTTATGGCGCTTTGTTTGGGACCGATTTTACAAAGATAGTAGTTATTTCCATCCCCAAACGGATGGTCGACGGAAGTTGTGAATCGTACGGCATGGCGGATATCATTCGCCGCCTGTAGTGATATGCCTAAGCAAAGGACCTGGTATCTTTGCTCCCCGCCGAGTTTGCCTTCAACACCCGTTAACCGCTTTACGGGTGACATCTCCTTTTAGGTCGCTTTGCGGGCGACACCGCAACATACTCGGATTTGGTTCCTTGCCCAAGATTCCCCGGCTATAGTGTAAAGGGGCGGAGAATTTGGTGACCAGAATTAATGAAGTCCAAACCGCATAGTCAATTGGTTGCTTCTAATTCAAAGTATAAGGAGGATGCCACAAACGGCGACGCTCAAAATTTTTGAGGTAGGCGGCGAGGTAATGGTTTTCCGCGAAGGAGTTTTTCCTCCGGGTACCTATAATAAATCAAGCACAAGAAGATTGGTCCTTGTCAAGATCCTCAAGAAGATCAACGACAATGCCTATGTAGTTGACCTTCCCGGTGATCTCAATATTTCCCTACATTTAATGTGTGGGGACTTATTTGAGTATCATGCTTCCAATACACCCCTCTATCCTCGATTATAACTCGAGGGCGAGTTTTTCCAAGAGGGAGGGAATGATGTAGAACGGTTAGCCCGTGATTATCTTGAAGAATGTGATCGCCAGAATCGCCGGAAATCCCAACAGTTTTTCCGACTTTGGGGAAAACAACCATTCAAGCAATTTCCTATATTATTATTTAGGCAATTTTATATTACTAACAGTTTTTATATTATCATTTAGGCGTTTCTTCAATTATTAGTCGTGCAGTTTCCTAGATTATCATTTAGGCAGCTTTTCAATTATTTGGTTTCCATTAATATTATGAGTCCTATTCTATATATAAGATGTCCGTCTTGTAATCAAGAACATAGTATCATTGAATAAAAATTTCAAGTTCTTTGAGTTGTTCCAAATTTACGCTTTAACCTTAGTCTTTTCCAAAATCTGACGCTGTACGCATTCTATCTTTGCATCTACATTTTCATCGGATTTTGATATAATAGGGCTAGACTCATTGAGTTCTATTTTGCCGGCAAAAAGAGTCATTGCATTGCATGATATGAATTTGATATCATTTAACTTCAAAGGAAACCTCCCCGTTCACGGGAAATTACTAACCCTAAGGATTAAGGGCTAGAAGGCGGGCGCACAAGGAATGGCTCTAATACCGTGTTGATGGATTACAACGGGTGGAAGAACTCATCCCAAAAAGCTAGCTTGCCAGCAGAGGGAACCCAACATATTATATGCACCAGAATATCTTCTTAGTTGCCCGATGTGGGACTTTGCCCGCATAACTAACTCCGAAGGAAAGGCTTGCCCACATGAATTGCAGAAGATTTACAGTATAAGAAGGCTGAATTGAGTCATCAGATGGAGGAAAAAGAAACTAAAGCGCAGGTCGAACTGGCCTTTATCTTGTAGTTTAGTAGCTAGCACTGGACGTGGGCAAACCCAAGAAGAAATACTAGACGTTAAAGGATGAAGCTTATAAGGTAGCCGAGGAGTTCCGAAAGGCAACTTGGCATACATCCGCATTGAGAGAAGAGTAGTCGGTGAGGAAGAGTACTGAAGAAAGTGATTCACCTCCTCTCTTCTTTAATAAATTCTAGATGCTTTTAGGGGGATGAACCACTAATATCTAGAATGAACTAATGGGAGTGAAACATAAATAACTAGAATGAACTAAGGATGGTGAGCCATCAAATTCTAGAGTGATCTAGGGGGAGTGAAGCATTCTCTTCTGAAGGCTATAAATAGTCGAGAAGTGCTCCCATTATAGAGTGTGCCGGGCATCCATGTTTTAGTGTGCAAGAGGTTCTCCATATCAATATTGTAGAGTGCCTCTAATAAAAAAAAAAAAAAAAGCGTGTTTTCTTCAGTTGAGTATGCAATCTTTCTCAGCAAGTGGTATTAGCACCACTAATCTGTTCTCAACAATTGGTATGACAGCCACGCTTTTGCATTCTACAGCGTGAAGCCCTTAAGCTAATGTCCATTGCATCAGACAATTTAATTCCTCTCTCTCTCTCTCTCTCTCTCTCTCTCTCTCTCTCTCTCCAATGCATGCACAAGAGCCCGAAACACTCATTGCGGCTGAAGTGTCAAAATGAGTATTCAAGGTGGGAACTCTTGTGGGCCACATCTCCCAGCCATTAATGTGAGATTCGGAGTGTCACTTACTACAAACTGAAATATGGTATCCATGGTTACACGTCTGTTCTTAAAGGAAGGTTGCACAAGAATTCAACATTTATGTGTCCTTCAATTGTAATGAGATGGACACAGTTTAAGACAGGATTTACTTAGTTCTTCAAGGATTCAAAAGCACCAAGTTGCAATATTCGGCAAGTGCCCATATGAGAAAAATATTCCTATAATTTGGATAGTGCAACATGCAATTCTTCTTGAAACATCCGGTAATTTCCTGTAGTGCAAAGTTATTCACCGTCAGCAATGTGTAAATAAATATAGAAGTATCCAGCCAAAAAAAATTATAGAAGTAACGAAGTTAACCCACTTGACAGTTTGTGGTGTGACTAAATTAATTCACTTTCAAAACTCCAATAGATTGTCCCTATCTTCTACATGTTTCATTAAACTTATCTTCACTATTTTAAAAAATGTTTGTGGTACTAATTACATATAAAAGCAATCACTTTATTTTCAAGATGAAAATGAAAGTTGAAAACAATCACTAACTATTTTTAAAATGTCAGTTGAAAACAATCACTAACTATTTTTAAAATGTCAATTGAAAACTTCGAGTTACTTTTGTATTGAGATATAATCATGAGGAGATATCACCTGTTGAGGAAAATCGCCATTTTCCATCTGAGAATTAATTATTAGCTTTGCTGCTCGATGTAGGGGAATTGGATCCCTTTTTGCCTGATAAGAAGAATTTTTTAGATCAAGAAAGTTGTGCAAATTATTAATATATAAATTGTAAGAGAATACACAGACCTGGCCAGCATGAATGAGAGCCATCATAGCCCATGCAGTTTGAACCAAGTTTGATCTATTTCCTTCAAGTGGTGTGTATATCTGCCTCGATCAAAGAACGAGTGGTAAAAAACATTACCATATAATCATGCTTGATATTTCTCTTACACATTCGTGTTAGGAATAAGATCACAAGCTCTTGCTATTACAAGAAATTTACTATCAGAGCAATGTTAGTCTATTAGGTCTAATACCTGTGGATTTACCAATTTACCATATTCGTTTAGCTTACAATATTTCATCGGGCAAATCCAAATAAGTCTTATTCATATTTTTTTTTCCTTTAGATGAATCAAGCCATATAAAAGAGCCTTCAAGTATTTTCGAGCTTTTGTATCTATTAAACATCTTCGGTTCTTGTTTTCCCGGTGGAGTTATTAAAGTCGATCAAACAATTTCCAGGTGCTACAAAAGTAATCACCTTTCTTGGGCAAGAAAGGTAGCTCTCCCCCCAGCCACCATCCGGTGATTGTATTTGAAGGAGAAAAGCTACGCCTTTGCGAATAGCGGCACAATCCTCGTAGCTTTTCCCGGCGGCTTCGAGTGCCACGTGTGCAAACCATGTGGAATATATAAAACAAACTCCCCACTCTCCATACCTGCACATGCAGTTCTCGAGTCATCTTGTCTGCTTGCTTTTGAATTATCTACACTGATGATCAACCGCAAGGGAATATGGACACATATACCATGATCCATCTGTCATTTGTACGCTTTCGAGGTATCGGACTGCGTTAGTTATGCAATCTTGGATCTCTTCTGTCCGGTGCCCCGGGTACAATTCCTTGAACAAAACTAAACACTTGATAGCTGATGAAGTGCATTCAACGTATTCGTGCTCAATGATAATGTCTTCCAGAAATTCAAATGGATTGAGGAGCTACACCATCCACAAGTAATATTCAAATTTCCAGTAGTGTAAATAGAAATAAGAGCCACAATTTATTTAAATCATAAGCTGCTTCTTATTTGTCGAAGTACGTACTTCCAACCATTTTGCAGAAATTGCAGGCTCCCATGCTGCCAATCCACCATTTTTACTCTACAAAACAGTGATGCATCCATTAGTAATGATATAATAGTGGAAACATATTAAGACTTGAAGTAAGATATTGTGCGTATTGCCTATGTATCTTAAGGTTTTTTGGAACACGAGCATAGTTGATTCCTAGCGTTAGCACTTACCTGTAGAGAAAGTATACTGTTGACCGCGTCATATAGTCTCTCTGGCTCCACCTTCTCACCTACGATTTCTTGTGGCATTTGTGAAAAAAGCAAGCAACACTGCATAAGCAGAAAGGAGATCAAATTAAGCACTAGAACAATGTTAGATCTGCAGACTATTCACGATCTTCAAAAGAATCTTACCATCAAACCTTCTGTGGTGCAATCAGACAATTGCCAACCATGATCTTGCTCGGAAAAAGTCCACGATCCTTTAGAAAAATGACGATACATGCTGTGGAAGTCACCAGAAGGATCATCCTTGACCTTCAATGCCAACCAATAAATACATATATTGGTGCAACGAAAGGAAATGCTAGGAGATTCCGCAAGCTGAGATAAAGATTTAACCTGTGATCTCTTAATGAAGTCGTGGCCTTTCATGAGTACTAGTCCTATTTCGTTGGCTAGATTACTAGCAAGCAAAGCTTGGATTCCCAAGGTTGTATCCCATAATTGACTACCAAAACTCTGCATATGGAGTGCGACCATCAAACTCAAGTCCTTTTTTTTTTTTTTTTTTGCCAATTATCAGTGGGTTTTAGACATTATAGATTTGGTAGATGCTGGTTCAGACTACCAAAAATGCCATTAAATCCCTTAATTGTAATGAATCATTTAACCAACCTGCATCTTCATTCCATCTTCAGCAACCCATATATAATCTTGAACCCTAGCGAGATGCTTCTTGAAGTATTCACCATTTGGATCCTCCACCCAAGAGGCAAGCATACTTAATACCTGTTAATTAGAGCCATTAAGTTTTGTAAAGATATGGTCATGTAAAATCTATGTTCTCATTACCTTTTCCACACATCCAATAGTGATGTATCGGCTGGTCTCATCTTCGTAATGATTATGCTTCATTGCCGTTTTAAGAGCCTTTTCTCTCAACTTGTTTAGTGGCCAACGGTTTAGAAAAGGCTCTGTTAGTATGTAAAGACCATCCCACAGCAAATCTATCACTGAAGGATGTGAATAGTAGAGATCCTCCTATATGAACATAAATTAAGAAAATATATTAGAATCTTACTAACACGTGAATTAATAGTTTGGTGCAAGCTAGCTCTTGCCTCGGCACATAGATGTCGAGCTTTCTTCCAAGAGATGTTGCCATAGGGTTGAGTTAGAAGTTCCTCTCTCAATTGTCGAATGAGAGGTGTAATTGGTGCTACAAATCTTCTTCCATACAAATATGATGTGGCCATGTAAAGGACCCGAAAATAGCACCACAACTTAGCTGCATATTGAGAGGAAATCACCAGCACTCTAAGACACAGAAAAAAATCTAATCTACACAACCATATATAATGAACAAAATTCCAATGAAAAAATCTTAACTTCCTAGCGAATTCATAAGCATAGATCTTCAATGAGACAAGGGCACATCTTGCCAGAAAAAATTGAAACAATAACTTCTCTTCTATATGTTCACGAATTTGAATATACATTAATATATGCGGAAGCTCAAGCAATCGATCTGGTATGGTACAGGGAAATGTCTTGGCAAACCTGGATGCATGGGAAGAAATGAGGGAAGTATCAGCAACTCAGGAGGCACAGGTTTGGTCCCAGACCAGTCATAAATACCAAGTACCTACCATAAAGGAAAACGTAATGTGTTAGTCGCACTTGGCATGTGGGAAAACATATCGTTTAAACTTGTTTTAAATTTGTGGGGAGCATATAGGCTCCGAGTTTTTTTCAATGGTTCAGTTTGGTGCCTGCTTGTAATATAATAGTATCATCTAGTAAGGCTATTTATCAATTAAAGGATTATTCATTTCCACTAGAAGCAAAAAATTTCTTACTGAAAGCCAAATCTTTCCCAAGAAGGATACGCCTATGGCGCCACCACGATCAAGAATCCACTTTCTCCCTCTGGCACAAGCATTGTTCTCGCCACCATCAGGACCTTCTCCAAGTATACGCATGCATATATAGTTAAGTACCGTAGTGAGCATGGTGCTGTGGCTCTCTACATGTAAGCCCCACCCGCCATCTTCATTCTGCAATACAATATTTAATAACCAACAATGTGAAGATGAAGTACAATTTTTTTCCTTTTTCCATTCTCAAAATCTACGTTAGGATTACGCAAAAAGAGACAAAAATCAAGTACCTGATGATTATACACATATCGAAGGATCTCTTTTCGATGTTCTGTAGAGAAGACAATGTTGAGGTGCCCAGTAATAAACAAACATATCACCTGCATTTTGTTTTTACTGAACAAGTCAAGGGCACGAATTGCATACGATTAGTACGACTATCAGGTGATGATCAGTCCTTACTCTAAAAAAGAATAACAAAATGATCATGACCAATGTATGGTTATTGTCTGACTAATACTATTTTGGCTTGCATTCAGTGTCCAATCATGTAAGAAGTAGTAAAAATATCTTTCTTGCAACACTCAGGCTCTCTGCATCGAGTAATTAGAATATATCGGTTGGACTCGATTCGATGGACAAAGTTGATACTAACATCTCAAGAAATAATTATATTTCACACGGGGGTAATGACAAAACCACATGTTCGAACAAAGAATTACACTAACCAATGCAAACAATAACCGAGAAGACTAAAGAAAGCTAACCAAAGGAGGGTGAAAGAAGAGAGCGCCAGAATTTTCTGCAGGCCAATGGCCATCACTGGCTTGCAAGGCTGAAAAGAAATAGACGCTTCTCCTCAATGTGGCCGATGCCTTCTCATGTGTTATCTCTTCTTCGTCCACTATCTTTACGCGAGGAATGGTTTGTTTGAAGTTCTTCTCTCTTAGAAACTGCAATTGCACAATGAAAAACTTTTAGCAGGTCTGGCGATAGATTCTTTTTCTCTGCACAACGGGTGGCATGATGCGTCACTAATGAACAAAGTCTAATCCTTTCATTCGAATCATTTTTATTAGTTTGTGAATAAAACGATACAATAAATCTTAGTTTTTTTATTAAATAAACAAAAAGCATTCTCAATCCGTTTAAAGGGACTCTTCACTATAAAACTCATCATTATGAGTTTCCAGAAATGAATCTAGTAGCAGAGTCCGTGTCCTAGGCCAAATCGGAAGGAGGTCCGGACCCGCTTCTCGATCCGTTTTGACCCTATTAAAAAGAACGGATAGCGTGCAAGAAACTATGGGTCGATTCCTGAGAATTTTTGCTATGTGGGTATTAATCGAGATTGAAATAACAATTGGGTGATTGGGTGGGTGTCATTGATCTTTTACCTGCATTCGCCATAGTAGGTCTCCACTAGGCTTGACCTTGGAGCGGCTGTTGTGGAAATGAAGGCGAGCTTGCTCCACCTCGGCGCGCTCCTCGGGAGTTCCCGCGTCCGGATCGAACTCCCATATCTGCCTCCCAACGTATTCGTTGGTGCTGTATAGATACGGATTATTCCCGCCTTGTGCAATCTTTAGCCTCCACATCTCTCCCTTCCTTCAATCACAGTTAGGTTATTTTACGTACGCGTATTATTTTTCTATTTGGAGGGGAAAGAAGAAAGCACAACACAGTAATGTGTATCCTCTCTAACAGATTATTTACTTAACAATGGTGGCAAGACATTTTTATGGAGTCTGGACGTACCTCTTTCGCGTTAGGTCTAGGAAGATGTGAGAGGTGGGAGGAGTTGGAATGTAGAATGTGTGTTGTGATTTCGAGAGTTTGGTGGTATTTATACACCCCCATAAGCAATCTGATTTGTGTGGGGGCCTGCGGAGACTTTAAATGTATTCAGTAATGCTGGGCACATTAATATCAGTTTACTTCGGTGATTGGGCCGGGGTGTTGTGTCTTGTTATTACGTTGCGTCGAAATAGGGATATAAAACAAATATGGCTTCGTGCTTAAATGGGGATAAGCGGGTCAATCTACGTAAGACACGATTTTTATCGTGTCATAATCAAGTTTAAATGTGTCGATTCATGTCTAAACTGCTCAAGCGACTTCGACCACATAAGACACAGTTTTTCTTGTGTCTTGACGTTTATGACATTAACCCACCTATGCTAAATGGGAAGCTATTTAATTGCATGTTGTATCGTGCAAAAGGATTGGCTCGAGAATTGATGGCCCTCACTTATAAGTAATGATGCAGGTGAGCTATACTCAAAACCATTAAAAGCCTGTTATATCAATTAATATATCAATTTTATGAAGAAATTCTCTATTATTTAGCATTTTTTTTTTTTGTGTTTCGTCAAAATTGCTCCATGATGAAATATCTTTCACTGAAAGTCGTTCTTTCAACTTTTAATGAGAGGAGACGGGTTCTGTGGCGATTCCAAACATGAAATATCCAAGCAGACAAGAAATAACTGCAAACTTTTACTTTAAACTAAACTATACGTACAAACCGTGTCGGAATTTAATTAACGACAAAGCTTGAGAATATAGTCATTTTCATAGCAACACGTGTACACAAATTGTGCCGGAATTTAATCGATGACAAAACTCGAGAACGTGCAAAGATATAGCATTGGAATTTAATCGATGATGCAACACCCATGATAGAGGTACACACCGAAATTGAATCGACAATGCAAATCGGAAACTTATAGCTAAGGAAAAATAAACTGTAGTACAGGAAAGTAAAGATAATTGAAAGATAACATTTTGATTGATGTTGGGGGGTCTCCGAAGAGCACAATGTGGCTATTTAAAGCCTACAATTAACGGTTACCAACGGAGGATACAAAGGAAGGATACAAACGGTTACAAACTAAGGTTACAAACGATTACTAGCATAGGTTACAAAGGTTACTAACAGAGATTACAAATGGTTACTAACAGAAGTTACATACGGTTACAAACCGAGGTTACAAACAGTTACGCAAACTCTACTACGTTGATAGTTTCTTTGACTCCATTATCTTGACGGTTGCATCCGAGATTATCGACTCCACTTTTGTCGATTCCTTCATGTTGTTGATTCTTCAAATTATCACATGTCAATAATAACTAAAAATTGGACATTTATGGGTGCAAACACCTTGAAATTAAGTAGACGAGCTATATTCAAATCGTTGTCACATCAATTAATATGCCAATTGCTCGCCCTAACTTCTAAGAATATGGTTCTAATTATTCATTTGAATTTATTAATTTGGTTGTCATATTCTTTTGTACTTTCATTTATATATTGTACCAAATGTATTTCAACCACTTGTTATTCCGAGGTGAAGTACGTCATGATGCAAAGAAATTGATTACATCAATTTTCTAACTTCAAAATGAAGATATCTCACATTTTATTTAATATGTAGAACCATGCAATACGCTCACATGTGAAGCTTTACCAAGCGATTTCCATTGTCATGGTCACTTTTAAAAATCTAAGCCTAGGAAATCTCTAATTTTTTATGCATATATTGGTAATAAATCTCTAATCACTCTACACTCTACAATGAATAATATTTTGCTAAAAAATCCTAGAAAATCTCTAATTCTTATGTATATATTACTAAAAGATCTCTAATAGATGTACAATAAATAAAGGGGTGCGTATTTTGCTAATAAATAAAAGTAATTGTATATGCATAAATAGATTCTATTTAGATGAATGATCAGATATCTATGGCAAGTAATATTCTATTTTGTTCTCAAATTTTTCCTTCTAAATTTTGAGTTGTAGTGCATGATAATTCTTATCACTAAATGAGATTTAAGTCCTGCATCGAGATTTTATTACATGATTGTTCTTGTCACTATCAATAGGGCTCATTGTATAATATAGCAACTAAAAAACCAAAACCCCAAACTAGTACATTTGTGTCAAATTTACTTTTCGTTAGTTTCCGTTAAATTTGATTAATATCACAAAAAATCACAAACTGATACACACGTGACAAACAAAGAGTAAAACCCTAAACTAGTACACCCATCAACTGCCACATGTCATCCAACTCAACAATTCGATGGTAAAATTTAATGAAAACTAACGGAGGGTAAGTTTATCACATATATACCAGTTTGGGATTTTTTGGGGTCAAAAAATTAGTTTTGGATAAATTTGTCATAGGTATACCAGTTTGGATTTTTCGTGATGTTAACCCTAAAAAATATAAATAAATGATATAATTTCATTATGTTCTGTGCAATAATTACTAAATAACGTGCAAGACTGACATGCATGCTACGAGGCTAATCAACTTTAAACTTACATGCAGTCTACATGATTCTAATGACATTCTATTTGATTGATTCTTGTTTAATGAAACTATGGATTACCCTAAATCTATACGCATTCTAATTAACATGCATTGACCTAACTACATAATAAAAAAAAAAACAAAATTATGAACTATGAATGTGTCCTATATACATGATAACTAATAAATTTCATGGAACTTTAAAATGTGTGTTGTTCACGAGATTCATCAACATTGTTCCAAACAACCAAAATTCATAGACGTAGAGCAAATTGGATCAAGGAATCATGCCTAGATAATACAAAGGGTTGGACCTTAGGGTCTAAAGGTCCAAACGCCCTAATATATCTTAGTTAATGCAAAAAATAGAATAAAAATACAACTAGATAACCTAAGGTTTTACTGACTAATGACCTGCATTTAAAATCATGTATTGAAGCTAACTATCTATGAATTTAAACCGACCTCATTGTCACCTTGGTTAGAGTTAAGCACGAGAGATTGATACGAAGTGAAGGCACAAAGTTCAGAAAGCAACTGGAGGTATGCAGCAGCAGTGAACAGCAACAAACAACAACAATGAACAGCAGTGACAGCAGCAATGACAGCGCAGCAGCAGCAGCAGCAAACAGCAAACAGCAGCAACGAATCAAGGAGACTTTTATCTAGTTCACATCACATAAACTAAATCAATTCTGCGTGAATCAGGTGAGCAAATATTAATAGCAGACTGACAGAAAACAAAGAAAATGGAGAAAATTCTGTATTTTATTGATCTGCTGTGGATACATGTACATTGGTCTATTTATAATGCTAGAATGAAGAAAAAAAGGAAATAATATACAAGATTACAATTCCCCGTTTTACTAAGCTAATCACGGATTGACTAAATCAATTCAGTCCTCAATTACGATTGGTGTTTCAATCAAAATCATCCAAATCTTCAATAGTATCAAATCTCATCTCCAACACTCCCCCTCAAGCTGGTGGCCTGTATATCAAGGACGCCCTAGCTTACTCAATAGGTATGTGTGTTGTCTTTGACACAATGGTTTAGTGAAGATGTCTACAAGTTGTTCTGCAGTTCCAATTCCTCTTGTTAGAATGATCCCTTCTCAAATCTTATGTCGAGTGAAATGACAATCCACCTCTATATGCTTTGTTCTCTCATGAAAGACTGGATTTGCCACTAATTTAAGAGCATCATCATTATCACACAATAGTTCACTTGGCCCATCAATTTGTATCCCAAGATTCGAGAGTAGACCTCGTATCCGAACTATTTCGCAGACTGTTTTTGCCATAGCTTGATACTCTGATTCAGCTGATGACAATGAAACAATTGACTGTTTCTTTGTCTTCCATGAAATCAGTGATTCTCCAAACTTGATGCAAAATCCAGTAATGGATCTTCTGGTCATTGGGCAAGTAGCATAGTCTATGTCGTAGTAGGCTATCAACTTCATGTTGCAATCACAAGACAAGAATATGCCAAGTCCTAGGCATCATTTTTAATACTTCACAACCTTCAATGCTACATTCATGTGAGACTGCTTCGGATCGTGCATGAATTAGCTGAGTATTTGCACTAAATAGCATATATCAGGTCTTGTCATGGTGAGATATATTAATTTCCCAACGAGCCGCTAATATGCTAATGGATCTTTGAGCAATGGATCTACAATAGATGAAGATGATCCCACATCATAGTCATGTGCCATCAATTTTGTATTATGCTCAATCAGTATAACAACAAGTTTACACCCTGACATTCTCGCTTCTGAAACAATTTCCAAGATGAATTTCCGTTGACTAAGGCCGATTCCTTTGTCAGATCGAGCGATTTCAATGCTAAAAAAATATTTGGGAGATCCCAAATCTTTTATGTGGAAAGTGGAGTGCAGATATTCTTTGAACTTCTTAATATGGGAGCCATTATTTCCCATAATAAGTATGTCATCAACATATATTAACAAATAAATTAATGAACTACCTGCAGTCCATGTGAATAGGGCGTAATCATGTTTGGAATGCTGAAAATCTACATTTGTTAGTGCAGCAATAAATTTGGCATACCATTGCCTAGAGGCTTGTTTAAGCCCATACAAGGATTTATGAAGACGACATACACGAGACTCCCCCTGGCTCCGTAAACCCTGTGAAAGTTCCTTATAAATTTCTTCTTCCAAATCCCCATGAAGAAAAGCATTGTGGACATCCATCTGATAGAGTTGCCAATTACAAACAGCAGCAATTGATAGAAAGGAATGGACAATTACCTCTTTGGCAATCGGAGAAGAAGTTTCATGATAATCAAAACATTTTCCTTGCGTGAATCCTTTAGCAACTAAACGAGCTTTGTATAGTTCGACGGAGCCATCTGCCTTGAATTTAATCTTGTATACCCATTTACACCAAATAGGTTTCCGATTAGGTGGTAATGAGACAATATCCCAAGTGTGATTTCTCTGTGAGGGCAGTAAGTTCTACTTCCATCGCTTTTTGCCATCGATGATCACTTGCTGCTTCATTGTATGAAGATGGTTCTTGGTCCTCGAAAATACGACTAATACAATGTGACATCCTGAAAATTGTCCATGTGGGATTTATGAAATGCATGGTTTTATAGACGTACTCGTAGTTAGTTCTCGCCCTAAACTGATCATTCCCGGGATACTAACCATTAGGGAAAGACTAATTAGGGATTTAAATTCGTGCGACTAAAAGAACATTCGATCGTGAATTAATTTTCGATCATAAAGTCACCGAGGTGACATTTTGAGCCACTGTAGGCCAATCCAAGGATAGCCAGGGGTCAGTTCGCCACTGTCATAGTAGTGGATCGTGGGTGATTCCGCTGGACCACAAAATGAATTAACAAATGATCCTGAACCTATACCGAATGATCATGCCCCTCGGATCTGGCAATCGATCCTCACGATTTAACTAACAACCGAAATCATCACGAACCGAATAAACTTGCATGTGACTTGATTTATTATTAGTCACTGGGCGAATAAGCGAATTTCTCCAAAAAGCCGCCCATTAGTTTGAGAAATGCTCGAGTTACGTTTAATAATATTTAATTATTAATTAGAGACCAATTTGGACATCAGAAAATTAGGAAGTCGCGACGGGATATTAGAACGACATTGTGGTTGGAACGTACAGCTTTGGATTTTTCCGAATCCTTTAGAAAAATTTAATTTCGACAAGAAAATGAAAAAGTGACCATTTTACTCTTGGGAGTTTATAAAGGGCAAGTGTTAAAGGGAAAGGGCATTTTGGTCATTTTGCCCTAATTTTTGAGTTAAACAATTTTGCCCTTGAAATTTTATGAAATTTCCAAATTTGCCCTTGGATATTTTTGGGAAAGATTCGATCTCGACTGTTGATCTCAAGATAAGATTGAATCTCAACCGTCAATTTGATTTGTGAGATAAGGGCAAGATGGTAATTTGGGCCCCAATAATTGACTTAGGGATATTTAATCCCCAAATCATCTCTCTCTCCTCATTCTCTCTCTCATCTCTTGGCTCCATCTCTCTCTCCCCCTCCCCTCACCGACCGACCGCCCCCCCTTTGCGCCACCGCCGCTTGCCTATCGCCGTTTATCGTGCCACCACCGTCCCCGTCACCGAGCCGCACCACTACCTCACGCCGTCCCTCTCCCTTTCTCTCTCTACCCTCCCATGTCGTGAACAGTAGCCGAGGGAGTTGCCATTTGCTCAGCCCCAACCCACCGCGCCCCACACCCCCGCTTGACCGTCGACCAGCCACTGCCGCTTTCCGCTCTAGCCGAGTTAGTCTAGAGTTTGGTAAGTCGCACCTTAAACTCTATTTAGGACGTCGGGTATCGACGGACAAATTTGATGTGGAATCGGGTTTAATTAGACGCGAATTAGTATAGTTTTTGGGGCAAAATCGACTAGCGGGCCTAAGGAATGGATTTGGGAAATTTCGGTGGAAATTTAGAGGCCAAGTATATGCTGGAAATTGCTGGTTTGAATGCTGGAAAATACGGTTCGGTATATAAATTGGGTATTTAAATCTAGCAACTAATTGTGGGAAAATATCGTGAAGAGCCGGAACTAAATTGCCGTGGTTTTGATATAGAAAAAGGACAATTTGTGTGTTGGTTGTGAGTTCGAACTGTGGCTGAATTGTGATGTTATAATTGGGTGCATTAAGGTGTAATTGATTGATTGAAATATGCTCTGTTATGTGCACGCTTGGGCCGAATTGAAGTAATTGTCAGTTGGCCGTGTCGAATGCTTTTTGAGCATGAGAAATGAGCGTGAATTGATGCGTGCACAGGCCATGTGTGATTGGCCAATTTATTGGCATGTGAATGAGCAAGAAATTGTGTATGTTGTAGCATGTGTGATTGTGAAAATCCCTGAGGCGGTACCACTAAGCGAGTATATTTCCATCCTGAGGCGGTATGACTACGCGGGATGATTCCCGGTATTATCGGAGGACAGCCCACCTGAGGTGGTACCATTACGCGGGTTGTGTCATAGGTGATGGGTGTTGATCCTAAGGCGGTACCACTACGCGAGCAAGATACACGGCCTAAGACGATACCATTACGCGGGCCTTAAATTGTTGTTATAAATTGGTCGCAGTGAGCCTGAGGCGGTACTATTACGCGGGCCACTGGCAAGGCAAGTATGAGATGGTCGCAGTGAACCTGAGAAGGTATTATTATGCGGATCACTGGCGAATGTGGTAAAAAGAATGTGATGAGGCAAGAGTGAATGCGCGAAATGTGATTTGAACATGCATGTAATTGGAAAATATACTACTGTGGCTAACATGCAGGTTGCACGCGAGAAAGGCCCATGTAAGTGTAAATGGCATGCCTGTTGTGTGATTGTTGGGTGTGTGATTGTGTTGTGATTGTCTAAAGGTGTACTTATTGAGATGTAATCTCATGGTTGTTTCAACCAAAACTTTTCAGAACCCCGGCATGAACAATGAATCCTCCACCGCCACCACCTAAACGTTTTGGAGTACCGATGCACACTGACCACAGTATTGTAGAGTATCCGGTAGATGACCTCATGACTTGGATTAAGCACACGATGATAGTTTGGGTAGATATAGGACTACCCCTCTGGCAATCTCATACATATACCGCCTCGTTCTTTAGAGACGAGGTAGACGAGTTTGGTCCCGTCCGAGGATTCGACGTCCCCTTTGATGGAGTTGGGGACTGGGACCCGTCTGCTATACCTCCTCTAGATGGCGAGTTGACTAGTGTGGAGACTAGTCTCGCGCAGTCCGGATTGCAACAAGCGCCTGCAGCACCTGAGCCCTCGGAGGCCGAGCATGATCCAGAGCCTGATGAATCGCAGCGGGTACGATCCAATGGACATGGATCTCGAGCCGATCCCAGAAGAAGAACCGAAGAGGAAGAGTCCGAGGTCGAACCTGAGAATGAACCTGTCGAACCTGAAGGAGAACCAGAGTATATACCCCCGTATGAGCAGTGGATTGACCCTGAATTTGTACCAAAGTACGGGTCCGATGAGGAGTCCAACTCGGAGGAGCAGGGCGAGGTCCCAGAGGAGTTGGGTGACAACAATCACCCGATTGAGATTGAGGCCGAGTCGGAGTCCTCGGAGGAGCAAACCGTCCAGGGGAATTCGGCTTCAGATGATGAGAAGTCTGACTCAGAGTGGACGCCGAGCAAAGGGCGTAGGGGTTAGAGTAGGGGTTGGAACTAGGCTTTTTGGAGCGTACCATTTTTTATGATAGAATACCCAAGTCATCGATCGTTTTGGTTATCGGTGGTTTATAGTACGGTGTGCATATGAATATGGTGGTGTTGTAAATTGTGAATATTGTATGAGTTTGAATGAGAAATGAATATATGCATTCTCCTTGTTTACCCCAGTTTTAATTGTCCGGGTAATTATGGTTTCCGCTGATCTTTCCAAATCTCTGATAATGTATATTGGATCAGCGATACCCTAGGACATCGCATGATATTAGACCGAAGAGGGTTGTCGCGTGCTTGTCGAAATTCGGGGCGTGACATACAACACATATGTTTTGCTAATAGTCGACTAAATGAGACATATGAGGAAACAAGATATTGTGTACTTGGGGAACTCAAGGTAGAACAAATGTAGTCCTTTGTCCAAGTCGGAGGGTGAACATGCCGTTGAGAACGTTGAGGTTGCTTAGTTATTGTTTGTTCAGGAACTGGTGAAAACTGGGCTTGAGTAAATTGTGGTGAAGATTCTACTGATGAATCGGGCACATGAATATCCTCAGATGATAACTCTAGTGAATCAGCCACTTTATTCAAGGTATCCCTCATAACTGGTACAGAAGGCTTCAGTGCTATAAGAATATGTTGGGAAGTCAGATAAATCTTCATTGAATAAGAAATGACGATTGTCTGAGGAAGAGAGAGATGATGAAGACATCATCTCTTGAAAAGGGAATACATCCTCATGGAATATAACATCTCTACTAATAAAGAAATTCCCTGTAGAAATCTCCATAACTCGGTAACCTTTTTGAAGAGAGGGATATCCCATGAAAATACATTGTGTGGTGCGGGGATCCATTTTATCCCAAGGGCCCACAGTTGTTGCATAACATAAATAGCCAAATATTCTAAGATGATCAATTCCTAGCTATTTTCCATAAACCATTTCAAAAGAAGTCCGTCCACCAAGTTTTCAAGTCGGCATGCGGTTAATCAAATAGACTACGGTAACCACACAATCTCCCCAATAATTTTTGGGAATCGAAGCTTGATATTTGAGTGCTTGAGCTACCTTCAAAAGATGTCTATGTTTGCGCTCAACAACCCCATTTTATTGGGGAGTGTAAGTGCAAGAACTTTCATGCAGTATCCCATGAGAGGATAGAAAAAATATGCAATCGGTAGTAAAGAATTCTCGCCCGTCATCTGTACAAATTCGATGTACAGATTTGTCGAATTGATTTTTAACCAGAGAAATGAATTTCGATAGATTGGAAAAGGTTTGATTCTTGGATTGCATAAGGAAAACCCAAGTGGCTCGAATATAATCATCAACAATTGTGAGGAAAAAACAAGATCCATCATGATGTGGAGTATGATAGGGACCCCAAATATCCATATGAAGTAAAGAAAAAGCATTGTTAGCTCAGGACGTACCGATTGGGAAAGATGCTTGAGATTGTTTAGCCAATGGACATATTGGACACTTTGGATGGGGAAAATGCGCACTATGACCCAAACGTTTATGAAGAATGAGATTTTTATTGCCAGTGGCTACATTACAAGAAATGCTTTTATTCAATAAATCTAAATCTCTAGAGTAATCAATCCAGAAATATAATTCTTGTGCAATATTACCCAAGCCCATCAGTTTGCCAGTCGAATGGTCATGAAAGAAGTAATTTTTGAAATTGAATATGGCAAACTTTCGCCATTCTTTATTAACATTTTAGACCAGTTTTTTTTATTGAACATTTTAAACTAGTTTACTTTCTTGAATACTGCTACTCTTTACGGGAAAAAATTTATATGCGAAACGATTCCGAGTCACCACTAACATTGTTTCATGATATCTCATTTCGATTGGAGTTTTCCCTTTTTTTTTTTCAAATGCTTGGGTCTATTTGGAGTCTTTTATTTTTAACATTTTATTTTTCAAATATTGCAGTTATCACAAATCGGTTTTGAAAATTTTTCAAAAACATACAATTATTGACGAGTAAAGTTATGTGGGTTTTCATAATTTATAAACCTAATTTTTATTTCACTTCTACCTTTTTCCGAAGGACGAGAGCGTCGAAAAACAGCAACATCTTGCTGGAAAGTTTATAATAAACGGCTGAGTTGTAATACTAGCAATTCAACGATTTAAAAATTTAAGAATGACTCGAACCCCGAGGAAGAAAGAGGAGATAGGGTATGGATGGAGCTCCGTTTGGGAAGTTGAATGGTAAGCAGATTGCCCCATGCCGCCAAAATGAAAATACAAGAAGACAACGGTCGCCTCCATTAAGATAAGTGTTCAAAAATATGTCTTGAATTTAAGTCCGAAATGAAAATTTGAATATTCTGAATTGAATATTTTGTGGATCTCCGAAATCGAGTAAAAGGAAATATACGGACACATTAGTTTTGTTATTCTCACAATGGAATCCAAATCGTGAAACAAAAGGAAAGAAAAGGAAAATCCTTTGTTGGACCTTTCGAACATGGAAAGTGGACTTCAGTGGGTTATTGATTGGGTCAATTATAGGAAATAAACAAACAAGGAAATCAAGGAAATTCCGTGCTTGAGTCGGTCAAAGAGAAGAAGAGGAAAGTTGACTTTGTTGACCACATTCCATTAGAATTGCATGGAATTCCTTTCCAAGCTTGGAGTCGGCCACCGTGCGTTCAGTTCTTGGGCTATATAAGGGCTGTTCTTTTACCGCAAGATTGGCACGCACTTGTTGATGAATACGTGAAGAATACTTGAAGCACTGCTTGCTTGCAAGTACTTGGCAGTGAGTTCATGATTTTGTTCGTAAAATTACACCAAGAGTGCAAGTGTTCTGAGCGATTAAATCTTGTAGTAAGATTTGTATATAATTTCTTCATGAGATTGAGAGATTATTTCATGAGAAATTATGGGGCTAAACACTACGTGCGTTATTGGGTGTGATTGGAGTTTAGAAAACACTTATAGTATTTGAGAGACTCGAGTGTGATTATAATCTCTGTTGTATTGCTTGATCTATAGTGGAATTCCGTGCTACTCTCCCCGTGGACGTAGGTCGCTATGACCGAACCACATAAATTTAGTATCCGATTTATTTTCTTATTCTGTTAATTTTATTGTTTGATCACTTGGCTTTCGCAATAATAAGAACGATGACTTTTAAATAATCTATTTTTCTGCATTTGACTGTTCCTTGATCAGCCGCCATAGCTAATGTCCAAGTCTCCACGTCCTTTCTTCCACCGCTCATGGACAACCACTGTCTAAAATATCCGAGACATTGCTTTGATTGAGGGTGGTTGTGGGAGAAGGACGAAAGAGAAAGAGAGAGCAATTGAGGATAGCTATAGGAGCAGAGATATCACCTTCGACGCGACAAGTCCCTCTTCTAGAAATGGATGGCTTTTCTGCAGTATTATTGTTCGTTTACTTGACCAGTCGCCATCACCAATGTCTATCTCCAAGTCCTTTCGCCCATTGCCACTGGGACAAACATTCAGGCATCGTCATGAATGTATGACAATTGACCGGGTGCTTTCCCACTTCACCCCTCCTAAGGCAATGATCAATTAAGTAAAAAAGTCGCCAATTATTAAGCTAAAACTGACAAACTCTCTTGGTCAGGCCCAAATAAACAAGCATTTCTTTCACTTCGATTAACCCTTGATTGGGTAAGGAGTTGTCATGTCCCATCAAGAGTTTAAGAGATGAGTGATCCTGAAATTTTACCATAGTAGAGATTATATATTGAATAGCAATTTTTTTGATAATGTTCTCTTGATTGACACACTATATTTGGGCTAACAACTCAAACCCTGATATCTAATTAATATTACTCATAAACTGAAAAAGTATTGACTTTTTATGTAATATCTTTCGTAGATTTGTTGATAGAAAGTGTGTCTAAGCGTCCCTTTAAGTGAAAAACGAAAAAACTCAGTTCACTAAATAAAATTGAAGTTGTTTAATTTTTTTATGTCAACCATAATTATTAGATTAGAATGTGAAATAATAATCATAAAATTGCCATGTGATGATATGTTTGGAATTTTGTTAATGTCTTTCTGTTCTTGCTCTTATAAAAAATTACTTATTGATACAAGTTTAATGTAATTTTTCCTATTATTCTCAAATGGCAACATACATCCCACAATTTTATTTGACTTTTCTTCTAAGAAAGAAAGAACGAGTCTCACACCAATAATGCTCGGTGGATTCCATAATACAGACTTTTGGGGCATCTTGCAAGATGTCTTACGCTGTACATACGGTTCAAGCCACCAGGCCGACAGAACTCACTTATTTGACATTAACTAGGATAATACAGACTAATGGTCAACAGCAATTAGTGGTAGTCATGCCATGGTGTTTCTGTCCACTCAAAGTTCTCATATGAGCTTTCAGAACTTCCGTAATTTTCTCTTTCAAATTTCTTCTTGACCTGCTCCATTTCCACTCTTCAATAGTTTGTCCTGGACAAAGTGTAACTTTTTTTAGACACTTGGAGCAGGATTTGATAATTAATAAGGAATTTAGGCATCCTAGTAATTGACTTTTTTGCAAAAATTGTCGGTAGGCCTTTGAACTCCTTTTTTTTTCAATTACGTCCGTACATTGTATATATATTTTTATTCCTTCAAGTCCTTTTTGTCAAACATGCAAATGGCTTTGATGATGATGTGGACTATACACATGCGATGTAGATCATCTATTGCGAAATGCGCATGCGTCGTTTGTCTATGCCGCGCAATCTGTGTCATAATTTTTGTATCGCTCACTTAAGTACCATAAATTTATTTTCGATCATTTGAGTATCGTAACTTTTTAAAAGTGTTCATCCCAAGTGTCATGCCATGTCAAATTTTCGACACTTAGGATGAATGTTTTAAAAAAGGGTTAATACCACATAAAATCTCAAACTGGTACACATATGACAATTTTGCTCTAAACTAATTTTTTGACCACCAAAAATCCAAAACTGGTATACTTATGATAAATTTACCCTCAGTTTGTTTCCGTTAAATTTTATTGTCCAATTACTTTGTTAAATGATACGTGGCAATTCACTAATGTACCAGTTTTACGTTTTACCCTCTATTTATCACAGGTGTACCAATTTGTGATTTTTTTTATATTAATCCAATTTAACGAAAACTAATAGAGGGTAAATTTGTCACAAATGTACCGGTTTAGGATTTTTAGTAGTCAAAATATTAGTTTGGGGTAAATTTGTTACAGATGTATTAGCTTGAGATTTTTGGTGATTAAAAGATTAGTTTGAGGTAAAATTATCACATTTGTACTAGTTTTGAGTTTTTCATCGTATTAACCCTTTAATAAATTTATGACACTTAAGTGATCGATTAAAAATTATAATAACATTTTTTGGACAGAAATACCATTAACTAGACATTAAAATGGATGATTTTTTAGCAAAGACCCAAACCACGAGGAAAAAGGAGAAGATGGGTACAGACTATGGAGCTCACTAACCTAACCTTAGCTAGGCCTTAACAAAACACCAATCAATTCCTCAAGCATATAAATGGATGATTTTATGCTTTATTGTTCCCTTACTGGACCAGTCACCGTCACCAATGTCCATGTCTCCATCCTTTTCCTCCACCGCTAATTGACAGATGTTGATGAGTTTATCTATCCTCTCATCCTTTGCCACCTTAAACCGTCCTTTCATCCTTTGAGACCCCTAATGTACAAGTCCTTAACCATCGTTTCATCCTTTCCTCCATCGTTAATGGACAAACACTAATTAGCTACTAATCCTAAGCCCGTTCTTTGCGCAAATCAATGAAATCATATTTAGAATATAGAAGGAACATTATAATTATGCAAATAGTTAAATTAGAATTGCAATTGTAATTGTTATATTAGATGTAACTTCATATAAAATTATTAGACCAAAACTTCTAATTAAGTTAAACTTTTACCATTCTTTAGTAACCTTTTAAGCCAATTTACTTTCTTGAATACTTCTACTCTTCACAAAACAAAATTAATATGGGAAACAATTCCAAGTCACAACTAACATTGTTTCACGGTCTCTCATTCCCGATCGGATTTCTTTCAAACGCTTGAGTCTGTTTGGAGTCTTTTAACTTTTAAAATTTGTTTTTCAAATATTGCAATTTTCACAAATCAGTTTTGAAAATTTTCAAAAGCATACAATTATTGACAAGTTATGTGGGTTTTCATAATTTGTAAACCTAATTTTTGTTTCACTTCTACCTTTTTCCGAAGGACAGGAGCATCGAAAAACAGCAACATTTTGCTGGAAAAGTTTATTGTAAACGGCTGAGTTTTAATACTAGCTATCCAGCTATTTAAAAATTTGAGAATAACTCACAACCACCAAGGAAGAAAGAGGAGATAGGGCATGGATGGAGCTACACTAGGGGAATTGAATGGCGAGCAGACTGCGACACGTCGTCACTAGCCTAAAATTAAAATACAAGAAGACAACGATCGCCTCCATCGAGATTAAGAACGATGACTTTTAAACAATCTATTTTTCTGCATTGGATTGTTCCTTGATCAACTGCCATCGCTAATGTCCAAGTCTCCACGTCCTTTCTTCCACCGCTCATGGACAACTACCGTAAAAAATATCTGAGAGATTGCTTTGATTGAGGGTAGTTGCGGGAGAGGGACGGGGAGAGAAAGAGAGAGCAATTGAGGATAGCTGCGGGAGCAAAGATGTCGCCTTTAATGCGACAAGTCCCTCATCTAGAAATGGATGGTTTTTCTGCGTTATTACTGTTCGTTTACTTTACCTGTCACCATCACCAATGCCTATATCCACATCCTTTCGTCCATTGCTACTGGACAAACATTTAGGCGTCTTCACGAATGTATGATAATTGACCAGGTGCTTTCCCATTTCACCCCTCCGGAGGCAATGATCAATTAAGTAAAAAAGTCTCCAATTGTCGAGCTAAAATTGACGAACTCTCTTGATGCAGCCCAAATGAACAAACTTTCCTTCACTTCAATTAATCCTTAGTTGCGTAAGGAGTTGTGATGTCCCATTAAAAGTTTAAGAGATGGGCGATCTCGATGATTTGCCATTGTAGAGATTATATATTGAATAGCAGTTTTTGATCATGTTCTCCTTATTGAAACATTTGATTTGGGCTAACTTAGACCCTTATGTCTAACTAATATTAACCATTAACTGAAAACAAGTCTTGACCTTTCATGTGCTATCTTTCGCAGATGTGTTGACAGAAAGCATGTCTAGGCATCCCTTTATATGAAAAACGAAAAAACTCAGTTCACTAAATAAAATTGAAGTTGTTTAATTTTTTATGCCAACCGTAATTATTAAATTAGAATGTGAAATAATTATCATAAAATTGCCATATGATGATATGGTTGGAATTTTGTTAATGTCTCTCTGTTCTTTCTCTTTTATAAAATTACTTATTGATATGAGTTTAATGTAATTTTTCCTATTATTCTCAAACAGCAACATGGATCCCACAATTTTCTTTGACTTTTCTTCTAAGAAAGAAAGAACGAGTCTCACACCAATAATGCATGGTGGACTTCATAATACAGACTTCTGGGGCATCTTGCAAGATGCCTTACATAGTACATACGATTCAGTCCACCAGGCTGACAACACTCACTTATTTGACATTAACTAGGATAATACAGACTAGTGGTCAATAGCAATTAGCGGTAGTCATGCCCACGTGTTTGTGTCCACTCAAATTTCTCATATGAGCTGCCAGAGCTTCTTCCGTCATTTTCTGTTTCGAATTTCTTCACGAGCTGTTCCATTTCCTGCTCTTCAATAGTCAGTCCCGGTGGGTTCGCTAGAATCATACCATTGATCTTTTGAATATGCTCGATGCACCTTTCGAAAATTCTCGAACAAACGCATCTTCTTCGGTGAAGACTAATGAAAACTTGATGGTACATTAATGAAGCTCGCAGGGACGTGTTGGCATTGGCTCACAGAGTAGAAGTAGTTTGCAGACTGTGCACATCATGCACAAGTCAATAAGGCAACATGTGAAACAAAGCTGTTCTAGACACTTCATCACCAAAATGTGTGCACCTCAAATGATATTGAGTAATATCTCATGAGTTGCGACACATATTTTAGCAAAGACTGATAATAAAAATCGGTTTTCATTCATTGCATTTTCCCAAAAAATAGATGATGGCTCAAACTAGTTCTCTAGAGCAGGATTTGATAATTAATAAGGGATATAGGCATCGTAGTAATTGATTTTTTTGCGAAAATTGATAGTAGGTCTTTGAACTCTTTTTTTGCCAATTGCGTCCATACATTGTATATATAAATTATGAAATGTACGAGGTTAAGATTGTGTCATGATCAGTATGGAGACATACACAAGAAACTTCTATTTTCATCAGAACGTATTATACATTACGTAATCGAGTCTTAAAACTTTCGATTGAACAATTTAGTTTTCACTCTTTGAGGAAAAATGTGATTATGGCCTCTCAGTCAAGTTTTGCTTGATTTATTTAACGTGTTGGTCTAATCATGGTTGATTGTCTAAAATTATATGAAATGTTTTTATGTTGTGATTCAAATGAACTAAAATTATATGAAATGACATTGTTTATTCTTTATTCTTAGATAAAAACTACATGTAAGGGTTACCACTTCAAATGATGGTCTGACATGAACTAAAATTAAATGAAATGACACTGTTTATTCTTAGATAAACGGCACCGTTGCTTGGTCGAGCGGCTAAAGCTTCAAATTACCAATGAACGAGGCAGGAGTAGATCCAGCCATGTCTTTATTGAAAGTGGTCTCGAGAGGGAGTGGGGATACCCCATTTATCTAATGTCTAGTCAAACTATTGCATCTTGTGGACCTGAGCAACATGCATAGCTTTTTTTTTCCAATGACAGACCTCTATCGATTGGGAATCCTATGAAGATAATCATGTCATTACAATATGAAAAACGACAAATAGATTGCTCGATGACGGAGGCTAAGATGCTTAACAATAAGACACTGAAGGGATGCAAAAAAAAGGGAGCGACGAGTGGTTCCAAGAACACAGGCCACTATGAAAGGATGCGTGGAAGTTGCCTCAAGGAGAGCTTTAGGCCAGTTTTCATCTGGGAGATATATAATCCAATTCACTTTGTCGATTATCATTGGATGAGCTAAAGACATAAAAAGAATAGGTATGTAGCATTAAGTAATGAAATTATATGGATCTCATGAAACATTTGGTGTAACTGATATGGCTAACTATATGGCAAATCTCATGTGCTCCCAAACGAAGTGAAGCGGTTTAGTGCATTTGCTGTTTTCAGATTTTTTTTAGCAATGTATCAATTATTTAAATTCGCCAGTGTAGTGTATCCAAATATATGTTGAGTTAGCATACATTTTATGGATGAGTTCTGGTGATTCATTTTATTTGTAGCGCACAGTTATGTGTTTACATGAATATTATGATTTGTCCAATACCTTACCAAAAAAAAATGATTTGTCCAATACAATATAACTTAATGTAATAGCTATTATAAAACTATTTTTTTAATTGCTCAAAAATTATTTAGTAGCTATGATAATAAAGGAATACATAGGAGTTCCTATCCATTCGATTAGATTTTTCCATTTTTTCTGAGTATCCATGACTTTTTTGGCCGGTTCACGTCCGAACTTCTAAATGACTAAACTAAAGGGCTCATTTCATGCCAGCATTTTTATTTAATTTTTTCTTTGCTCCAAGGGCCTGGTCCTTCAGGCCATTTTTAATTATTCTGGGCCAACGAATGGTTATTAGTTGTGTTGTACTCAGGCCGACCCAACCTGTTTGCCAATCCTAGAGCAAAACTGTAAAATACCACCTAATCACCAAACAATCAACACAATGGATAATGACACAAATGATTCCTAAACTTTGGTCAAATATTCAATGTGATCCTTAAACTTTTCATTTGTTAAATGTGATCCCTAAACTTTTGATACATATTCAATATAGTCCTTCTATTAATTTAAGATCAGGGAATATATTGAACATTTTCATATAATTCAGAGATGAAATTGAACATGTACCAAAAGTTTAGAGACTACATTGAATAAATTAAAAGTTCAGATACCACACTGCATATTAGGCCAAAGTTCAATGACTATTTATGTCATTTTCCCTCAACACAAAGCCTTCTTTAAAAACCACATGCCTAAATAGTGTATTCCCTCCTTTTCAAGAACGTGTGGTATCCAAACTTTCGACTAGTCAACTTGCTTGACAGCCCTAATGCATTTAATTAGCATTGACTTAGAAGATTCAATTAAGTTAGAAATTTATTTATATTATACTTAAAAATGGGTTTACTTAATTCATTCAAACAAGTGATGGTAACTAGAATTTCCCAATCGTATGGTTACGGCCTACCAATTTCAGTCGCAGTTCTATGTTTGGAAAGAAATTCTAAATATTTTCAAACAACTTTTTATTTTTATTTTAACACTTAGGATTGTTATTATAATCATCACAAGTAAAACTTTCATTCCAACATGAGTCCTCTCCTTTGCTTCTCTAGTTGACATCTCCAACTCGATCCAATCACGTAGTCATTCCATCTCTAGCTCAAGTTGATAAGAAGTGAGATCTCTCTTTAAATATTTACTCTTCAGAATTTTGCTCCTCCAAATCTTCTTTTGAGATTTGTTATTTCTCTCGAGATTTCACTTTCTCTCTGGCCTCTATCAATTGAACCTTCTCCTTCAACTTCACCTTTTGAGCCATCAACGTCGATCTAACTTTTTTTTATTGAATGGGACTTTCAAGATCATACGCCATTCGAATAAATCCACAATCATCTTCCTAAAAAACATTAAGTATCTCTGTAGTAGGCCTTTGCTGGAAGCAATATACAATCGAAAACAAACCCATTGAAAACCAACCTCATTGACACCTTTAGTTGTCGCCACCAGAAAGAGAAGATTGATAACATTCTTCGTTCGAAAAAAAGTGGAGAATCTATTTGTACTTAATTAGTTGAAACAACGCACACAGAATAGTTCGAAAGCCTCATCTCTTCGAATTTCCCACACAAATTGACAGTGCAGTACCTAAATGTTTCAAATTTAGGGCTTTGTCGACGGAAAAAGCTCCAAATCCAAGACTCTAATGGGTCAAAGTGTCCCATGCTACCAATCTTCGATTTGGACTTGCTCGCAGACCCTCTTCTAGCTCAGAAGCGAAGCCCTATCTCATGATTTTGCTCACGCTCTCGTGCTCGCAAGGAAGCTTTCCCTAATACTCCTCCTTTTCAAAGAATGGTAAATCTTGAGTCCCAAAATGAGAATTATTATATTCAAACTGATTCACGTGTATCAGAGCTAAGAGATGAATCCGCGCAAAGAAAAGGCGGAGTGCCAATTTTACAAATTCTTGTCGGTAATGCCAATATAGAATGTAATGTTGATTCTTATACTCTAAAATTTTACTAATTTTAGGAGGGGAGGAGCTTTTTTTTACCATCCTCGTTATTATTTTTGGTTTTGTGGAAAATATTTCCCAGAAATGTGTTAATCAATGTAGAATTCACTTGTTAAACAACCAATTTAGGAAAGTATCAGGCTTCCGATTGCCCTAACTTTAGTCTTATCATGTATGTATTATAATTTATCACCGGGAAATGAGGACAAAACGTCTTGATTGACAAAAAAAGTGCTTAAGTTGTCTGTTGTATTCCGATTTGCATATTAAGAAACTTTTTATGTTGTGTGATCGAGCAATGATTTCACTTTACTTATTAAATATATAAATTTACAATACCGCGGGAAAAGAGATAAATTAGTCGGATGTGCTGCTGCTGCAAGATTATCAACAATGTGGGGGCCATTCATATTGCTATAGATCGACATTTGATGGAATTGAGCACATTGCAAATGGTCAAGGCGAGATACATTATGAGTTAAATGCTAAAACTATTACAAGAATTCTGAAACTATTAAATAGAGAGTTGTGGCTTGTGATCCATTATAGGATTGCCGCCAAATTTCTTCCACCAGGAGGATCTTGTTCCTCGCGACTTCTGTGATATTTGTATGTGCAGCAGAGAGGGCATCCTCCGTATATTTTTGTGATTTCCCCTATGGCCCAAGAAACCTGGCATAAGGTTGGGATCCCTGACTCTTGTCTGAGCTGTTTCCATCGCTTCGTTGGAGGAGTGGGTAAAATTCGTTTCCAATGTTTCCGGTATCTCCAATGCCTCCAAACCTTGCTGCCCCTAAAATAATTTCTTCCCCTTGGACTATCTGATGACTCTGGAAGAATAGAAACAGTGAAGTTCTTGGAGAAGGACACTGCCGCGAGAGATTGCAGCGAAGCGGCTGAATATTGGAGCTGTTTGACCAAACCCTATGCCTTAAAAGAAGGCAGGGAGGCCTAACGAGAACTGGTCCCCATCCTAGACCTGGTTGGATCAAGCTTAATACCGATGGTTCAGTGTGGGGTAATGCTGGCATTGCGGGTGCTGGGAGTGTTTTCCGCGATCATCTCAGTAGAAGTATCGGTGGTTTCTCCTGCAATATTCGTATTAATTCCTTTCTTCTTGCGAAGCTACCGGCCCACCAAGACGGGCTCTGTATTGCCGTCGACAACACTGTGCAGAGACCCCCTCCCTGTAGAAATGGATGCCTCTGCGTTGGGCCAGGTAATGGGTAAGGCTAATATCAACAATGTCAATCTAATGAAAATTGTTAACGTGTCCGGTCGTTGGTAGCTCCACTTCCGTAAGCTCAGACTCAGCAAAGGCACTGTGAGATGACTAGATGTGCAGAGCTTTTGTAGCTATAAATGATAGAGACCAGAACAAATGCCTCAGGACATGTCTGTTTTCATCTCAGATTTCCGTCTTTATTGAATGTGGACTCGAGAGGGAGCAGGGATACCCCATTATCTAATGTCTAGTCAAACTATTACATCTTGTGGACCTAAGCAACGTGCATAGTCCTTTTTTCCAATGACAAAGCTCTATCAATTGGGAATCCAATGAAGATATTCATGTCATTACAGTATGAAAAACGACAAATAGATTGCTCGGTGACCGAGGCAAAGATGCTTGACAGTAAGACATTGAAGGGAATCGAAAAAAAGGAGCGATGAGTGGTTCTAGGAAGTTAGGCCACTATGAAGGGACGCGTGGAAGTTGCTTCAAGGAGAGATTTACGCTGGTTTTCATCTGGGACATATATAGTCCAATTCACTTTGCCGATTCTCATTGGATGAGCTAAAGACAAAAAAAAAAAAAAAAAAGGTATGTAGTATTAAGTTATGAAATTATATGGATCTTATGAAACATTTGGTGTAACTGATATGGCTAACTATATGGCAAATCTCATGTCCTCCCAAGCGAAGTTAAGTGATTTATTGCATTTGCTATTATCAGATCTTTTTTTAGTAATGTATCAATTATTTAAATTCACCGGTGTAGTGTATCCAAATATATGTTGAGTTAGCATACATTTCATGGATGAGTTCTGACAATTCATTCTATTTGTAGTGCACAGTTATGTGTTTACATGAATATTATGATTTGTCCAATACAATACAACTTAATGTAATAGCTATTACAAAACTATTTTTTTAAATGCTCAAAAATTATTTAGTAGCTAAGATAATAAAGGAATACATAGGAGTTCCTATGCATTAGATTAGACATTTCCATTTTTTCTGAGTATCTATGATTTTTTGGCCAGTTCATATCCGAACATCTAAATGACTAAACTAAAGGGCTCATCATTTCATGCTAGCATTTTTATTTAATTTTTTCTTTGCTCCAAGGGCTTGGTCCTTCAGGCCATTTTTAATTATTCTGGGCCAACCAATGGTCATTAGCCGTGTTGTGCTCAGGCTGACCCAACCCATTTGCCAATCCTAGAACAAAACTGTAAAACACCACCTAATCACTAAACAATCAACACAATGAATAACAATACAAATGGTCCATGAACTTTGACCAAATGTTCAATGTGATTCTTGAACTTTTAATTTGTTTAATGTAGTCCATGGACTTTTGATACATGTTCAATATAGTCCCTAACCTATATGAAAATGATCAATGTAGTCCTTCAATTAATTTAAGATTAGAGAGAATATTGAACATTTTCATATAATCCAAAGACGAAATTGAACATGTACTAAAGGTTCAGGGACTACATTGAACAAATTAAAAGTTCAGGGACCACATTGAACAAATTAAAACTTCGAGGACTACATTGCACATTTGGCAAAAGTTTAAGGACTATTTGTGTCATTTTCTCTCATCAGAAAGCCTTCTTTAAAACCCACATGCCAAAATAGTGTTTTCCCTCCTTTTCAAGAACATGTGGCGTCCAAACTTTCGACTAGTCAACCTGCGTGACAGCCCTAATGCACTTAATTAGCATTGACTTAGAAGATTCAATTAAGTTAGAAATTTACTTATATGATACGTAAAAAAGGGTTTACATAATTCATTCAAACAATTGATGGTAACTAGAATTTTCCAACTATATGGTTATGGCCTACCAATTACGATCGCAGTTCTATGTTTGGAAAGAAATTATAAATATTTAGTAATTTTCAAACAACTTTTATTTTTATTTTAATGCTTAGGATCATTATTATAAGCATCACAAGTAAAACTATCATTCCAACATGAGTCCTCTCCTTTGCTTCTCTCATTGACATCTCCAACTAGATCCAATCACATAGTCATTCCATCTTTGATTCTGGTTGATAAGAAGCGAGATCTCTCTTTAAATATTTGCTCTTGAGAATTTTGTTCCTCCAAATCTTCTCTTTGAGATTCGTTATTTCTCTCAAGATTTCACTTTCTCTCTAGCCTCTATCAGTCCAACCTTCTCCTTCAATTTCACCTTTTGAGCCATCAAAATCGATCTAACTTTTTTATTGTGAATGGGACTTTCAGGATCATACCCTATCTAAATAAATCCACAATCATCTTCCTATAAAACATTAAGTATCTCTGCAGTAGGTCTTTGCTGGAAGCAATACACCATAAAACACAAACCCATTGAAAACCAACCTGATCAACACCTTCGAGTTGTCGCCACCAGAAAGAGAAAATTGATAAAATTCTTCGTTCAAAAAAATGTGGAGAATCTATTTGTACTTAATCAGTCAACGTGCATAGAATAGTCAGGAAGCCTCATCTCTTTGAATTTCCCCACAAGCCTCATCTCTTCGAATTTTCCACACAAATTGACAGTGCAGTACCCGAATGTTTCAGATTTAGGGCTTTGTCGATAGAAAAAGCCCCAAATCCAAAACTCTAATGGGTCAAAGTGTCCCATGCTACCAATCTTCAATTTGGACTTGCTTGCAGACCCTCTTCTGGCTCAGAAGTGAATCCCTATCTCATGATTTTGCTCACGTTCTCATGCTCACAAGGGAAGCTTTCTCCCATACTCCTCCTTTTCAAAGAATGGTAGATCTTGAGTCCCATAATGAGAATTATTATATTCAAACCAATTCATGTGTATCAGAGTTAAGAGATGAATCTGCAAGGAAAAGGCAGAGTGCCAATTTAACAAATTCTTGACAGTAATGCCAATATAGAATGCAATGTTGATTCTTATACTCTAAAATTTGACTAATTTTAGGAGGGAAGAGCTTTTTTTTACCGTCCTTGTTATTATTTTTGGTTTTGTGGAAAATATTTCCCAGAAATGTGTTAATCAATGCAGAATTCCCTTGTTTTTTTTTTCAATGTACAATTCCCTTGTTAAACAACCAATTTAGGAAAGTATCGCACTTCCGATTGCCCTAACTTTAGTGTTATCATGAATGTATTATAATTTATCACTAGGAAATGAGGATAGAACATCTTGATTGACAAAAAAGTGCTTAAGTTGTTTGTTGTATTCTGACTTGTACATTGAGAAACTTCTTATGCTATGTGATCGAGCAATGGTGTGGGTACTACCGGAAAAAGATAAATTAGTCAGATGTGCTCTTACTGCAAGATTACCAGCAATGTGGGGGCCATTCATATTGCTATGGATTGACATTTGATGGAATTGAGCACATTGCAAATGGTCAAGGCGAGATACATTATGAGTTAAATGCTAAAACTATTCCAAGAATTCAGAAACTAATAAATAGAGAGTTTTGAAAACTTTGAGAATCTTGTTTGTGGCAGTGCAATTGTGAAATTATTATAGTTTATGATATGATTGAAAAGGGGGCCCTGTATGTGTCTGCCATTGATATAGGGATGCTGTAATTTTGATCGAATATAGTATCCTTAGCATTTCTTATTTTATGTCCTCCCTTTCAGACAACAATATTTCCCATGATGTGATTCATACTTCATAATTTATCGTTTGAATAGCGTGACATTGGAGATGGTCAAGATGTCCTTGTGAGGGTACCTTCGGACTGTCTCATAGGACATATATTTTGGATTTGCTAGATGTAACTGCTTGCAACCAGCTTGCACTTGCGATGCAGCAGATTGAAAATGCGGAGCTGGGATTGCCCGTTGACTCTAGAGAGCACGGAATTGGTGCTCCGGTATTTCTTCCTCAAGTCGGAAACTAGACTGATGTGAGAGGTCCTACATAATTTAGCTTCTAAATGTGGTTGATTCATGATCGTTGTCATTATGTTTTACGAAATCGATAATATTAAATAAACTAATGTCGTTAACGTGAATTTAGAGGTAGTTAAATTTCAGTGACTGTACATTGTTTGTAGGACTACTAGAGGAAGCTGGCGACTAAATCCAAGGCTTCAGATTCTTATCTTTACATGACGAGATTTAATTAGGATAAAGAATCACTCCATCATCTAAGTTTTCATAGCATTTGACGCCTTTATATTAGTGCTTGACATATTGGCTAATACTTGGGAGAGTCCCTCTGGTAACAAAGGAGAACAAATGATACTTGGATACGAAAAGCTCCAAGATGGGGCGCATCTATGGAGCGTTCGTCAATGACCGCTTTAGCAATCTCATCAGCAAAAAGGCCAACCCAGGCAGTACTGTTTATTCTGATCGGGCTCTGTCTGACTTATAGGAGCTGCACGATGGTTTAGCTCCTAATGACTTATATGGGGGATATTATTGAGATGTGCGTGCAAGTGATATTAAAAAAAAAAAAAATGCCATATCGAGCGGTTAAACTTTAGGCTCCCTCTCGGCGATCTTTTCTAATGAAAGTATCGAGAATCTGCTGTACATTTCCAACAATTGGTAAATTTTGCTGTTGCAATTATAAATGGAGCAAAAGTGAAAATTGAGAAGTTCAGCAGGAAGAACAACGATGGAGCGTTGGGATGAGCGCGCCCTATTAACAACCCAAGAGTTAGGATTAGCGAATCGCCCAACAAAGTACAAAGCCATATAACAATTCTAATTCCAATTCCAAGAGTTACTCTACAACTTCCTCTCGAAGACATATCGTCGAACGGTTTATGGCCGGTCGATTGAGGAGTAAATTTCAATCATCTCAAACTCCAAATTCATGGCTGGACTCATTCTTGTGAGAGGAAATCGAGCCTAAGCCAAGTTCACTTTATAAGAAGATATCTCGGTCAGATTTATGCTCGAACAATCCTGGATGCTGCCACCCCAGACAATTCATCGAACATGTGATGAGCGCTTGATTGCGGAATAGATTCTTGTCATTTCAAACTCAAGATTACAACCCAAGTTTCAGTTATTATCAAAGCCAGGGCAAGGCGTTGATAATCAGAGAAACAAACTCGGAATATATCAATTTTGCTGCTTCAAGTCGGGGCCTGCTTCCTCGAAGCATAGAACCTTCCTCCGGAGGGTAGGCCCGCAGCTGCTCCGATGCTTCGGGGTTCCTGGCGAAGTCCAACATCATGGAATCGCGAACCCTGGAATAACATATTTCTCTACGGCAAAGCTGATGCCTTGGTCGTTCTTCGGCATGGGCACAGCTCCGGCCCGCTCAGCCTCCTGCACGTAAACACCATAAGCCAAATTCCCCCAGTACAATCTAGCTGGGCTCCCGGAAACTGACAGCAGGGGGGAGAAGAACTCCCTCTCCGATCTTACGAACGCCCTTTTCAAGACCTGGATCAGCGTCACGTCATCCGCGGTCCGAACACCACCGGCTTCCCTCCGCATCTTCAGGCGGCGATGGATGTCGCGCAGCAGGGCAAGGGCGCGCCTCACGCGCCGCGTCTCCGCTCGGTGACCAAGAAAAGGGAGAAGGAAAGGGGGAATTTCGGGCTGGGCCCTTGCTATCGTGAGCTTAATTTGCGTTCCATGGGCCTAAATTGGGCATGGGCCCATTTTATTTGATGGGCTACAGAACGATCTCAAAAGGTTTGGGCTGGGGTATGATAAGGTTTGTTGTGCTAAGGTCTGCGTATGTACCAATGGACATAACTTTATTATGCAATCTTAGCAATCGTTGGGTCTGATTAGTTTTTTTTTTATTGCAATCTTGAAAAAAAAATTGATGAGATTAGGGCTAAGTTGTTTTTCCCTGTAACATAGTAATGGCTGGATGATTAGTTGGAATTGCTCCAAAGTATAATTAAAGAAAACATTTATCTGATGTGATAAATGATTAGAGATCGACGACTTACCCTGGAATATAAATAATAAATGGTGGAGTGACCTACGGGAATGAGTTCTTTTTACGGCCAGATCCAATCATGTGTTTCTCTATAGAAAATTGACATCAAAGAACTACATGCGATGATGTCTACATCACATAGAAGCACACTTAAGTTCATGGAGAATTTATGTAGTTTGAGTATCACAACAAGTGACCTGGAAGTGTCACGATGCAGAGAACTACCACGAATCGGAAGCTTAGGTCATGTGGAAGTTTTGGATTATGTCTTGATCGAAATGATGTCTTGATCAAAATGAGGTTTACCATCAAAACTCATGGTTCAACTATCCCAGCAAAACCACGTTTAGCAACGTCGTCTGCTTCGGCCACAGAGTGTGCGATGGGGCACTGACTCAACCGGATTGCGCCACCCGCATGAATTTATCTCGGAAGCAAAATAACAAAAGCTTGCCCACATAGTGTTGGTCAGAGAGCAACTTCAGCTTCAAGATTGCTTAATCAGATACAAGGAATATGATATCACCGAGTAACTTAGGACTTGTAGCTAAGGATCAGTACATACTTTTAAGGGAGAAAAATGATTTGATACTCCCTGGCTTTCTGACATTAACCCCTTCCGATACTAACTTTCTAAACTCTCGCTAGAACCTATGTCAAACGCTCATCGCAATTCAACATGATAGACGTGTCAAATTCCAATGCCCATATGGTTATGTCCAAGCAAAATGCTCAATCATTTATTGAGCTCGTCGTGTTTATATCCATTATTCATGTTACCTATGTTTTACTAACTGGGTCATATCGATCCATGCAATAATTCCATTTTGTAAGACCTGGACATATCCACAAGATAATAATAATAATAATTTAGGATGGAACATATTATTCTTGGTCACAGAAAGTGTCTAACGTATTTCATGCCTACCCAACTATATACTACAAAAGCGTAGACTACTTACAAGGATGTTAGTAAGTCGAAGACGCCGTAAATCTCTTGGCTAAGAGTTTTTAAGAGAGAAGAGGATGGAATAGTCGAGGACGTTGTGACCTATTTCATCGACATTTGCACGAATGAATAGAGACATGAAAGTAGCAGCCCAACCTATGTAACCCCTTATATAGCCAAAACTGGCTAACTCGAACTTTAGAGAACTGTTTACTAAGAACACAATCAAAGTAGCAGTCTAAAGATACACAGACCACCTATATAAATATCATGCGGATGCTTCAAGGAATCGCACGCATCACGATGGGGCTCTCTTCCCGGTGCACCATTGTGAGTGGCGCGGTGAACACGATCAACAGAATCTACAATAGGCAACGGCATTTCCATTTGAGAGCTAACACGGGGACTCATGGGTACGAGTACTACGGCTTGTATAATGATTCCACCGGTGCGCGTTGCACACATGGAGCAAGCAACGGTGTGCTTGAACAGCCAGACGGTACCGTGTGCATCGGTTCTGCGAGAAAGCAACTCTATCGTGAGTGAAGCCACTCTACCGGTGCTCAAATTCAACTCAAGGATTGTAGAGTTAGGTACGAGGAATATTCGTTCACGGAATGATGCAAAGTGTGAGAGTTAATCTTTCACTATATAATGGAATGCTGCCTCCACGTAAGAGATCGGGTCTAACTAGATATGATGACAAGATTGTCCTTCTCAACTAATTGGGGCTATTATACATGTGTGACTATTTGAATCAATGATGATGATTGTCATGCCCCGAACCCTACGGCGCGCGAGCATCCCTGCCATGGTCGATTCATGTGCGACATCCCAGGACGCGTCGCCGACCCAACGCCCAACACAGAGATTTAAAGCACATGCGGAAGCAAATTAAACACCCATACAAAACTATAACACCAAACCAAGAATAGCCACAAACGAGAACAAGATTACAAAATAAACACTTGTATTACTATGGGAAACCATATACAGCCCACGCTCAAAAATCAAAAGCGATTCAACGGCCACTAACGTCAAAATGGGGGACATGCGACTCGACGGTCAAGCACTACAACTAGCCGGGGCTCCTCCCAAAACGCCTCGATACGCCTGCCATCCTCAAGGCTGGAGGTTTAAAAATGTGGTTTAAACAACAATGAGAATAATCTCAGTGAGTTATTCTCTAAACCTAAACTAGGGTAACGTGCACCTCCTGACGAGTTCTAAATAACACATAATTCAATACATAAGCTGACTCGAGGCCCTCGGGCCTAAATCTAAATTTTTACTTGACCCTGCAGGTTAAGCATTCTATATATAGAATCACAACTGTACCATAGAAAATTAGATCGCGGCACATATATACATATCACTCAGTCCCCGACGTATGTAATGCACATGCTCATGCTCGCATTCATGTCCATGTCTCATCAATGCATTGATGCACACTTGCATACTAGCATTCAACCATTTATCAATTTCTCATTTGACCCGCGTTAAACGCATCAGGTCCAATACTTCGAGATCGATCTCTGGCCCGCGTAATACGCATAAGGCTCATGACACATTACCCGCGTAAAACGCCTCGGGTTGGTCATCTACCGATAAACCAGGCATCATCCGGCGTAACACGCCTCAAGATAGGTTCACTACCCCGCGTAAAACGCATCAGGGTTTATTGTGATCACACATTCACAAGCATCAATTTTTATTTGAATCCCGCGTAATACGCATCAGGGCATTTTAAGTGATCACAATGAGCATGTCACTCGGGCACACTTGTAAATGCACATGCCGTGCCAATGCTCGTGACGCACACCCATGACTAGAACGATCACACTTGCGCATTCACACATTTCACACTAAGCATTTAATATCGCTACACCACTTGTTCAATTCGTTACGCAATATGCTCAGACCACAATTCATTACACCCAACCACATATTATTACAACCATGGAATCAATTCAAGTACTTGTGCACGATGCATAATTCACAAGCATAATCACACAACTAGTTCAACAAGAATTCGCGCATTCGAGGCCCACCAAGGTAATCCATTCCTAGTCCCGCTAAACATGCGACATGGTATCATCAAATTAATCACAAATAAGGCTCAATTAGCCCGTCAATTGCACCCTACGATCATTCCCGATAATTGCACACGGTTAAACCTCAAATTGATCGCATCGCGCCCAAATTAAATCCCGTCGTGGCCAGCCACAAATTCTAGGCCAATAAGTATCTTCAAAATGCTCCATTATGCTCCCCAAACGTCCATCTAATCAACCACCAAAATAGCCACCACCCGGTCTATCAATTTCATCCGCTAAGTCGCAATTTCGCCCAAATCACGACACCTATGCCTCGCCACATCACAGCACTCTATAATCCCCTAAACCTTGAACAAGTCATCACTTTCGGTCACCAAAAGCGCCACAAAATCAGCCCTTAACATCCTTCACCATTTAACCCCTAAAATACCCTAATTAACCCTAAAACTCATTTAAAAATGCAAATTATCCTAATTAGGATTTAGGGTCAAACTCACCGGGTGTCCTAAGCTTGAAATGAAGCCGAACACGAAACGAGGGAGGCTGGGCAGCGGCGAGGTGGTGGCGGCGATGGCGACCTCCCCGGCGTGCACGCGACGGCGGTTGAGGGCACCGACGGTCCTAGGCGGGGGAGCGGCTGGTCGTGGCGGATGGGAGGGAGAGAGAGAGGAGTGGGGCAGTAGGATGGGGCTAGGCGAGGTGGTGGTGGTGGCGGAACAGCCCCGGCGATGGCAGAGCTCCTCCGGCAAGCGGCGGCGAGGGCGTAAGGGAGAGAAACAGGGGAAGGAAGCAGCAGCAACGTCGTCGGGGTTGTGGCAAGCCAGGTGGCGACGAGTTGGACAGAACAGAAACAGCAACATCGCTTGGACAGCAGCAGCTCCAGCAACAGCGGGCAGCGACTCACGGCGACGACGGTCGGAGTGGGACCAAGAGAGACAATAGAGGAAGGGGAGGGGAGGGGAGAACCGGTGGCGACGAAGCAGCACGGCGACGGTTGGGACGACAGCGGCGATGTCCAGGTGTTGGGGCGGTGCTGGGGAGCTGGCCGGACGAGCTGGCCAGTGGCTGGCAAGGTTCGACCGTGGCAGACACAACGGCGAGCTGCGGCTCGCGCGAAGGGGGAGAGAACAGCCGGTCGGGGCAGTAGCTGACGAATGGCGTGACGGTGGCCGAGTTGGCTGGCGACACTGGCGGCGCTCGGCGGTCAAGAGGGCTCAAGTGGCGTCGACTGGGCGAGCAGGAAGGAGCAGAAGCAGACGCAGAGACCGGAGCAGACGCGGGCGAAGAAGAAGGGAAGAAGAGAAAAAAAAGAAGAAAGAAGAAAAGAAGAAAAAGGAGGAGAGAGGAGAGAGGAGAGAGGAGAGAGAGTGTGTGTCGGGGGCCGGGGGGGTTGGTCAGCATGGGCGTGGGCTGAGGCGACGTTGGCAGAGGGGGAGACGTGCATGGCTCGGGGAAAGCAGAGGGAGAATGAAAGAGAGAGGGAGAGAGAGAGAAGGAAAAAAAATAATTTTCATTCAAATAATTATCACGATTCAACGGCCCAAATTCAAAATCGAAAACGATCTACCGGTCCAAAATAAACCTAGAATATAATAAGGGACAAAGGTTAAATTAATTAAATCAAACTATAATGAGGGAGATCTACTAGTCCAAATTCGTACCCGGTCGAAAATTCACTTTTCCACTATTCCTAACAATCTCGGTGTTGGCCACGACAATATTGACATCGTCCAATTTATTTCGTCCCAAAACTCCCGAAAATCGACTATCAAGTTCGGGGTCTAAATAACGGCCAAATTCGATCGAATGCGATTCTAGCGAAATCTCTATTTTAAAAATAAGAATCCGAGAGTGATCAATTCCCGGGCAAGATTCTATTATAAGTGCACTGACGAATTACACATTTTATAAATCTCAAAAATGGGCCGAAATTCGGGATGTCACAATGATGATGATTTTGATGATGAGAAACTGAAATATTAGAAGCATAAACTCATCAGTATCAATTACATATCCAATACTCTAGGATGACTCCTGTACTTCTCGCTATGACAGATGTATAGATAACTCTCAAGGATTTTTAAGTGGTAAACGATTGGGATCTTGTAGATTCAATCATTCATCGAATCTGAATCCATGAACAAAGCGAATGGTCGCTCCGTGGAGAACACATGAAGAACTTGCCAATGCTATTAGAGCTAGATTGTTAGTTGTAGGATCAACATACTTTGGGAGGATTTCTATAGCTAAAGTTAAGCCTCTTTTAGTCCTCCTCCGTCAATCTGTTTAATTTATGGCTCTCTTCTTAGTGTTTGACGATTTTTGAACCGGAGGCAGGTAATTATGTCGACGAGAGTTTTCCGAGATTTTATGTGGGGGAGAGGGAGGTCGAAGTTAGGGAAGATGAGCATTGCAAGAAGGGAAGGAAGAGGAAGATGAACAGTGCCTAAAGAAAAGAATAAAAAAAAAAGAGAAACGAAATCATAAAAGTACAAATAAAAATAAGCAAAACGATGTCGTTTTCCATAAATTTGTTCCAATCAAATGCCGGTGACGGCACGTATGAAAGCTATCGAGAGAAAGGAATTTAAATTCTTTGTGCTTGATTCAGAACATGCACTTGTATTATGTTTGATAAATATATTGCGATTTTATATCTCGAAACTACATGATGCGGTTTGATTCCACTTTATTAAATAAATCTACATGCAAAGTCTAGTGAAAATTTGATCGATGTGAATATTTATCTTGTCATAATTTTCAGTATATTATTTGTCTTGCAAAAATTTATGTCAACACCGACAATTAGAGTAATATAACAAGTATATAATCTTAGACCCATGCATCTTGCTAGTTGCTTAATATAGGGGACAAAAGTTACAGGGGACTTAAGAACCTCCAACTCGAGTTTTGCATGTGAGAATCAATGGAGATTTCAGCTCCAATTAAACTTTAGAGCCTAGGATTCCCAACGAGCAGCAATGGTGCCCAAGTCGAGATCGACTCGACTCCCATACTCAGTGTTCGGAACTCGATTTACGTCGATCGTGTATTAATTTCATACCGGAGCTTGACTCGAATAAAAAGTTGAGGTTTATATATAAATCTGTGCACACGAGTGCGCACGCGTATGGCTAGGGATGCCTATGCCTAATTTTATAACATTAATTTTTTTTTTAATTAGGCTCAAAAGTCTGTTGAGCTGTGTATTGACAAGCTCGAGTTTCAATTTGACACGACACGCGAGTAGTTTGAGCTAGAGCTCGGCTAATAATCAATTGAGACGTTCTCAAACCGTCATCAACCCAAGCTTGAACAACTCGTGAAATCTTGACTTAGTTTCACTCCTAGTAGGTCTTTTTATATGCTCGTAGAGAGAAGAGTAGGGCGTACGTTGGGTGTAGGTAGAAATTTTTCCCAACTCGACTGGCATAATAAGGGATCATATCTTGTGCTAGCACAAACTGGCTATAATAAGTAAATTCTCATTTTAATGTATAAGGATACGAGAGAGCGCGGTTTGCCACGACGTCAAGCAAGTTCGTATTGTATAATATATATGCCCAAATTCACCAATTTTAACAGAGGAGCATAAACCTTCTGATTAAATGAAGATTCAACCAAGATCCTAAGTCACTTCATTTGGAAATAACAAAGGCTCATAAACCTAAACGAATTAAAGCCTGAGGATCCTATGAGAGAGGAGCCCTTTTTATATCCTAACTCAATTTATGTGTTTCTCTCCATTAAACGAAAGAGAATTAGAGGGAAAGACAGTGAGTAAACACTATAATCAAATCATGTCCACAACGCACAAAATCGCAGTCCTGCTCATGGTACCTTCACACTGGCTTTGTATCATAAGAAGTGGCCGGGATGTGACTTTTCTGGACAAGGTATGCAATGGAGAGCAATTCTACGATCGAGACGATTATGCCGTGACATTGTACGCTAGAAGTGTCTAAAACTGAATTGAAAAATCGAACTGAGATACTGAACCGAATCGAATCGAATTGAAAATTTTGTGCATCTCGATTCGGTTCGATTTGTGGTTTGGATAATAAAAATAACCATTCTTATTTTTCAATTTGGTTTATTTCAGTTCGGTTCGAATGGAACCGAAACCGAACTGAAAATAACCTTTGGCTTTTACCCTAAAGCTAAAATGGCTAAAATCACAAAGGGCTAAATCCTCTCGCTCTCTCTGCGCTGCTCAGCTCAGCCCCTCTCTCCGTCGTGCCGGCACCCGGACGGCTGTGGCTGTGTGGCATTCTGCAATGGTGGCCTCGTGGCGAAGATATAGCAAAAGTGGCACTTGAACAAGCGAGATTCTGCGAAGTTGGCTCGGATTCGAGGCAGATGGGATGTGGGTTCGCCAGCGCGGGTGGGAAATGTTGCTGTTCTGGTCGATCCGTGCTCGTATCTTACCTCGTTTGCATCGGAGTATGCGTGCATAGGTTTCGGTTTCGGCGACGACCACCACCCCTAATGGTTCGGTTCTTATTCGGTTCGAGCGAAATTAGTTTCGGTTCAAGGATGCACCCCCAATGATTCGGTTCGATTCGATTTTTTGAGAAAACCAAACCATTTACACCCCTATTGTACACCGTCCTGCACGACCGTCGTGGAAAAGGGGTTTTGTTCGACTACTACACCCATGCTTCTTTCCACCATGGCCGGAGGTGCGTGCAATGGTGTGCCGACGCGCGCCGACTGTACTAGCTGCATGGATTTCGCCTACAATGAAGTCCAGAGAGTGTGCGCCCATAGTGTCAAGGCGCAGTTTTGGCTTTGTGATTGTAGATGTACGTACGTGCAGTATTCATTCATGACATAACCTAAGCTTTTATTGGAACAAAAAATCATATGATGATGTGTCCCGTCTAATAAAATGTATAATTTAATAAGATTTCATTTAAATAGAGAATAATTAATATGGAACGAGTGACACTGTTGGTGCCCCTCATCTTTGTATATGTCTAAACTTATTAATCGTCTACAAGTGCGGATCAATTTCATGAAATGCTAGTCTCGCTCATTAAAATCTACTATAGGAATATGGTATAATAAAATGGGCGAAATCATAACATAAAAAATCGAGATTATTGTCAACTAATTGCCCGAATATATGGAAAAATAGATCATACACAGTCAACGTTAAGAAAAAAGGAAAATTTACGCAAGCGATCTCATCAGCCATTTATTTAAGGATTATAACTGCCCACTCTTTCAAATCATGTAAGTTGTCGAGTGTAAAATTCTATTTACATAAGTCAATAATGACATCTAAAATTTTACTATTTAAAGTAAAATGAAAAGTCTGACAAAAAAAAAGAGTAAAATAAAAAGGATAAATATAAATGTATAGTAGTGTATCCAGATAATCTCAACCTGAGCTTCGACAGTCGGATGAGCTCTTGTCAAATACCAGGCGACACCCGGGTCGTTGAATGCGCTGCGTCTTCTGAGCAGAAGGTGTTCGGTAAATTGCGCAAGAGAGGAACAGAGAGTGAGTTGATTCTGAAGCAACAAGCAGAGGGAGATGTGCCTGGAGAAATATCCACAGACGGCCGGTTCCTCGCGACATTCGGGCGGTAACTGAATTCATCGATCAAAACTCGCACTTGCCGGGTCGTTTCCATCTCCGATTGAACTCTAGAATTACTTTCGATTCATTCCAGATTTGTCTGTTGATTTCTGTTTCGTTTTGTTTTCTCCCATCCCCTCGCTGTCTTCCGACATTCCATTGCCGTCGGTTGCGCTGTAGCGGAGGAATTGCAAGGAAGGTGTTTGATGGAATGACGAAGCCGGGACTCTCTTTTGAAGAAAACCTGTTCAAGAGAGAGAATCAGCGAGCTTTATCTGGTGGTGAGAGTCTGTTTTTTTGTTATTCGTTGACTTTTCTTAATGAAGGACAAATTTCAGTTAGCATCTGCACTAGTTTCTATGTGTCACATCTTTGTTCGTTTCTGAGCCTGTGATCGGAGCATCTGCATTAGATCTATGGCGTGTAAATTTCATCTACTTCAATATTGATGTGAACAAAATATTATTTTGAATTAAGGATTATTATGAGATCTTGGAAAGGATTAACAGTTTAGGCTACATATCTTGCATATTTGAAAATGACAATATAAAAAGATCAATAAAGAATATTCACCGTCACAAGAAAATGTACATATCATGCTTTAAAAATAAATTAATGTAATAAAGATCCCCATCATTACAATAGAAGGAAAAAAGTTATAAATAAATGTCGAATAGATAAAATGAATATTTAAAATGATACCTCATATTAGCACATAAATGATATAAATATGTATTAAGTATGTGTTTAATTTGATGCCTATCAAGAGTTGAACAATTTGAAAATATCTACTATAACATGACAGTCTATATCTCAAAGATGGTGATATTGTTGATTGTCTCTATACCAGCATCTTATTTTCTCGATCCAGAGCCGAAACTAAACATCGCCTGAGCCGGTAAAACTGCTGAACAATTATGGATTCGATGGCTTCTCAAAGATGTGAGTATTCCGCAAAATTCTGGTATCATCTCACTTTGCGACGATAAGAGTGCTAAAGAGATTGCCAATGATGTCTTCCATGAACAAACAAAGCACGTTGAAAATGATCTCCGTTTTATTAGACAATATATCAGACGTAGCACTGTTGTTTTGCTCCTATTTCTAGCTCAAATCAAACTGCTTACATCTTTACTAAAGCTGATTATCCAAGACATCGTCGCAGCCTAATTTCCAGAATCCAGTTGGTTTCCCGACAATCGCCTTGAGTTTAAGATTGTGTTAAATAATGTACATCAGATATGATATATATATATATATATATATATATATATATCCATTTAGATAGATTTCTTCTACGATTTACCAATCTCATAGATCTTTTGAGCTCTGGTAGTATTATTCGAGATGGGGATTATATGGGTTGATGTTTCATATTCCCCTCTAGAACATGCATGAACAAAATCATCCTTTTCTTTTAATTAAATCACACCATGTAATATAGTCACGGAATCTTGATGTTTTGCAGAAGACGGTAGCTCATAATTTTTCTAAGATCCTCATGTAAATGCATTTGTTTAGCCTTTTGCTGTAAATTACCTACTTGATTACCCTAATTTAACTTTGATGGTTACAAAACCCACTCAAATATGTTATTGATTATTTGGAATTAATACTTGTTAAATTTGAGCTTTAGCAGGATTTCAAGACTGTCTCAACTTTGAAGAACAAGGCCGGGTATTCGGCCAAGCAATGGGCTGACACCCGGTCGTCCGGATACCTGACTATGTATTGGTTGGACACCCAACTCCGGCAGTTTAATGTTAAAATTGTCAGCCCAGTTCAGTGAGAGCCAAGCCTTTTTGGGTCGCACAGCCATAAATTTTAACAGTCGAATTTCTAGCCATTTGAAATGTATCTGACGACTAGGTGGGCCGAACCACCATAAATCGGCTAAGCATTTCTCTATCCCTATTCTTTTAATTATATACAACTCATGCGTTTGATAATTTGGCTAGCTCGATTTTGTGCATAAGCATTTCATAATTGTTCTTCCTTTTGGCCAAACCGCGGCGAGTCGAACGGGTAGAAAGTTTTGCTTGAGCTTGTTTAAATGGTGAAGTTTTCTCTTGGACCACTATGCCATGATAAGCTCTAGTTTGCCGTCTCCCCCTGAGTGATGAAGTCTGTTCTTAAAGTGCACAAAATCAGTCGCATGCAAATGGGAGGACTTTTCATTTCAAGTCACTTTGTTTAGAAGTTGCCAAATCTAATGACCTTTGAATTACTCGCGATTGATGTACTTCAACGTTGAGGATGAGATCAATGGCGGTCGATTGGACAGAACAATAGTAGAAAGATGGTTATCGACTTACAATATAAATACCATCCGATAGCCAAAAAGGCTCTTCCACAAACACACAATTAAAATGTTATCTTTTAATTATCTTTACTTTCTTGCAATGTACTTTCAATTTCTTTAGTTGTAGTCATTTATGTTTCAAGCACAATAGTTCAAAGAATGGTGTATCGATGGAGTTTGGATGTCGCTAGTCGGTAGCTAAACGGATTTATCTTAATTGAAGTTCTTGTTGATCGGATCTTGTCATGGTTTACTTCACGACAAATTATTGATGTGATCATCACTCGGTGCTGTAATATGTCAGGTTTAATTAGAATGCAAAGCATTAAAACTCCAGCTATCTCGAAACTATCAGTGCTGATGATATCATAATTCTGCGCCACTCGATCAGAGAGCTTTTCCAGGAAAGTAGAACTGTACGAGCAATTTGTTCCATTATACTTGTTGACACCAATAATTAATTACGTTGTCGACAATAAAGAAAATTATATCAAGAAAAATATACAAAGCGACAAGAATAAAATAAGGGATATCGAAGGATGATGCAGGCCACAAAAGGTTGATTATCAAGATTACGGTAGCAAATAGCTGGCATCAACTAGAATACCCCGGTAGGAAATTCAAGAGTTTGAAATTGAGAAGACTGAGATTGTAGAGGAAATAAGTACCGCTCGAATTTATGTATTGTGGATTTTCGATGAAAAAGGTTACAAGAAGGCCAAGCCATTGAAGCTGTCAATAAGAAGAGTGCACGTGGCTCTATATGCGACTAGTAATAGCATATCATACACAGAAGAACAGGTGTCAAAAGAGGAAGAAATCGATGACGGTTATCTCACGAAGGAAGACAGGTGTCAAGAAGAGGAAGAGATCGATGACGGTTATCTTATGAGAAAGGACAGATGTCAAAGTGAAGACGAGGTCAAATGATGGTTACTGATAGATGTCAGAAAAATAAAGGAAAAAGATAAGATCGATGGCAATTAAAGGACAGATATCACGAGATAAACGTTGAGGATGAGATCAATGGCGGTCGATTGGACAGACAATAGTAGAAAGACGGTTATCTGACTTACGGTATAAATACCATCCGATAGCCAAAAAAGGCTCATCCACGAACACACAATCAAAATGTTATCTTTCAATTATCTTTACTTTCCTGCAATGTACTTTCAATTTCTTTAGTTGTAGTCATTTATGTTTCAAGCACAGTAGTTCAGTAATGGTGTATTGATGGAGTTCGGATGTCGCTAGTCAGTAGCTAAACGGATTTATCTTAATTGAAGTTCTTGTTGATTCGATCTTGTCATGGTTTGAATCTATGTTGCTGATCAAAACGAACAAGTTCTTTGTTCACGCCTGGATACCTCCTGTCCGGAGTCGCCACAGAACCCGGTCCTCTCTCATTAAAAATCAAAGAACGACTTTCAGTGAATTATATTTCGTCGCGGAAGCAATTCCGACGAAACAATATTACAGCACAATGAGGATCGTCTGTATAGAAAGAAAACTTGAAACTTTTGGAGGGTTTAAATAATATCATAATCAGAATTTCTCGTAATATGTCAGGTTTTAACACATGAAGCCATGACAAATAGATAAAACTATGATCAGAATCAGAGCAACGACCATGCCGAGAACTATCAGCTTTACTTTCACGTTGTGCAGCCACAACTTCCTTCTCATTTCGTTCCCCTGCTGCCTAAAATCTTGAGCCTGCAAGTAGAAAATTCACGTCAGTCGGACACCGAGATCCTTAAGTCTATTGGCCAAAGGACAGTAATCTTTGTTTTTGCTCCAAATACATCTATTCATCTGAGCTTTCAAGCACTTCACAAAAAGGATTTCCCTATCACATATCCTTCCTTTGCTTATCAACCTTTTAAACTACGATGGAAACGAATAAAGCTATGTGGGTCATGAAGTTCTCCTACTGAATTTCAAGATTTAAATAACATTGATCATGAATTTCCGCTCATCCTTCCATACATTTGATATGAGAAGATTGGGTAGAGGAAAGCGGACTATTGAAAGCAGTAGATACTTATAATTATTAGATGAGTAGTTTTTAGCTGGAACTCTCATTTTAAAACGTAGAATGACATTTAAATCTTTAAGAAGTTCAAATAACCTTTCTTAGTAAAGTCTGTATCCCTAATGTTATTTTGCGCTTTAAAGGGAATAATTTGATGCAAAAACTAGCAACAAGGAATCAAAAGCAGATCGGCAGAGACAGCAGCATGTAATCTGCTGAATTGCGAGAAACAATATGGCAAAAGGAATGAGAAGAGGAATAGGAACAGATGGTAGTGAATTGGCAATCCCCAACGTTGTTCATGTCGAACAGCTTCTCTCTGAACTATTTAGTGGTCTGAAGACTCTAAACTGGATCACCGGACAATTGCACTAAACAAAGCAACTAGGCTGAAGTGATCAGAAAATGAAACATTTGCATAAGACCTAAAGAAGCGTACAGACTGTCCGTGTTTCGTTACCAAATCTGCTCAATTGAGCGAACGGGTAAGAATTGATGTTCACATATAAGCGAAATTTCTAGGCTACCAATTAAATAATTGTTGGATGACCAAATAAGTAGGCTGGACTAGTAGGTCGATCGGCTCAGGAGAACATGACCAAAAAAACTACTGTAAGAAGACTACAACTGTAATGTACTTTGTGTTTTGCAATCTAATGATTTGCCTCTAAATCATCAGCCGTGATGCACCAATCATTCAGTGTCTCAACACCAGATCCTGCTTCTTACACACAACAATCGGATTCTTCAATAAGATAAGATAACATTGCTCCAGGATGGAACTCACTGGTAGCAGATTGCTGACTGGAGAAGGAAGATTCTCCTTCTTGTCAACTAGAGGCTCGAATTCCTCGCCACGATCCAGAACCTACATGACAGAGCGACATAAGTCCAATGTTACACGCCAATTTCTCATAGTTCCAACTTAGTGATAGAGCATAACACATGCTCACCTTTTCCATATCTTCCATCGTAACCCTTTTCACTTCTGATACCTGAGCTTTCGCTTTAGCAAGTCTGCAGATCTCCTCCGGATGATCCACGCAATACTGCACTTTGCTGCTTCAGTTTGGGCCTATGTCAAAGCTCAGCTCAGCATATTCTGTGGTGGAGAACCAATAAGTTGTATCCATGAATTTATGAAGAGAAGGCGATATTACCCAAGTCACCTGTTCAAGATAAGCACCACTGCGGTCCCAGCTTTTACTGCACCAGTGGACTGAACTCCCACCATGCAATAATAAAGAACATGTCAGGTATACTGACTCCCATCTAATTTCTTGGGATAAGAAAGTTACCAAATTTTTTTTAATTAAGATCAATTACCAAAGAAGTAGTTGCTGCCACTTTCCACCAGATTTATTCCAATTGAAATCATTTTACAAACAAAAAAATAAAAAGCAATCAACACACGCTAATATCCTTTACTTTTGTATTCATTCTGGAAAGTAATTAACCGATTAATTGCCAAATTGTATTATTTTACCAAGGCGTTTGCAGCCATGTCCCATAAATTGGGAAGGAATTGCCCGATTCATTAACAAATGAGAATTGCTCACAAAGTGGAACAAGTTAAGATGGCTATTATTACTGAAAACTACATTAAAGAATGAAGGCCAATAAGAAAGGAAAAATAAGACGAACGAGCCTATTGTCATAAGTTTCTTTGTGAGTGTCTAGATCGGGATTTGTCCATGGCGGCTTGGGTCAAGCACGGCATCACGCTGTCTAGGGTTTTTTTAGATTTTTCCTATATTTCTTATTTTTCATAATTTCAAGATGATGGCATATCTCAAGAGGAAAAATTATCCAAAAAATCTTAAACCTATTGTATAGCGACCAATTCAATCCTAAACATTTTAATTGTGTCAATTTAGTCATGAAATTTTTCACAATTTGCCAATTAAACATTTTGACGATTTGCCAATGTAATCCTTCTAGCTAATTTTAGCCGGAAATCGCTAACGTAGACAATTTTTAAATTTTTTAAAATTTTTCCATATTTTTTATTGATTTTTTTCTTTTCTTTTCTTTTCTTTATTTCTTCGCATGGCCAGTGGAGTCACTGGCCCCTAGGCGAGGGCCACGAACAAGGGCTCAATGAGGGCCCGGGGAAGGGCAGTGACACCCTCGGCTTGCCAAATCTAGCGAGGGCATCGCGGCCCTTGCCCACCCTCACTATGGCCGGCGGGGGCTTGGCGGTTCTCACCCATTGGCCGACAGCCCCATTGGCCTTGTGAAAAATAAAATAAAATAATCGATAAAAAAAGGGAAAATTTCAATTTGATACCCAAAGTGGGGTCATTTTCTCAAAAAATGGTCGCGATATCAAATAAAGGGCGTGAAGTGTCGTCGGTCTCACGTAGAAGTGCGAAGTACCTTTAATTAGTTTCAAATAAGGGCTTGAGTTCGCGAGGGGTAGATCAAATTCATCGGCAAGCACATTACTATTCTAGCGATAGGAACAGGGGCATTTTCATCTTTTATTTTTCTTTTTTCTTCTCTTTTCCTTTTCCTTTTCCTCTTCTTCAGTTATGGTCGCAAGGAGGGAAAGAAGAAAAAAAAGAAGAAGAGGAAAAGGAAAAGGAAAAGATAAAAAAAAAAAGTAAAAGATGAAAATGCCCATGTTTCGATCGTCGAATAAAGAACGATTTCGGCTGCCTAGTGAGCATTTGACCGGCCGGTGAACCTAAACCCTTATTTGAGACGAATTGGGCACTTCGGGCCCCTATTTGAGACTAATTGGGTACTTCAAACTCTTATTTGACACTTCTTCCACTTTGGACCCATTTGTGAGAAAATGGCCCCACTTTGGGTACCAAATTGAAATTTTCCCTAAAATTTTTTTTTAAAATTGGAAATTTTAAAAAAAAATTCAAAAATTATCCACTTCAGTTTCAGCCATGCCATGTAGGATGGTTAGCGCTAATTAGACTACCACATTAGCAATTTTTAGCCAAAATTAAATTCTTTTACTTCAAGAAAATTTGATCGCACAACGTCTATGGCGAGAGACAGTGTATTACGTACTCCTTCACGCATGGGGACATCATAGCTTTTTTTGGTAGTTCGCTTTCAAAGCCTTAACTTTTCCTTTATACACGTTTGACCCGTTCTTATAATACTTGTATTTTTCCCCTTCTCTCACTGTGCAAAGTCAATCGACATATATGATCTGTTGCTATCATCCAATCAAAAAAGAAAACCCAGTCTAACATATTCGAAGTCATAGAAACACACCCGTCCTAGTAAACGTATTCCCACTATATTAATTCAGTCCTAAACTTTTCAAGTATGTCAATTTAGTCCTAACCTTTACGTGAAATTTCAGTATAGTTCTTCGAGTCAATTTTTGTTGAAAATCGCTGACGTGGCAATGTGCCATGTGGAACGGCCGTCATCGATTTCCAGTGAAAATTGACGGGAATAACTACATTAGAATTTCGTGCAAAAGTTTATGACTAAATTGACATAATTAAAAATTTTAAGACTGAATTGACATCCGTATAATGAGTTCAAGACTGATTAAATAATTTTCCCCTTCTATGTCAAAAGGAGCAATTGCTTATAGATGAGGATAAATTAACATGACCCGATCAGTTAATCTTTCATGAATGTAGAATGCCATAGTTAACAAGATATTGGGAAGATGAAGACGTGTGATAGTATCATTTAAGGGGGGAACACCACAGTTTATCATGGAATACTGCCAAGACAGCAATTTTCAATGAAAATTGGCTAGAGGACTACATTGAATTTTCCCACAAATATTTAGAACCAAATTGATAAAATTGGAAAGTATATAGCCGAACTGACATACATACAATAAGTTAAGAATTGATGGAACAATTTCTCATAAATAGTATGCTTTTATGATCTCCTTACTCGCAGATAACAAATAGATTAGGACATGTGGACCAAATTTTATTTTCTATTTATATATTCAAGAAATGGATAGATTGTTCAACAAATGAGTACCCCAGGCATGGTGGCACATGATGCCACATATCCATCCGTAAGTCTCTTACGAAAGTGATATAGCAATAAATAGCATTCAATATCTGTGATTCATGGTTGTACGAATACCAAAAACCAACTCATCAATTCATAACATACTTTTCAACTAGTTTATAAAAAAGGTTAATATCACGAAAAATCCCAAATTAATATATTTATTATAAATTTATCTTAAACTAATTTTTATCACGAAAAACCCCAAATTGGACACCTGTAATAAATTTACCTTAAACTAATTTTTTAACTACCAAAAACCTCAAATTGATACATTTGTAATAAATTTACCCTCTATTAAATTGGATTAATACTTTTCGACCAAAAAAAAATTGGATTAAGACAATAAAAAATCACAAACTGATAAACCTGTGACAAACGGAGGGTAAAACCCTAAACCAGTTCATCTATTAACTGCCACGTGTTATCAAACTTAGAAATTTGAAGGTAAAATTTAACGGAAACTAATGGAGGGTAAAATTCTCACAGGTGTACCGTTTGAGATTTTTTGTGGTTAAAAAATTAGTTTTTGGTAAATTTGTTAGGTATACCAGTTTGGGATTTTTCGTGATAGTGTCGCTTTAAATTCTTTTTGTCGAAGTGTATGCTGCTGGACAAAGTTTTAATGTTACAAATCTTGATGGGTATGAGTATTTTCAAATCTTCAAATATCCTATGATCACTTAAGCCCGGATTGGTTGGGTTGGGTAATGGTTGGATTCGAGTCGAATCGGATATGAGTCGCTAAAACTATATCACATAAAAATGAGTCAATATGGGCTGAACCTGTTTACATACGAGCGACCAATTAGTAGGATTTACTTAGACGCCCCTTGAATGCAAAGCTTTTTTAGACCAAGCTACAATGGCGGCCAAAACTGAGAATCTCGTTAGGAGCCAATACCGCAGTGAGGACGGGTGTTTTGCACTAAATGCTTGAGAGGGAAACACTTGGTTTTTCTAACTTCAGGATAGAAATTCTCCAAAACCCGTTCCTCACGTCCTATGAATCTCAGTATCAAGATCGTAGCCTACAATACAGGACTAAGCGATTTCAGTACAAATACAGGACTGTGAGTCACGCATATCATGTAACACCTCCTCTCATTGAACTACACAAAAATTTTGCCCAACGAGAGAGAGGGAGGGAGGGAAAAGGAAAGGAGAGATCAAGAAGCTGCTGAGTTCATCGGTAGCTTTCACCTTGGTTTTGCTTCTGTTGCTGGGAATGTGGTTACGGCCAAATGAAGCAGGAAGGATGCTCGTTCAAGGCGAAGATGGAGGAGGAGGAGGAGGAGCGGCACGGGCTAATTATCAGCCGAGCGGTCGTTTAGCTTTCCAAATCCTGCAAAAGGGTCCAGTGCGCGGTCCTGGAAATCCGTGCCACTACGCTCGTGCGACTGGATGCTAGCCACCCAAATGAAAGAACGGAACGGAAGAGGTGAAGGACTGTAGTAGGAGTCATCCTTACGGAAGAGGGATTGATCGTGTGTTAAGTGGTTCCCCGTGTTTCTAATATTTCAGTACGAAATAAGTTAAATTGTTGCAACAATACAACCTGAAAGAACTAGATATGATAAATGCAAAAGTTCCATTCTGAAAAAAGAATGAAATCAAATCAGTTCTTGCAGTATTCGAGTATTTCAAAAGAATTTGTTTCCTGTACTTTCTCTCGTCCCGCATTGTTTGGAAGACTCCCTTTTTATTTACTTTATTTATGGGCTTATTTTACTAGATTGGTAAAAATAAAGACAGCTTTGTGGTGGTAAACTTTACTTAACCGGCACTTGAGCATGTGCTCTTGTTATTACACTACAAAAAAACGAGGATTTTGCGACGAAAATTTGCGACGAAAAATTTTTCGTCGGAAATTAGTGACGACTTTTGCAACAAAAACTAAATTGATTTGGAAATTTACGATTTAATTTCAAAAAAAGCATTATTTCTAATATTTTTCAAATTGTTTGCAAAAATTGTGGCAAATTTGCCTTGAATATTGCAAACGAATTTCAAGAAAGGCATTTTTTCTACTATGTTGGATTTTCGTTACAAAATTTGTGGCAAATTTGCTACTTAATTTTTCAACAAATTTAAAAAAAATTGCATTTTTTATAATATGTTTCAAATTGTTGGAAAATTTGTGGCAAATTTGCCATGAATTTTTGCAAACAATTTCAAAAAGGCATTTTTGTAATATGTTCAATATTCATTGGAAAATTCGTGGCAAATTTGCCACGAATTTTTCAACGAATTTCAAAAAAATGGCATTTTTTCTACTATGTTGGAATTTTCGTTGCAAAATTCGTGGCAAATTTGCCACGAATTTTGCAACGAATTTCAAAAAATGTCATTTTTTCTATTATGTTGGATTTTCGTTGCAAAATTCGTGGCAAATTTGCCACGAATTTTTGCAACGATTTTCAAAAAGGCATTTTTTCTAATATGTTCGAAATTCGTTGGAAAATTCGTGGCAAATTTGCCACGAATTTTCCAACGAATTTCCAAAAAGGCATTTTTCCTAATATGTTCGAAATTCGTTGGAAAATTCGTGGCTAATTGCCACGAATTTTCCAACGAATTTAAAAAAAAGGCATTTTTTCTAATATGTTCGAAATTCGTTGGAAAATTCGTGGCAAATTTGCCACGAATTTTCCAATGAATTTCAAAAAAGCCATTTTTTTTTCTACTATGTTGGATTTTTGTTGGAAAATTCGTGGTAAATTTGCCACAAATTTTCCAACGAATTTCAAAAAGGTATTTGTTGTAATATGTTTGAAATTGTTGGAAAATTCATGGCAAAATAATGAATTTTCCAACGAATTTCAAAAAGGAATTTTTGAAATATGTTCAAATTGTTGGAAAAGTTGTGGCAAAATTTGCCACGAATTTTCCAACGAATTTCAAAAAAAGGCATTTTTTCTAATATGTTTGAAATTCGTTGGGAAATTCGTGGCAAATTTGCCACAAATTTCCAACGAATTTCAAAAAAGCGCATTTTTTCTACTATGTTGGATTTTCGTTGCAAAATTCGTGGCAAATTTGCCACGAATTTTGCAACGAATTTCAAAAAAAGGTATTTATTTTAATATGTTCGAAATTCGTTGGAAAAGTCGTGGCAAATTTGCCACGAATTTTTCAACGAATTTCAAAAAAGGCTTTTTTCCTAATATGTTCGAATAATTTACCACGAATTTTCCAACAAATTTCAAAAAAGGCATTTTTTCTACTATGTTGGATTTTCGTTGGAAAATTCGTGGCAAATTTACAATGAATTTTGCCATGAATTTAAATTTTTCAGGCTATTATTGCACTATGTTCTATTTTCGTGGCAAAATTCATTGGAAATTTACTTAATGAATTTTCCGAACAATTTCAAAAAAGGCTTTTTTCCTAATATGTTCGAATAATTTGCCACGAATTTTTCAACGAATTTCAAAAAAGACATTTTTTTTTCTACTATGTTGGATTTTCGTTGAAAAATTCGTGGCAAATTTACAACGAATTTTGCCACGAATTTAAATTTTCCGGCTATTATTGCACTATGTTCTATTTTCGTGGCAAAATTCGTCGGAAATTTCCGACGAATTTTTGCCACGAAATTTTAAAATGCCCTATGTGGGAGTCTTTTTTTAAATTCGTGGCAAAATTTGTTGGAAATTTCTAACGAATTTTGCCACGAAATTTTAAAATGCCATATGGGGGAGTCTTTTTTTAAATTAAGTGACAAAATTCATTGGAAATTCCAACTAATTTTGTTATTTAATTTAAATTTTCCGTGCTATTATTGAACTATGTTTATTTTCGTGGAAAAATTGGTCGGAAATTTCAGATGAATTTTGCCACAAATTCCAAAAAATGTTTGTATGTGGGACTTTTTAAATTCACGACAAAATTCGTTGGAAATTTCTAACGAATTTTGCCACAAAATTTTAAAATGCCCCAAACATAAATAAAGGCCAAAAAGAAAAACAAGAGGCCCAAACTTGTCCCCCTCTTCCTCCGAGATGTGGACCCCCTCTCTGGCAGCACAAAATTTTTGGTTTGTATTCGCATCTCTCTCTCTCTCTCTTCTTTGATTCATCATCCTCCTCTGCTTCGCCATTCTTCTTTTTCTTCACCGTTCTTCTTCTTCTCTGATTCAGCACATGTGGACCACCTTTTGTTGTGTTTCTTACCCAAAAAAAAAAAACTTTTCCCCCTCTTCTTCCATCCGCTCACCCCCCAGCGCCACTGCTACTGGAACGGCTTTGCAATCGCGCACCCTCCTCCATAACTTCTTCCTCGTTCGAAAAAATCTCACCTAAAACCCTAGGCGACGACCGAACCCCCGAACGGCCATCGGAGCTCCTCCTCGCCCGACTTGCAGCTTCCCCATGGAGCACTACAAAAAAAACATGGATTTTGCCACGAAAATTTGCAACGGAAAATTTTTCGTCGCTAATTTTGCGGATTTTTTTTCCCGTCGCAAATTAGCGATGAAAATTATTCGTCGCTAATTTATGCGACGGAATTTGCCATGAAATAAAAGTTCGTCACAAATTTGCGACGGAAAATAAATCCGTCACAAATTTCGTCGCAAATTTGTGACAAAAAAAAATCCGCGCAAAATCCGTCGCAAATTTGCGATGGAAAATAAATCCATCACAAATTTGCGCCGGAAATAAAATCGGATGCAAATTTGCGACGGAAAAAAAAAAATCCGTCGCAAATTTGCACCGAAAGAAATTCGGACGCAAATTTGCGACGGATTTATTATTCCGCCGCAAATTTGCGACGAAAAGAAAAATCCGTCGCAAATTTGCGCCGGAAATAAAATCGGATGCAAATTTACGACGGAATAAAATTAAATCGCAAATTAGCAACGAATTTAGCGACGGAAAAAAAATTCGTCGCTAATTTGCTACGAAAAACAGTCAAAAAAAGGATTTAGCCACGGAAAATTAGCCACGGGTTTAGATTTAGCCACGGAAAAAAAATTTGTCGCTAATTAGCGACAGATTTAGCGGCGAAAAAATCAAATAAATGTTAGTAATTAAGTAAAATAATAGTTAGTAATAGAAAATTAATTGGTATTAAATCGTAAAATGGGATTAGTAAGTCATGCAAAAAGAAGCATGACTCAATATAAAAATTGGTAAGTTAAAAAACCAAATGGGTAAGCAACTCAAATTAGAGTTGACAATCCAAAACTAATTGGTAACTTAATTGGGCAAAAGTTAATGAGGCACACAAAAAGTTGATAATTTCATGTAATAGAAGGTAAATTCAAAGCTGGTAGAAAATTAGAAATGTATTTTTGTTAGAGATAAGAAAAATCGGTCATTTCAAAATAGAAAACCAAATAAACATTGATAAGTAACTCAAATAAAAGAAGGTAACATAAAACTAGTCAGTAACTTGATCGAAAAAAGTTGGTAATCACTCTAATAAAAGTTAGTAATTTTTAAAAGAGCCAATAAATTTAAAAAGTTGGAAACCGATGCAAATAAAAGTAGCAACTTAATAAAAACTAGTAAATTTGAGAAAATAACAAATAAATGCTAATAACTCAAATGAGATTTGGTAATCCAAAACTAATTGATTTGATTGGAGAAAATTTACCAAAATCACGCAAAGAAAGCTAGGCTGATAGTTTCATATAATACTTGATAAATTTAACTTATTGGTAAGAAATATAAATAAAAGTTAAGTAAACAATGATAAAAGCTTTGCTTGGTTAGAGATTAAAGAAGTTGGTGTAAAAAAAATTCAAATAATCATTGGTAACTAACTCAATTAGGAGTTGGTAATGCAATATGGTAAACTTGATAGAGGAGAAGTTGGTAATCATTCTAAGGGCACGCGTTTGTTTTGTGGAAAAATTAATGATAAAGGAAAAGTGTTTTTCGGAAAATCATTTTCCATGAATACGCTTTTTAGTTTTCATTTGTATGGTGACATACGATGGAAATCGTTTTTTGATGTTTGGATTTCATTAGAAAATTATTTCAATCTCATGACTTTATTTTAGATAAAAAAAATAAAAATTTTTAAATATTTTTATTTAAAAAATCGATTTTCTTAAGTATTTTTTATTTTTTTTTTTTTTTGTAAAAATTTGAATTTTTTAATTTTTTTTTTAAAAGGTCGTCGCTAAACTTTAATTAGCGACGGAAACAAAATCCATCGCTAATTTGGGACGGAAAAAAAAAATTTTGCGACGGAAAAAATAAATCCATCGTAAAAAATTTGCAACGGAAAAAAAAAAATTCGCAAAAATTTTAACAAAACCAAAATTTTTAAAACGATGGAAAAATAAATCCGTCGCTAAAAAATTTGCGACGGAATCAAAATCCATTGCAAATTTACGAAAAAAAAAAATCCGTCGCAAATTTGCGACGGATTTAAAAATTTCCGTCGCTAATTTTGCTTTGCCCGCCCTCACCCCCATTTTTTCTCTGTCTCTCTCTGCTGTTCCTCAGATCCCCCCCCTGCTTCCGCTTCTCGCTTCTGCTTCTTCCCTCTCCCCCACACCCCTAAACCTCTCGCGCTCGCTAAGGGTTTTCGGTACCCCTTCCCCCTGCGCTTCCTCCGGCGACTCCTCGCCATGGCCTCCGGAGCCCTAGAGGCCGCAGAGCCCGAAGGGGCGGCGGCTCCTCCCCCGTCGAGGGCAAGGAGGAGCTCCCCGAGAAATTAGAGGCGGAGGAGGCGGAGCAAGAAGAACGAGAGATCGCCGCTCCGGAGGAGGAGGCCGAGGCTTCCGACGAGGAGGCTCTGCTGGTCGCCGCCGAGTCCCCGCCGGCTGCGTCGCCTCCGAGAGGCCATGCCCGTGATGTCCAAATCCTTGTTGATCATTCACCGGTACCAAATTTCATTTCAATTCGAAATTTTCTGCTATCTTTTTACTTGCTCATTTCTTTTGGAATTAAACCTTCGATGTTGTACCATTGACAGCAAGAAATTATCATGAAGAGAAATCACAATGGTTGGCATTAAATCAGGGGGGGAGCAGTCATGAGGATAGGTAAACGAAGCGGTAGGGCATTAAGAACTTAAAGGAAACTGAAAATGAAACAACAATGAAGAATCTAAATTGGAGATTCCCGAGTGCAGGAGAATATGCAAATTTTCTCCCTCACTTTAATACTCAGCGTGTTAGTTTGCCTATCTCCTTTTATATGATTGAGAAATATATCATGGAGTGGAAGTGATGCAATCTATGCATGGGGCTGAAACTTCTATAATGATGAGGATCTGCTACATTGTATGCATCTATCCTCATGCTCAGTTTTTAGGAAAAGCAAGCCCCCGCACTGCTGGGAACCTTAGCCCCCCTCCACTCGAGTTTTGATTGATTTTATGTAATTTTATTTTTAGCAATGTAATTTGCCTGAACCAATAATCGGTTGTGACTGTGAAGGAAGCATTGATTGAAACTCAGTTGTGGCAGAGGTAGGTCTTGTATGTTTCAGGATGAACAGGCCCGGGGATGTAACCTTAGATCCAGTCCTTTAGGATGTAGTAGTTTAATTTGGCTTAACCAAGTGCCGGCAAATCCGCATTTCTTGGCATGTTTATTTCTGAGTCAAGCTGCGGGATAGGTTCCTTATGGTCATTTTTGTTTTATTCTACTTCAGTTATTGATGGTTATTGTTCACGAATATTTCAGGAATGAAAAGACAAAGCTTCTTTTCTGCACGACAGGAATTCTTCTAAGGAGCATTTCTGTAAGTTGTCTAATCATTAATTCCATATATGTAATGCGTATGGTAAGGAGCTGTGCAGCTAGCTATTATGTGTGCAATCATGTACTTTGGTTGATGAAGCATGTTTTTTAAACAGCCTTTGACACTGCACATTTGTGTACTTGGAGATGTTAAGAAACATGATTGATATGTATTGTGGGCCTCTTTTTTGACAACTTAAGCTTTTGAATGGCGATTGTTTACCATATGACAGCATACTTGAAGAGCTTATTAGGTGTGAGGGAAATTCATAGGGATTAGAGCTTTGTACTAGGAGACACCCTTGATGCTCTTTTATGAATAAGAAGTTCTTTTATTGAAAGATGTCATCAGGATAGTCTCCTGATTCTATCTGATTGTTTCCTCTTTCCTTTTTTTTTTTTTTTTGATTTTTACCAAAAGGGAGAAAAAAACTTGACTGGCATTACCCATGTGATAGTTGATGAAGTGCATGAGCGGTCATTGTTGGTGAGTTGGCAACAATTTCACAGCCTGTATCGTGTTAATGAGATTGTGTCAGTATGATCTAATATGCTGTTTCTAACGGTTTTCATCTAGGATCTTGAGCATTAACAAACTAACAAATGGGGATCCCCTGTTTCATCAATCCTCATGTTTCTAACGGTTTTCATCTATTAAAGGGGTCCCACATCGATTATCTGTGGGGATTCTATGAACCTTATATTCATGTAGTCTATCCCCCCACCTATTGGCTTAAGTTTTTGGATTGGACTTTTTAATATGGTTTATGAGCCAAGGTTTTCTCTTAGTTTATTTTGCCTGTGTGGCCCCTGTTAGTCAACCACACATGTTCCGTATCTGGTTTTGCACATGGTATCCTACATCGCTTGTCTATAGGGTTTCTAAGGTCCTTATAGTCATATAGTTTTCCTCTACCTGCTAGCTTGAGCTTTTGGGTGAATCTTCTAACACCCTAATTGCAAAATACTCATGTATATTTACAATTTTAGTACTGTCCTTGTATGCTGGTTCTTTGTGTCAGCTATGAAAAGGTACCTTATTATGCAAATTTTAAAAAGAACATGTCTTATTATTTTGTTGATGTTCGCGTTTTTCCCTCAAGTTTCACATGAAAACTTTATGTGAAACATATTGGTTGGAAACATTCGAAATAGTCAGTGCCATTTTAGCTTCTCTAACATAAGGTGGGGGTTTTTCTTCATTTCCATCGAGTTGAGTTGAACAGACGTAAACCAAATTCAATCTACTCTTTTTTTAATGCCATATTAGTTCAATCCTTTAGAGTGTTCTCGTTACAAGAAGAAGGTGCCGCTGAGGGATCTCTGTGCTGTTGAAAAATCAAGGTTCCCTAAAATTTTTGGCAGAAGACCAATTAGTTAAATTCTTATCTTGGTACCCTGCAGGCCTGCATTTTATTTTTATTCCTCGTTGAAAATCCGCTGTCTATTGATTAGTATGTTAGTATTCTTTAGTCATCATCTGCATAAGGGGAACCTTTATTCTCTAGAATGATTCTGAGATCTTCCAGTTATGATGTTATAATGCTTGAGAACAAAGGATTTCAATAATAGAAATAATTGATTGGAAGAAAGTCTACATGCAATGGAGCAAAATAAACGAGTAGATATGGTTGTGGTGAAGCACTTTAAGCATATGCGGACAAAAGTTATCATCTTGTAGTAAGTTCAAGTAAATGATGATGGGCATTAATTGGATGAATCTAACATTTCGATCTCAAGTTCAAAATTTCTCCATTGCGGGTAAATAATAGAGAAGTAGATGTTCCAAATATCAATGTATTGACACTATTAAACTATCGACATTGCTTGTATATAAGGTCCACAATGGCCTTAAATATATCTGCTCCTTCCACCTAATAGCTTGAACTTTTAGGTTGGATTTGTAATATGCTTTGGAGCGAGGTTTGCTTTATGGTTGTTTTGCATGTGGCTCCCTATTCGTCAATTCCATGTGTTGTTCTCGGTTCAGTTTGCATGTGATAGGGGGTGGTACAGTATTCTATATCAACAATGAACTTATATACGTGTGATCTCCCTCTATGGAATATCTTAAGCTTAGTGCAGATGGAGTAATGCATCTGTTCATGATGCAAATCAGGTGTCCTCACAGAGTTACTAAATTGTTTTGACTTTGTTAGTTATGTTAGGATACTTGTCCTAACCCAGTTAGAAAGTAGATTTGGAAATTTATCATTGATCTTGTTTAATTGATTTCCTTCTATGTGAGTTTCCTTTCTGCTTGGAAAAGGATTGCTGGGCCAATCTATATGTTGTCCATCAATCCATGCATCTTTCTGTCTATTTTTTTAATTACTCTTTTCACATTTGTGACTATTAATTTTTCTGTCCAATGGTGAATGAGAATTGTAGCACTTTTAGTTGTTCTTTGCACTTAAACTGTATGATCTGATTTTATTATCTAAGTGTGTTCTTCTGAATTTAGAGCTTTGTCATGATGCCTTCTACTCTTTCCGAGTCGCTATGATGGCAACTTTCATGTTAAATTCAACCAAAATAGATGTCAATTTAGTTCATTCTGTCATTACATTCTAAGTTTCGGTTCATTGATTTTCGAGCTTTCCTCCAAAATTATAGGCGATGTAATACTGCAAAAGCAGTTCTCGGGTTGGAGTCTTCATACAGATGGGCTTTAAGTGGAACACCTCTTCAAAATCGTGTTGGGGAGCTCTACTCTCTTGTAAGTTTCTATTTTATACTGATTGCATGCACTGAGTTTAGTGAATGTATTTTTCCTTTGTTACCTATTTTGTAAGTCTGTTGTTCATTTGCAGTTCCTCAAAACAATGTCCTGAATGCTCTCACGGTTCTGTACGGCACTTTTGTTGGTGGAATCGAGTGAGTTGCATTTTCATTGGTCCTTTGGCCTCTCTCTTTTTTTTTTTTTTTGGGCAAATCATATGGAATGTTTTCATTTGAACTTTGATGTGGAGTATATATTCTATCTAGTATATAGCGAATCCTATACAAGCACATGGAAATGCCGTTGGCAGAAGGTGAGCAATGATATTACTAAAACACAATTTTGAAAAACATTTTGCTGAGACGCACAAAAAAGGGAAGAGCTGCTGATCTTGCACTTCCACCTAGAATTGTGAGTTCTCTTGCATATGTGTACAATTGCAATTCGGCGTGTCGAAGATTTTTAACTTAAATCCACCGCTTCCTGCTCTCTTCACTTTCCCTGCAGGTTACTTTGAGGCAGGATACACTGGACATTAGAGAAGAGGATTATTACACATCATTGTACAATGAGAGCCAATCTAACCTTGTGCGGTGTGCATATTGATTGGTAGGTCCGTTAATCTAGGCTTCTTAATTTGCTTTTTCAGAGGATCAATTAGACTGAAAATGTGTCACCAGAAATTTCTAGCAATTGCTTTCATGGCCTAAAGATATATAAATGTTCTAAGTGCAATCCTTTTAATTTTGGATGCGAAATTTTGGCAATTGTAGGTATTTCACTTTCTTCTATGGGCTTGTGGGACTTTGAGTATCGCATTGTATGTCAACAAGTGAATGTCACTTCTTTGGAGGAGGTGATGAAGCACTTCATGCAAACCTTATAGGAGAAAGCAGAGTGGGCGCAAGATTGGAAGTATCTTTTCATACATATCGGGGATAAGCTTTGCTTCAAAGCATCATATGTTCCTGCCCTGGAAAGAATTGCCACCCGAGGTTACTTAAGCAAGTGCTTTAAAGTGTTCAATATTATTTATTCTCTCATTATGTGTACTATAAAAAAAAAATATGTATGTCATTCTTGTGGAAAATGCAGATGAATGTATTTCATTTTCATATTATTATAATATTTTGATGTTATTAAGTGCTTAATCAATGTTAAATATAAATTGTAGGAATTAATTTTGCTGTTAATTAGATTTAAAATCGAAGTCATCCCTAAACAATATTTGTCACAGAGTTCGTCACTAAAGAATTAATAAAAATTCGTCGCTAAATAATTAATAAAAATTCGTTGCTATTATTGACCCAAAAAAAAATTACGGACCCAAAAAAAAATTGGCAAATATATTTTTCTTCACTAAATTTTGCGATGCCAAATTAGCGATAGAATTTTTTTTTCGTCACAAAATTTGTCGCTAAAACCTCATTTTTGTAGTGAAATTTTTTATCGAAATTTTGCGACTAATTTTATGATTTAATTTTGCGGCCGAAATTTCCGGCGAATTTTTGCGACGAATAAAGTTCGTCGCTAATTTTAAACAAATTATTTGCGATGAATTTTGCGACTAATTTTTTTCCATCACAAATTTGTGATGAATTTTGCGACTAAATTTGCAACGAAATTTGCAACTAATTTTGCGACGAATTTTGCAAACGAATAAAGTTCGTGACTAATTTCTTGATTTAATTTTTTTCCATTACAAATTTGCGATGGAAATTTAAATTTTCCGTCGCAAAAATTTTGACGACGACCTAGTAGCGACAGAATTTTTTCCGTCATAAAAAATTTCGTCACAAATTCGATTTGGGGACGGATTTTTTGCAAATTTTCCGTTGCAAAAAATTGGCCGCAAAAATCATGTTTTTTTTGTAGTGGAGTGGAATCAGTAGATGCTCCAGTTCTTCTCCCCTCCCTCTCCCTCGCCCCTCCTTGCTTGACTGAGTCCTCCCTCGCCCGATGCCGCCAACTACCCCATCGCCCTCGCCGTCCCTCCGCCCGGCCGCCGAGCCCTCCGTCGACGAGTAGATCTCGCTAGGCCGCCGACAACTTCAAGAACCACCTCCGGCGCCCACCGGGCCTCCACCTACCCCCACGATCTTGCCGTTGACGCCTTGGCCGCCGCCCGCCCGCCTCCTCGGCCATAATCCCCGGCGCCGAGAAGGAGCAAATCAAGGCCCTCAATGTCCCCCTCGTGCTGTCCTCGTTGGCCCGTATCCATACCACCCATGGTGCGATTCCCGCCGTGGGGGAGGGGGGGGGGTCGCTACTGTGATTCCGGGGCGGGGGGTTGTGGCATAATTCCGAGGGGGTGGTCACGGCCTGGTGGAGAAAATTCAAATTTATTAATGAAAATTCAAATTTACCAACGAAAATTCAAATTTTCGTCGTCAAAATTTGCGAAAAAAAAATTTCCAACGAATTTTTTTGTTCATGGAAAAATATCGGGTTTTTCGATTTTGTGGCAAAATTCGTGGGAAATTTCCCATGAATTTTGCCATGAAATTGAAAAAAGCTGCCTATGCCGAAAATTTGAATTTCGTAGCAAAATTCATGGGAAATTTCTCACGAATTTTACCACGACTTTGCTTTCATTGCAAATTACCAACAAAAAATTAAAATTTTTTATCGCAAAAAATTTCCGACGCCAAATTAGCGACGAATTTTTTTTCGTAGCTAATTCGTCGGAAATTTGTTTTACCACGAATTTTACCACAAAAAATTACCGATGAATTTTGCCATGATTTTTGCAACGAATAATTAGCGATGAATTTTCCAACGAACTTTGCAACGAATTTTCCAACGAATTTTGTAATGAATTTTGCAAAAAAAAAAAAGTTTAAATCGCAAATTACCAACGAAAATTTAAATTTTTGTGTCATAAAAAATTTGCGACGATTTAATTAGCAATGAATTTTTGTTAGAAAATTCATGGAAAAACTCTTGTTTTTTTGTAGTGAAATTACCGACAAATTTTTCCACGACTTTTCCAACGAATAATTTTATTTAAATTTGCAAACGTAAGTTTCAAGGAATTTATCCACGAATTTACCCATGAATAATTACCGATGAATTTTGCCACGAGTTTTCCAACGAATAATTAGCGACGAATTTTTCAACGAACTTTCCAAGGAATTTAGCCACTAATTTACCCACGAAGTTTCCAACGAAATTTTCAACGAAAAAATTTTCGTCGCAAATTTCCAACAAAAATTAAAATTTTTTGTTGGAAAATTTTCCAACGACGAATTACCCACGAATTTTTTTCGTTGGATAATTGGTTGGAAATTCGTTTTCCAACGAATTTTTCAGAATTTTTCGTTGGAAATTTCGTCGGAAAAAACATGTTTTTTTGTAGTGTTACTCTATAATGGAAGTATGCTACATGTCGCTCAATCAATAAAGAACTTGTAGATTATTTTTTACACCAGCAATCTACTTAATGGAAAACCATTTATAAGGGGTAAATTGTTCAAATAGTCCTAAATTTATTGTACAACGATCAATTCAGTCCTAAATCTTTCAATTGTGCCAATTTAATCCTAAACTTTTTGACCACTTGTCAATTTAGTCTTAGACATTTTAATTGTATTAATTTAGTCCTAAATCTTTTAATGATTTGTCAATCTAGTCATAAACATTTTAACAATATGCCAATTTAATTCTTCTAGCCAATTTTGATCGGAAATCGCTAATATGGCGGTCTAATCAGCGTTGACCATCCTACGTGGCATGACCAACACTGAAGTGGACAATTTTTGCAATTTTTAGAGTTTTATGAAATTTTTATTTTTCTTTTTCTTTTTCTTTTTCTTTTTCTTTTTCCCTCCATCGGCCATTGTTGGGCCTTGTCAATGGCCAGAGGAGTTCACCAGCCTAGAGCGAGGGACACCCACACTTGGGCTAGCAAGGGCTGCCCTCGCCTGAGGTTAACGGAGGGAAAAAGGGAAAAAAAAGGAAAAAAATCCTTAAAAAAAAACCTTTTCTAATCTTGCAGGAGGGGCAGACCCAATATTATACCAACATCTCTTTCGATTCTTCGGTCATCCAAATTACAAACATCGTCCAGCGCTATCAAGCTATGTAGGATGGTAGCTATATAATAGGTTTAAGATTTTTTGGACAATTTTCCCTATATTAAGGACCTGAAATGTTTACTCATACAATAGGTATGTCAGCAATTTTCAACTGGAAAAACTAAATTGGCAAATCGTTAAAAGATTTAGGACTAAATTGACAAATCATTAGAAGGATTATGATTAAATTGGCACAATTGATATGTTTATGATTAAATTGACAATGTGTCAAAAAGTTTAGGATTAAATTGATACAATTGAAAGATTTAGAATTGAATTGGTCACTGTACAGTAGGTTTACAACTTCTAATACAGAGCTTTTCCTTTCCCTTTACTAAGTCTGCAGATCCCTTCCGGATGTCAAAGCTCAGCTCAGCGTATTATGTGGTGGAGAACAAATGGACTGAATTCCCACCACGCAATAATAAAGAATATGTTAAGTATCTAATTTCTTGGGAAAAGAAAGTTAGCGAAAAAAAAGCATTTACAAACAAAAAGTAGTTAATACCACTTCCCACCAGATTTATTGTAATTGAAATCATTTACAAACAAAAAAAAAGCAATTGACACATGCTAATATCCTTTACTTTTGTCTTCATTCTGGAAAGTAATTAACCAAGTAATTTTCCAATTGTATTTTTTACCGAGGCGTTGTCAGCCATGTCCCATAAATTCGGAAGGAATTGCCTAATTTATTAACAAACGAGAATTGCTCACAAAGTGGAAAAAATTAAGATGGCTATTATAAGTGAAAATTACATTAAAGAATGAAGCCAATAAGAAAAATATAATAAGATGAACAGGCCTATTGCCATAAGTCTCTTGCGGGGAAAATTGTCGAAAAAATCATAAACCTATTGCACTTTTACCAATTCAATCGTAAACCTTTTAAGTTTACTAATTCAATCATAAACCTTTTCACTTCTTGCCAATTCAGTTCATTTGATCACCGGCATCGACGTGGCCACCAAATGTTCTACCAACGCTGATATGGTAATTTTTAAATATTTTTTTTTGAATTTTTTAAATTTTTTTCTCTTGTTTTTTTGCCTTTTCTCTCTGGTCGGTCCAACTATCAGCCAGAGGCGCAGGCCTACGAGGTCGACCTTGCCGGCCGCGCGGTTCGCCTCGGCCGCCCCCCGGCGAGGGTGAGCCTCACCCAACGACGGCAAGGTCGGCCTCACAGCAACGGGCAAGCTTCACCAGACGACCTTGCCGGCTTGTGCCTCTGGCCGGTCACCGAACCGACCAAAGGGAAAAGGAAAAAAAAAAGAGAAAAATAAATATTTAAAAATTGCCACGTTAGCATCGATCGGTAGCCACGTCAACGCTGGCCGACCAAATGGACTAAATTGGCAAGAAATGAAAAGGTTTAAAACTGAATTGATAAACTTAAAAAGTTTAAGACTGAATTGGCAAAAGTGCAATAGGTTTAGAACTTTTTTGACAATTTTCCCGTCTCTTGCGAGTTTCTTGATCTGGATCGATCCATGGCAGCTTGGGTCAAGCACACGTAAAGGGGTATTTTAGACTTTTCACATTTTTCGTAACTTATGGACTGGTGGCATCTCAAGGACCTGAAATGTTTACTCGCACTAGAATAGATAATATCTTGAAAGCTCTTAATGGGTTCAACTATACAAACTCTCCAATCTCAATAATCACTTGATATGCATTGCTTCTACCGTTGATTAATTCAACGGAGTAGAACAATTTCTCCCAACCCGTTTTCATTGTTTCTTTCTTACAAAAGATTCTATGAACTATGTGCGCCTTAGCATCTGAGGGTAGCGCGCTTAAGTCGGCCGGTGTAAGTTGTGCCCGAAGATAGTACACTGCACACTGCACTGTCCTTTGAACCAGGACAATGATTCAGATCATGACACCTATTGATCAAAAAATCAGTGACACCGTCAATGCACGTTAATGAGTTAGATTCCTTTTGCATCTCATCCGGGTCTATAGGCCTATTTGGATGCTGAAATGTATTTTAATTGCCAAATTTGTATTAATTAAAATGGTGACTGAAATAAAAATTGACAGATATTTCCATGAAGAGCGATCCTAATTTCACATCCCTTTTGGTTGACTGAAAACATACCCTTTTGAGGTAATTGGCTAATATATCCCTTCAACATCCAATTTGGTTGAACATTTATTGATGAGACATTTTTACTCACGTTCCTAATTCTAAATTCTTCAAATACAGCCTTTGGGATTCAAAAGATGAGACGACGAATAAAAATTAACAATCTTCTCTAGGGAAATTGACAAGAGGATGAATAAAAAAGATGGAATCTCAAAGAATATTTATAAGTTTTATTATACAACTATCTAAGATAACATATCAATCAAGATATGTATGACCATAGGAAGATGTACGCGCAATCCCGAGAGATACTGAGAATCAATACAAATATTCTAATTATCTTTAATGCTTTTCGACCATTGTATCATTTTGAAAGGTTTCCGACTTGATTACACATGTTGAAAAATCCATGATGTATCACATCCCATACGTACTCTGAGGCTTTCAATGGAATTTTCCGTTGTCTTAAACAAAAGGGTTTAGTATGTATAATTTGAATATAAAGCATACTGATGATATCATAATGCTGCGCAAAACTGGATCAGAGAACTATTCCAAGAATACAGAACTATACAAGCAATTTGTTCCATTATACAACAGCACAATGAGGACTCGTGTGTATAGAAAGAAAACTTGAGACTTATGGAGGTTTTAAAGAATATCAGATCAGTGTCACTCCATCACCACACATGAAGCCACCACAAATGGACAGAACTATGATCAGAATCAGAGCGACGATGATGCCGAAAACTATCAGCTTTACTTTCATGCTCTGCAGCCACATCTTCCTTCTCATTTGGGTCACCTGCTGCCTGAAATCTTGCGCCTGAAAGTAGAAAACCCACATCAGTCGGACACCGAGATCCTTAATTCTAACATACCGAAAGACTCTAGTCTTTGTTCTAGCTCCCAAATTCATCACCGATTTCTGGAACATAGAATCAAAAGTAGATCAGCAGCAAGAAATCCACTGAATTGCAAGACGGGTGGAGGAAGAACAAATTGTCAAGCGATGTGAGACAATATTCAACAATGCGGCAAAAGTAGGCTGTACTAGTAGCTCGACCGGTTCAGGATACTGGAAGAAGACTACCATTGTGATATACTTGTGTTTGCAATCTAATCGTTGCCTCTAAACCACCACTCATGATGCAAGAGTCATTCAGTTTCTGAACACCAGATCCTGCATCTTACAACTAAGATGTGGTTTTTGGGATGTGCTCTTCCTTGTGGTTTTGTTGCTTTTGTATTCAGTCAAGTACAAGTACTCACGTGCAGTGTTCTCTCGCTTTTTAACGTAACTGACTTCAGAAGGAGTATAGGTTTCAAATTAGGATCAGATGTATAGTTCATTTTTGAATTAATACCATGAAAAACTCCAAACTAATACATCTGTGATAAATTTATCCTGAATTATTTTTTCGATAACAAAAAACCGCCAAACTAGTATACCTGTGATAAATTTATCTCGAACTATTTTTTTTATCACTAAAAATCCCAAACTAGTACACTTATGACAATTTTACCCCAAACTAATTTTTTGGCCATCAAAAACCCCAAACTGGTACATCTGTGATAATTTTACCACGAACTAATTTTTTGACCACTAAAAATCCCAAACTGATATATTTTTTACAAATTTACTCTTCGTTAATGTCCATTAAATTGAATTAATATCACGAAAAATCACAAATTGATAAACTTGTGACAAACATAGGGGTAAAACCCCAAACTGGTACACCTATCAACTATAACATGTTATTAAACTTATCAATTTGACAGTAAAATTTAACGAAAACTAACGGAGGGTAAATTTATCACAGGTGTATTAGTTTGAGGTTTTTTGTGGTTAAAAAATTAGTTATGGGTAAAATTCTAATAGGTGTACCAATGTAGGGTTTTTTGTGATCAAAAAAATAGTTCGAAGTAAAATTATCATAGGTATGCAAGTTTGGAGTTTTTTATGGTCAAAAAATTAATTTGAAATAATTTTATCACAGGTATATCAGTTCAGGGTTTTTCATGATATTAACCCTTCGTTTTTTGGCCAAAGGTGGCAAGCGATATTTCATGTGGGAACAACTCTTTTACAAGACACCAAAAGAGTACGTAAAACCTAGTTAATAGTTCCATCCAAGAAAAGCATGCTGTCGAGTAGTGAAGAATTCCAAAATGAAACAGTATTATTAAGTGGGAACTTTTGGTCAAGAAGCCATCGTATGTTTGCATGACTTCTCCTTTATTCTCAACAAACAAAACATTCCGTTTTATGTACGCAACAAAGAAAACAAGAGCACGGAATCTGATCACATACGAACTGAGTAATTCAATCCGATTCTAGTCAAAATCAAGGGGACTCCATATTGGGGATTAAGAGTGATCAAAGGATTAGGGCCATGCTTATAAGGAGGACATAGCTGCACTGAGAAATTCTGCAAAATCAAGGTCAAATCAACTTTGGTTTCAAGCAAAGCAAAGTTTTGAGACTTCCTGGGGAATCTCTCTGGATTGAACTCATTGGCATCATCACCCCAAATCTCTAGATCATGGTGTTATAATATCAATAATGTGATCTCACGTTTAGTTTATTATCCTTACATTCAGTTAATTTCATTAATGTTCATTGTCCACGTTCGAGATATGTGGTGACCGGCCAAAAGTCACGATAACATCTTGATGGAAGATGTTATGTGAAGGGGTGTGAATGGATATAAAATGGTCTTCTAAGCTAAATCCTCTCGTTATCAGAAAACACACCATCGACGTCAAGAGGGCAATTAGCTAGAGATTTCCATTCATTGACTGTTCAACGCTCGACAATTCAGGTTATTAATCGAACTTCATGAATGGTCGGAGGTTTGTAAAGAATCTACACATTTCCGTATTTGATCATGATTATGCATGAGTTTTGTTCATCCATGCAAAATCGAGATATTCAGTCCTTTAGTTTTTCTAACATTTGATATTAGAGCATGGTTACATCTCTCTCTTGATGAATTTTGTGAGATTTTGATTGAATTGAAAATCAGGCAATTTGGGACCAAGAGGGAAATTGCCGATTTTGGCCAAATTTTCGGCGACCCACCTCCCAACTTCGAACCAGCACGGTCGCACCACCATGGGCAACAAAAGTCCTAAGTCAATTTGGCATTTGGGTGATCACTGGAGGCTAATTGCGTGGCGAAAGTTGCCAATTAGGGTTCATGCATCCGACAGAATTTTGTTCGATTCCAACCAATTTCTTTGCCGTTTTCGCCAATTCTTAGACCTATGTAGTCGTGCCAACATGGTCTCCAAAACCCACAACTCAATTTGGTCGAAAGTGGGCTATCAAAGGAGACCCAAGCGGAGGAAGCGCGGCGAAGTCGGGGTCGAACCGCTGCGATCGTGTGGAGAAGAAAAACAAAAGGCTTCAGGCACGTGAGGGTTTTACAAAGGCCTAAAAATCCAATCTACCATGGCGGAAATCTAAAGTCTATCGACCTGTCTACCCTAAACCTAGGAAGTAGAAAATGTGTCAACTTGCGAATCCTGAGCAAGTGGCTGAACTTCTATTACAACATTTAGGTGTCGATAAAGGAATGGTCAAGCTAGTATATAGGAAGCCACATCTTGGGTTGACACTATACCTTACCCAAGAAAATTCGAAATTTCTAACTTTGTTGTTTTCACTAGCGAAGATGACCAATCGACTATTGAACACATTGGTCAATTATTGCCCAATGTGGAGAGGCAAGAACAAATGAATTCCTTAGACTTAGATTGTTCCCTTTGTCTTTATCAAAAACTACCTTTACTTGGTATATGAATTTATCTCCTAATTCAATCCATACTTGGGCTGAGATGGAAAGACAATTCGATTCTCAATTTTATAGACTAATACATGCTATATTGATTGCTGATTTGGCTAGAATTTATCAATACGATAATGAATCAATCAATCAGTTTGTTGCTCGATTCAAGAGGGCTAGGAATAGATACCTTACTTGACTCCTGAAGAAAGAATTCACAAATTTTACTTTTAGTGGATTAAAATTCAATCTTAGAGAAAAATTCGAAGGCCAAAATGTTGACAATTTATTCCAATTGACAACAAGAGTGCTGTTGACACCTATTTTTAATTTGCCCAAAATTAATTGCATAAAATTTAGGAGTTTTTTTTTTGGTAAAGGTAAATAAATGTATTACTTTTCAAACACCATATACAAACTAGAGCCAAAACCAATCTCTGACCCAGTTAGGACATGGAAATGTCCAGACAAGGTCAAAGGAGGTTCCGCAAGATCTAAACAACATGACAAAGGGGCTAGTCAAATACAAATGGAACTATAAGACCGAAACAAGGGCGTCCGAGTCATTGCAAAGATTGATGGTGGAAGGTCCCATTTCCTTTGTAAGATGCGGTTCCTAGGTGTATCCGAACACACCCGACGGATATGGCTTTATCTTTCACAACTTTGATGAGGTGCTTGCGAATACCCGGGATATAGATACTCTTGTTCCTGAAGATGGCATTGTTTCTCTCGGTCCAGATGATATGAATAAGCGCACCAAAGGAGAAACGGGAGAGGCGGTGTGAGAAGGAGTCGCCACCGCATACCTTCATAGCCCAGAAAATAAGTTCTTGCCAAGGTCGATTGCGCCATGGAAGGTTGCATTTGGTAGCCCAGAAGGAGGCCAGCCTACTAGTAGAAGGGCATTCAAAAAAGAGGTGATTGACCGAGTCCGGTCTAAGACCACAAAAGGCACATAGAGCATTGTCGATCCTTCGGTTTTGTAGGAGTACCTGGGAAGGGAGCCGGTTGAGTGTGACTAGCCATAAGAGGAAGGCATGTCTGGGTGCAATGTGCTGATCCCAGATGAAAGAGTGCCAAGGAACTGAATTACCTTTTCTTCTGATATGATTCCAGGCAGACGCGACTGAAAAGGAGCCCGAGGGATGTGGAGTCCATGTCAGTCAGTCTGGTGTATTGTCGTCAAAGATAGGCGGAGGATCTGTCCAACTCATAATAGTGTCAAAGGTATTTGAGGCTTGCCACGTGTGATCATAAAATTTTCGAACCGTAGTATCTCGTGGGATTCGTGACTGGTATATTTCGAAATCATTGAAGATGAGATTTAGGGGACCTTTGTTGTGCCACTAGTCAAACCAGAGGGATACAGCACGATCGTTCCCAATCTTCCATCTAAAAAGTGTTTGAGCTAAAAGCCTCGGGTTAAGAATTTTCTTCCGGTCCACGAGCAGAAAGTCGGCTTTGATACAACCCAAAAGTTCGATTTTTTTAAGAAAATTGAGTGTATCCATTTGGACCACATAGATTCCTTGTCGATGAAAAGGAGCCATATATGTCCGAGGGTCATAGCTCTATTGTATTCAACCAATCGCCTTATGCCAAGGCCTCCTTCATCTTTAGGTAAACATACATTAGTCCATGCTACCTTGGCTCCCCTGGTGCCTAGGTCCGGGCCTTTCCACAAAAATTGCCTCAAAATGGTCTCAATTTTATACAAGACAGCTTTTGGGAGGGAGAAAATGGTAGCCCAATACACCTGAATGGAGTGCAGGACAGCTTTAATAAGTTGCAACCTCCCGCGAAGGACAGAAACCGTTGTGTCCATGAGCGGGCCCGAGCCGTTATGGAATCAATTAGAATTTTACAGTCCTCTTTACTCATTCTAGATGAGATGATAGGCACTCCTAAATATCGGAAAGGGAGAGAGCCTTGCTGGAAGCCAAGACATTGAAGTAATTGGGCTTGCATTTCCGAAGTCCCTCCCGAGAGAAACAAGTGGCTTTTACTTCTGTTCGGGCTAAGGCCAGACCAACTGGAGAAAAGGTCAAGAGATTCCTTGATTATTTCAACCGACCTCGGTGAGCTTCAGAGAAAAGGAGCACATCATCCGCAAAAAAGAGATGAGAGGTGCGTGATTTTTTGCAGCGCCAGAACCAATGAAACTCCTGAGTATCAGTTTTCCTTTGCAGGATTCCAGATAGAACTTCCATAGTTAGAATAAAAAGATAAGGCGACAGCGGATCACCTTGTCGAATACCTCGGGAACTAGCAAAGAAGCCATGAAGTTCCCCGTTAATAGAGATAGAGAATTTAGCTGTGGAAACACAAGCCATAATCATCCTGACGAAAGAATCGGGAAATTTGAAGGCTTTGAGTGTCATTTCAATAAATCTCAGTCAACTATGTCAAAAGCCTTTTGAAAATCCACTTTGATGGCACATTTAGGGAGGTAAGCCTCGTGGTGGAAATCCACGAACAATTCTTAGGCAATCATGATGTTGTCACTAATACAAACGTCCTTTGACGAATCTTTGTTTGGGACGGACTGATCGATGATGGTAAGATATGAGCAATGCGTCTGGCCAATATTTTAGAGATGCATTTGTAAAGGGTGTTACAACATGCAATAGGCGAAAATCGGTCATGGCCGAGGCATTAGGAGACTTTGGCACAAGGGTTAGGATGGTGGTTTTTATCTCTTTAAGAATCGCCTCGATTCAAAGAATTCTCTTACAGCCTTGAGGATAGAAGGTCCAATGATCTCCCAAGAGGTTTTGAAGAAATCGACATTATAGCCATCGCCCCAGGGGCTTTGCCTCTAGCCGATGAAAAGAGAGTAGCCCTGGATTTCCTCATCCGAGACCGGTTGCGCAAGGTAGAACCTCTAATCATCATCCGGAACCCGGCTTAGGAAGTCACCTATCTCATCGACGGATGTCCGAGAGGAAGTAGAATTACCATTGAGGAGCTCCCGATAGTGGGTGACAATGTGATTCCTTCTTTTGCACGAGGGTCGGTTAATAGAACACCATCACTAGTGGGAAACCGAGAGGAATACGATTATGGAGACGCCTCTTGTTGACAAAATGATGAAAGAATTTGGTGTTGAGATCTCCTTCTTTCAGCCAACGAATCCTAGATTTCTGTCTAAAAAAGATTCCTCTTGAAGTCTCGGAGAAGAGAAGGATCGTAAGAGCTCAATTCCTATCATGCAAGCTTTGGTTGAAAGGATGATGTTCCATCTTTGTTTGAACGGCGTATAGATCAGCTCGGCCGGCCTGTTCATCCTTGTAGAGATAGATGAGAAGGAATTTCTATTTAGGAGTTTCAGTTTAGCTTTAAGCAGCCTAAGTTTACAACAAACCATGTACATGTAGGTGCACGCTATCCGAGTGTCCCAAGCTTGAGCAACCAATTCCAAGAAAGAAGGGTGTGAAGTCGGAAGTTAAAAACTTAAAGGATTTCTTGGAGCATTGTGGGTGAAGGATTTTGATCACCATGGGAGAGTGATCGAGATACCTAAGCGCAAGGAAGGAGGCTTCCAAAAGGAGAAATGATGATTCCACAGGTTGTTTGTGAGAACCCGATCAATTTTACGTAGTTTCCGATTAACCCCAGAGGAGTGAGACCAAGTGAATCTGCATCCTACATACCGGAGATCCTCGAGTCCAGCTTGGTTGAGGCAGTCACCGAATTCATCAAAGACCGGTATCCACGGGGTTGTGCTTCCCATTCTATCTTGCGGTTCTTTTATAGCATTGAAATCTCCCGCCACAATCCATGGAAGGTCACATGTAGAGAGGCGGATGAGGTTAGACCATAGCGGTCGCCAAGTACAAATGTGTGTTCTCCATATACACCGGTGAGAAGACAGGATTTATGCATATTCGTAAGTCTAAGCTGCATGTGCATCAATTGTCCAAAAGCTTGGATGAGAGTCATCTCAATTAAATTTTGGTCCCAACCAAACCATATTCGCCTGTGGAGTGTATTCATAGTTGGCAATCCACCGCCAGCTATCACTTAGGCCTCTAGTTATATCATCAAAAAGGAGGCTTTAACCTTAGTTTCAACGATGCCAATACAAGAGAGCCGATTAGTCCTAATAAAGGCTCGGATTTTAGCTTGTCTAAGGGTGCAACTAGACCGGATATTCCATATACCAAAAACATAGCTAACGGTGCAAAAATTACCTCGGGAGGTCCTTGGTCTCCTCCTTTTAGGTTTCGATTTTGAGGAAGATGGACCAGCCTTATTGGGGCATAATGAGTTTGTCATTTCACCGGGCGAGGCATAACCGACCTCTTCATGGCACAAGAAGCCATGGCATGAGCCCGAGTGTTGGGGGAAGCATAACTTGATTCAACCTCCTTTGTTTCATCTGGAGCATTGGGTCTGGCCACTGGAGTTCGGGAGCCGAGGAGTCTTCATTAAAAGGCAGGGGAGTTTGATGAGGAGTCAAGAATTTGCTTGTCCGGTGTACTGTTGGGGCACGGGACGGGAAGAAGAATCAGTCTGCTGAACCGGAGTGCTTCTTTGGACGGGGGGGGGAGAAGAGCTGGGGTCTGCCTCAATATTCTTGGAGTTGATTAGGTCAATTCTTGTTTATTTGGTTCAACTCGATTTAGGAGTTAATTTTTATTAATTCCTAAAAAAAAAAAAATATTTCTATTTAAGTGCATTGCATATAGAAATTAGGCATATTTGTGTTAATATGGTCTATTAAAATGTTAATTTAAAATAAATAAATTTCAAAAAAAAAAAATAAAAAAATAATAATAATACAATTATTTTTTAAAATTAATTAATTAATTAAAAAAAAAAAAAAAAAAAAATCGAGTCGGGCCGGGTCGGGGCCAAGTTGACCCGGCCCGTTCCTCTTTTTCCCCAGCGGCCCGGCTTTCCCCCCCATGGCGGCCCGGATCCTCTTTCCTCTTCCCTTTTCTTTTTCTTTTTTTCCCCCAGTAGTGACCCGCTTCTTCTTTCTTTCTCTCCCCTCACGCTTGATAAGGCCAGGCCCGGCCCAGCTTCCTTTCTTCTTCCTTCTTGCCCCCCTTCCCCCCGCGACCGTCGCTATCCATTCCCACAATCCGCCCCCATTCACGTCGTCACGCCCGGCGCGCGGTAGCCACCTAAATCATCGTCGTCGGCCGGGCCAAACAAATATGGAGTAAATTTGGCATTAGTGCCAATCCGTCCCCGTTCGGTCTCCTCTCTCTCTCCCTCTCTCTCTTGCCCATCACCGAGTGCCCCCCCTGCACCGGCCCTATAGTAGCGGGTGCGGCGCCAGGCGGTCTCTGGCTGCATCATCAAGCAGGCGTGGGGAAAAGCGATGCCACCATCGCCCGGCTATAAAGCCACCACGGAGAGAGAGAGAGGGTGGGGGTGACCATTTTCATAAGAACACAAGAGGCAGAAAAGAGAGAACTAAGAAAAGAGAGAGAGACAAAAAGCGTAATTAAGTGAGCCAGGAGTAGAGCCAAGCATCGCTGCTGTGCCCTCGTGATCTCCGGAGGTCCCCTCGGGCGGCCGCCGACGGTGAGAGTTCCCCCCCGGTTCCCGGTGCCCTGTTTTGCTCTTTTTTTCTACTCGGTTTGGCCGGACTGCCGCCGCGTCGCCAATCCCGCCCATGCCGACATTAATCGGGCCTCCGCCTCCGCCTCACGGAGATCGGCCGCGGGTCGCCTGAAAGGATCCAATACGGGAGGTCGACCGCTAATTCCCCGCCATGTCCCTTGAGTGCTCAATTTAAATGCCCCAAAGGAATGATTTGATTTTGATCGCCACCCGGCGAGTACGTGGCCGGACGGTGAGCGGGGTAGTCGAGGAAGTCTCATGGGAGTCCCGGAAGTGCAAAACCGGGCTCGATTTGGTCTGGGTCGGCTGGCGAGACGCCGGATCTCGCCGACCGACGTTTTCACGTGCCACACGCACGTGATAACCGGTTTAGACGGGTTGCAGACCGCTCGGACCGGTTCTGGGCGGCGAACCGGTCGGTTTTTTTTTTTTATCTGACCGGGCCCCAACCAGGCCCGATCCGTCCAAACCCGGTCAACAACCCGGTTGACCTTTTGACCACGGCCGGATCCGGAACCGCACCGGTCAACGATTGGGTCGTCCGTTGGACCGGGTTGGTTCGACCGACTGAATCCGACCCGACTTGACCGGTTTTATTTTTTATTATTATTTTCTTTTATTTTATTTTTAAAAATATTAAATAATTAAAAAAATTTAAAAAAAAAGGGTTTTTCTTCTCCTTTTTCTTTTCTATTTTTCTTTAATTTTAAAAATTAAAAAAAATTTTAAATTTTTTTTTTTTCTTCTTCTTCTTCTTTTTTTTTTTTTTTTAATTTAAAAAAATAAAAAAAACTTAAAAATTAAAAATTTCTTTTAAAAATATATATTTCCTTTTTCTTTTCTTATTTCGTTTTTTATTTATTTTTTTCGAAAAAAATTAATTAAAATTTTTTTTAAAAAAAATCTTTTTTTATGTGACTTATTTGAGTGTTTTAATCCTTTGTCATATTATTATGCATGCCATTGTCTTGTTTAAATTAGATAAGCTTGAGGTTGTGCGATAGTATTTTGCATGTTATTTTTATTACCGTTGTATTATTACGCATGTTTTAATACAATTGCATGAGTTGTTATGTTTCTGAATGTCATCTGACTTAGTTAAGATTAAAACCTTAGGATGCATGAATTGTTGTGTTCATGACTGTTGATCATTTCTAATTATGCACTCGTTTGATCACCTCACATGTTAGGAGAAAGGTCCTAAAATCAATCCAAATTGTCTGATAAATGTTTTCAAAAATGAACAGGGTAAAATGGTATCGAAAGGACATTAGTTATCCAACTAGTGTAACCAAGTCCCCGAATTCAGTTAATCTCTGGTTCGCAGAAATAAGGTGATTCTCCCATCACCTTATTTGGGTTTCTAATCGACCCACCTCAAATCGATTAGTGGCGACTCCTTGGTATAAACCATTTGCATGTTAAATATTTAAACCCTAAGTCGCGATATGGTATGGGCTTGGGAGAGCCCGAGTTAAGTTCTGAACCTAGACTTAGCACGTACCAGGCGAGCCCCCCTCCTTTTCGTATGTTGTCCAAAAAGAGGGCTCAGGAGTTCGGTCATGACAGATGGGGACTCCATTGGGGACTTGCATTTTCTAAAGTGGACTTAAGCCAAAATTTTTATCCTGTTCAAAATAATTTTTGTTTGGCAAAGAAGGATTTCGGGTATGAGGCGACATTAAGGTGTTATTTGTCTTGCAGGTTCGAATTGATTGTTTATAAATTGTTGTGCATGCTTTAATGATTTAGCACTACACCGTTGCACACACAACCCACTGCTGCGGACTTGGGCATAATAGGATATTTTAGGTTGGTGTTAAGAAAGAGACAACCTCGAACGCGAGCTCGCGATATAGAGGTTGCCTTTCTTTTCCCGATAATTTATTTCTAAAAAATCGTAAAGAAATATCTTTAGCCGCTATTTGCGTAACTATAAGATATTCCTTTCGATTTGGCCGAGATTAAAAGGACTTGACACCAACGCGAGACTGCGACGGTCAGGCACCCTTTTAATTTCACTTTGTTAAGCCAGTCTAGATAGAAATCGAGCCTCACTCCTCATGTGTATGTCGTTGTGATTGCCATGGTTCAAGAAAAGGTATATATTCTATCCCTTTCTCATTTTATTATATAGCCTACTTATTCAATTGATTTGTTACTGTTAAACCACTCGTTGATTGCAGTCTATAGACAAGGAATACGTTTGTTATGGAGCTTGTCCATGAAAATAAGCAGCTCCAAAAGACTGTAGACTCCCCATTGTCTATGGAATGAGCATCCGGGAAGGGCGTCCTTTTTGTTAAAACCTCATATCTTTTATATTTTCATTGTAATTATGTTCAGAGGTTTTGGTTTTCGTCCTTAAAAGTATTTTTGGGTAGTGCTAATGTTAATATAACTCGGGCCGCTTTTTATGCTTTAAATAAAATTTTTTGCCCCTTTGTGACACCACCGCGGCCTTGGCCTAGTGGTATCCGGGGATGAGGCGAACGGTCCGAGGCGACCGGGTTCGAACCCCGGGGACGCCGCCTATAATGAATATATAAATAAATAATCTTTTTTCTCTTTTTTTTCTTTGCAAATAAAGAAATGATGTAATAATAATATGCCTAGATCATAAAATGATTCTTTATTAGGCATTATACTCATTTTTTAACGTTTTCACATATAGTCAAAAATGGTCAAGAAAACGTCCGTCTTGACAATATGGAAGGCGAAATGAAAATGGTTTTCAATGCAATTTAAAACCTCACCAAGAAAATAGAATCCATCAATAGCAAGCTCACGCCTACACTGCAGCAATCGAGGTGGTGCTATCATCACCAAATCCCTTTGGAAAAGACAAAGCCTCCGCTAGCGACAAAAAATGCCTCCGTTAGAGGATAATCCGCTTCCCTCACCGTTATGAAGCCTGAATTTGAAGTCGTACCAATGACAAAACAGGACAAACGCCTTGCAAAAGTCAAGGAGATGTGAAGAACCTACAAGGCCCTCAACATGCCGTTCCACTTGACCTGTCTATATACAAACGGGTCAAAGTACAGAAAAGTTTAAAATGCGAAATTTGAGAAGTATGATGGCACCTCATATCCCGAGACACTATTCGCACATGTATCATGTGCGGATGACTCAATATGTTGATAATGAACCCCTCATGATTTAGACCTTTCAAGCAAGTTTGATAGGCCAGCTTTGACATGGTATATGTCAAAAGATGTGGATGCTTTTAAATCATGGGATGATGTCGCTGATGCATTTCTCAAGCAATACTAATTCAACCTCGACGTCACTTTCACTCATGACGATCTAGAACGCGACCGAAAAGAAAAAGAGCGAGTCTTTCAAGGAGTACGCCACCGGATGGAGAAACTTGGCTGCCTAGGTTGCCCCCGCAACTCACTAATCATGAACAAGTGAAGTTGTTTATCAAGTCTCTTCCATATGAATACAGAGACACCGCCTCGTGGGTGCCACTGCTGAATCCCTTAATCGTCTTGTTCCTGTGGGCGAACGAATTGAGATAGGATTGCGTGAAGGGTGGTTCATAGACCCTACTTTCAAGAAACTTGGCATGAAAAAAGAGAAAGAACCCATGACAGATATGTATGTTGCATACACCCAAACCGTTCATCCTTCCTCAATGATTCGGATAAGTAGTGGACAGCAAGAGGGGCCTCACGCCGCAAGCCGCTCCAAATGCGAAATAACAAAAAGTAGTTCACGCCACTCCCTTTGCCCATGTCTCGGATCCCGCCTATTCTCCTAGAAAAGAATTGCTTACTAAAGAGCCAAAGCGTGAAATCCTCGAGCATTTCCCTAACTACAATCCCTCCGAGGCATGTGACTATCATTTGGGTGAAATAGGACATTCCGTCAATGATTGTATTGTCTTGAAAAATAAAGTCTAGAAATTATTGGATGCGAAGATGTTTTCATTCCGCAACGCACCACCCAATCAAGCAGGAGGCGCGGATGTCGTCGTTGAGTAAACTGAAGACTCAATTTTCCTCCCTTAGAATAGAGGCATATTTAATAGTTTGAATCCTCCCTATTTGGGAGCTTTTCTTGCTTTCTAAAAGTCTCAGCTGTTTTCTAAGATTTTCAGTTTTCTGAATTTGTAATTATGCTTGGAATTTCAGTACTGTAATTTCCATTCCAACAAATGTAATTCGCCTGAATTATTCAAAAGAATTACAAATGTTTTATTTTGAGGGCCTGAGGAAGTATCCCAAACCGGCCCGTTGATGATATCCAGCCATGTAAAGGAAAGTGTTATGAGGCCCGGGCTTCCTCATACTTCCTTGTTTTTAAGCTTTTGAAAATAAAACGAGTGTTTTATCATTTTTCAAAAGGGCAAAAAAGAACAGTGTTGGAAAAACGTGCATACTCATATCCTTGTTTGTTTTTCTAACTCGCTCACTTCGTGTCTCAGAACATACTCCTTTTTAATTTGTTTTTACAAAGGAGACATTTAGAAATGACACAAACTGAAGAGTACATCAGACCCTGATGATGCTAGCGGATCAACTCATCTGATAGGGGCAGTTCGAGCAAAAATCATTCAATCTTCAAATGAAACATGGGGCAAATCTCATTACTGCCAGTGGGTGACATTAGCCCCGCAGAGTCAAAGAAATGCTTAATTGGAAGAGTAAACTAGGGGGCATGCAATCCTCCTAGTCCATCAAAAAGGGTGTATTTCATTCCTAAAGTTCATCCACTTTAGCACAGAAATGACACATTCTTTCGTTTTATGTAGGACAAATTTGAGTAAAGATTCTGTACAAGCAGTTGGAAAGGACTTTGCATATAATAAAATGGCGTCAAGGCCAATCCTGACAACCACGGAAGTCTCGATGGTAGTCATGCCCACATCTATCAAAGACCTTTAAAGTAGAGATTAGCTTTGCTACAAAGATCCCCATGCAAGCAATTGCACATGCCCTATGCATGTCGAGAATCGAGGATTTTCGAGAGATGCCTCAAAGATGCCGTAACGCGTTATACGGCAAAGCGCCGACAATAGGACTTTCTAATTGAGGCACCCCTAATTATAGAGGATCTCCTTGAGCTTTGAGACCAAGTGTAGGGAGGAGCAAACCGAGATGAGAGAAGGATGAACAAAGTAAAGAGGATAAAAAACTCTGCTTGCTTTGAAGGCAAAATGGAAGAAGGGTAATTTGTATCGTTCTCAATATATCCTTCAGTCATCTCACTTCTAACATAAGCTTATGTTTTTGTCAGAAGGAAATTATAAACATCCAAAAAAACTCAAGGAATTGTCAATCGTGAAAGGTAATGTTGTATCGTTCCCAATCTTTATCCCCCAAAGAACCATTCATTAACACGGTCCTTTTTATTATCTTGCAAGTTTGTCTCACCATTTGCAGCACAAGTAAGTATCTCTTTTCCTACAAACTCTTCTCATAAGAGTAGAAAGAAACAAGAAGGAAGAAATAATTAAAGAAAATAAATATTATTTTTTCTTCCTCGAGTGCATTACATGGAAAAGACTCTTGCATGGTAATTTTACCTATTTAATTCACCAATTCCTGTGAAAATTTTGACGATTCGAGATAATGGTGTCGAACTACTCCGATGTATTGAACGAGGTATGTCAGGATGATGAGAGGCAACCCTTGGTCTATACACATTCTCACGTACCAAACTCTTGCAAGATGAGTGAAAGAGTTTCATTTCTACAAGGTAAAGGGATTTCTCGCATAAGGTACGGTAGCCAAAGTGACGAGAGGCAGTTCATTTCTTTGCCCCATACACTACCATTGATCCTTTGCTTGACCATTTTGAGCCCACACTCGGAAGTTCTTTTTAAATTATCCCCTGTCAAGAACCACCCCACATTGGGGCAGCTTGAGATAAATTAGCCTCACGGGATGGATTCAAACTCAGAGGAAACAAGAAAAACATCCCTTCCTTTCGATCACCGCTCCCGTGGCTTCGGTCTCGTCGTCTTTACGATTCCGATGGCCCTCGACAGAGTCCTCCAAAATAAGCACACCATCGACGGCTGGACAGTCGAGACTAAGAGGGCTTTGTCAAGAGAGAAGCAGCAAACTAATGCCTGTCCAAAATGCCAATATTGATAACAGTGATGTTTTCACTGAGCAAGACAAGAAGGATGAGGAGTTTGTAATATCTAAAACTTTCTAGGATTATCAATGCAACAGCAAGACAAGATGAAAAGATGAGTAGAAATTTTCTTACTCTCACTTGCATTAATCTTTGAGTGTTTTTATTGCAGATGAACTCTCGCGTTAATCTAAACGCCCTAGGATGATGAGAGCAATTCTTTTCTATCCCATACACTTATATCCCTTGCTAGCCCAATTGAGCCGATAATTTCATTTAAACGAACCCAATTGGTGATCATCCCCCACACTGGGGTAAGGCAAAAGTCGTCATAGTTTGAGCATCACGGTCCCAAGTGCGAATGAAGATGAAGACTCCAAGAGCCTAAAAAAATATTGTTATGTTCAACCTTGTTTAGACTAGTCTTGACAACACCAAAAGAACAAACAAAAAAAAAATGTTGAAAAGTTGAGGGGACATGAAAAAAAAAGTGTGCTGGTAAAAGCAAGGCCAATGCTCATGAATTAAAAAAAAAAAAAAAAAAAAAAAAAAAAAAAAAAAAAAGGAAAAGAAGAAAAACGATGAAAAAGATGAGAAGAAAGGAGTTCTTATTTTCTGGATAATGTGCTCTCAAATACCTCAAAGTTATCAAATGGTGAAGAATAGACAACCCCAAAGGATTTAGACTTGAGTTCTCCTTTGATACAAATTCCTACTTTAGGAACTCTGTCTTGGCAAAGATCTGCTACATGACGGATGAAATGGTATCCAGGAAAATGCTTGACACAGAAGCTCCTCAAGGAAAAGTTGTTAAAGATGCTAAAACACAAGATTACCCGGGGAGTCTTCCAAAAGGATCATGATGGTGAAAAAAAAAGGACAGGTGACAATGCCAAGAGGATTACCAATTCTCACCCTTACACACATTTTTTAGCATAACGATCATTTCGTTCCTCAACCCATAAACCAAACCCATGTTACATCCCTCATGAAGTCTCTTCTGACTGGGACACTTGAATTAACACGGGATTTCAAATGTTTATAAACAACGCTCGAGAAGGTGCGAGCAAGACTATTTTTATCTCGTTTTGCAGAGTTCTTAACTTGTAAACCTGGAGATAATTGCAAAATATTTTCTTTCATGGCCTTGACTCAGACAGTCTCCTTTGTTAATCCATTGACCAAGCCTACATTACGACCCTAAAGAAGACCTCTTAGATTGGCAAAGTGTCGCATCATTATGAGAAAGCTCGAGACCCTTATTGATGTGATAAGCGGTCGATTGAGTGTTTTCGATGTTCCCGCATCAATGGGACGGGATAAATAGCCCTTTTCAATGAGAGCGAGTGGAAAGTCCTCTCTGACTGAAAGTCCCTCGTTCGTCATCTCGAGAAAGTCCACCTTGCGAAAAAATTGTCTTGGTTGACCCTTGGTGGATTTTTGGTGATGTAAATATGGTAAAATCATCATGCATGAACCTTCAAATGCACACTCTGGAATAGCCCAGCTTGTCTATTCCTTGATGAATGCATGCATGTTTGTGCTAATCATTTTTGACAGCTCAGAGTTTTAATCCCCAGTGATAGAATACAAAAATTCGAGCTCTGAAAAAGCTCTCATTATCATCCCAAGAGAGATGCCCCAAAAAAGGTTGGTTATTCAACAAATGACACATCAAACCTCCGGGAACGTGCCCAGGTAAGTACATTCTACCCTTTGTCCAGTCTCAAAATCATCAAATTTCTTTTCAAACTACCGGGAAGGTAAACGGTGTTTCTTTGAAAAGAAAAGCATATTGAGTAGCTGGTCAAGATATTTCGTACAACATTAAAAAACAACCTCGGTTGTTTATTTCTCCAATGAATGCGCACGTGTTTGCGCAAAGAAAAACTTGTTTGACAGAGACACGCCCTTAAGAGGCGGGAACCCCTGTGTGCTCATCGTTTGAGCCTTTCTAAGACTTCTTTGGCGAGAACCCACCAAGAAACCATTAAATCCTTAGGCAAGGACTCCCGTGTACTACGGTGAGGCAAAATCCCATACAGTCAAGGCGATCAAGAAAGGTTTGGGTCCTAGACAAACAAAATCCAGTCAATCAAGGCAAATCAAGAAAGGTTCGGATTCTAGATGATTTAAACCCAATCAAGGCAAATCAAGAAAGGTTCGGGTCCTAGACAAATGAAATCCAATTGGCGATCAAGAAAGGTTCGGGCCCGTGCAAGCGATTTCTCCCTCGATCCAAAGAATCAAGGTAGATTCGGATCCGCAACAAACGAAATCCAGTCAAAGGCGATCAAGAAAGGTTCGAATCCTATGCAAGCGATTTCTCCCGGTCAAAGGCGATCAAGAAAGGTTCGGGTCCTAAACAAACGAAATCCAGCTGGCTACCTAAGAAAGGTTCGGGGCCCGTGCAAGTGATTTCCCTAGTCACGGCAACGAAGGTAAATTCGAGTCCGCGACAAATGAAATCCATTCAAGGCGACCAAGAAAAGTTCGGGTCCTATGCAAGCAATTTCTCCTCGGTCAAGGTGGATCAAGAAAAGTTTGGGTCCTCGACGAACGAAATCCACCCAAGACGACAGAAGATAGGTTCGGGTCCTAGACAAACAATCCTCGTTAAAGGCGACCAAAAGAAAGGTTCGGGTCCTACACAAACCATTTCCCCGTCAAAGGCGATCGAAAAAGGTTCGGGTCCTCGACACACAATATCAATTATCTGGAATTATTCTACCCTTCGGCAAGGTAAGTAGCCTTAGGTATGTTTTTATTAGCTTTAGCATGCATCTGTTGAGGAAAACTCCTATTAGTTTTGAAGTTGACAAAACCTTCCATGATATTTGCAAATCGATAATTATTCGAACCTTCCGATTTTAGAAATATATGTTTCGAAGCTTAGAATGAAATTTTTCAAATTTTACAAGTTAGAAGAATTATCTATGTTAGGAGATATTTTTCAGAGGCAAGAAATAATTCAGACTTTATAAGTTCTTGAAGACCCACAAAAGCTAAAGTTCCGAGATTCGGACTCAAAACAAGAAAATTCAGATTCAGACGCGTGAAGCTGAAATTTTTCGAAGGCATACGTGAAGCTGAAATTTTTCAGAAGCGAAGCAAAAGCTGAATTTTTCAAAATAGACGAAGACGCAGTAATTCTTCAGAAGCAAAACTCAGAACGAAGAATAACAGCTAGTGATCGGCATGGATTTCACAGAAGGAAAGTTTTGATTAGATCAATCTTAATCAAATTGATTGACAATCAAATACTAAGACAAGAATGCTTTACAACGGACAAAACTCTACTTTTGGAAACCAAGATTCTGATTATATGGGCGACCAGAATCGGCGGGATTGAGAATTTGTCATCTAACGGCTACTCAATCCTTATTATACAAATCTGTCCTAGTTGAAGATTGGAAGATGATCCTCTGCAAGTTGTCCAACGGCTGGTGTGGATATAGAGGAGTATTTAAGGAGATCATGAAAGTAGAAGAGATAGAAAAAAAAATCACCAAGTCCAAAGTCCGAGCTTACTCCATTCTCTTTTTTCTTGTCATTCGCGCACTTAAGATCAAGATCTTGAGGATTACTTTGTAAAGAGTGATTGTGTGAGATAGAGAGTCCTATCATACACAATAGTTTTGAGACTCAGAATCTGTAAATTCCTCTTGATTACATAGTAAAATCCAGCCGGTAGGCTGTAAGCGTGGGAGAGTGGACGTAGGCTTGCTATAAGCCGAACCACTATAAAACGTGTCTTGATTCTCTTTTCCTTATCTCTTACTTTTATATTCTGCACTTTAGAACATCTCCTATTTGATCTGACTTGAATCTGAATTTTATTCAGACTCTCTTGTTACTTGTTTTATTTCCGCACAAATTTCAAAGAATTATTTAGGATCACCTATTCACCCCCTCTAGGTGACCCTTGCTAGCCATTTCAATTGGTATCAGAGCAGGTTGCTCATTTATTGAAGTGTTTTACTTCTGAGCTAACGATCTATATGGCTAGCTATGGTGCTCCAGGGCTCATTGAAGGACAGAGCAACAACAGACCACCATATTTCGATGGCAAAGAATATAGCATTTGGAAAAACAAGATGAAGGCATTCATCAAATCAATTGATCACATGCAATGGGATGTTATCATCGAGGAGTCAACCCAAAGTCTTGACTCAAAAGAGAAAGTAGATGCAAGCAAACCAGCAGATCTTCCTTTATCTCAAACCGAGATATCCAAAAGAGAGACTTTAGATTCAAAAGCAATTTATTCTCTCTATTGTGCTTTATCTCCTATTGAGTATAAGAAAATTGCTACTTGTGAATCAGCAAAAGAAATCTGGGATACTCTTTATGTTACATATGAAGGAACGGATCGAGCCAAAGAAACTCAAATCAATATTTTGCTCGGTCAATATGAATCTTTCAAAATGAAGCCTGGAGAATTAATTGCTGATTTTTATGACAGGTTTACTGACATAGTAAACGGTTTTGCTTATCAAGAACAACCAGTTCCAGATGCATTGAAAGTCAACAAACTTCTGAGAGGGTTGACAGATCAGTGGGATAACATCAAAACATCTCTTCGAGAGACACAAAGGATCAAGCCTCTATCAGTGAATGAATTGATTGGAACTCTTCAATCATATGAAACTGAGAAACGGAACGAGGAAAACGAATCCAGAGGTAATAAGTCGATTGCATTGAAAACTAACGTTGATTCTGACGTAGATTCTGAAGATGAAGATGTTGATGATGAAGAACTAGCTCTCTTCATAAAGAAGTATAAGAAAATGAAAATCAGAGGAAGAAATCTCAAAGGGAAGAAGCCTTTTGAAAATAAGAGGTCTATCGATGGGACAGAGAAACCAAAGGATATAATATGCTTTCATTGTAGGAAACGTGGACACATCAAGCCAAACTGTCCACTTCTGAAAAAGAAGACCAAATTTGAGAAAGCAAAGAAGGCCTTAAAGGCAGAAACTTGGAGTGACACAGAATGTGAAGATAGTGATGAAGATATCTGTCTGATGGCAAAGTCAGATTCAGACTCAGATTCTGATTCTGAATCTAAAGTGGAAATCGAGGTAAAACCTTCTGAAATGTCTATCGAAGTGTCAAATTATATTGATGAATTGTGCTTTGAATTTAAGACTGCTCTTAAAAGAATCTCTTCTTTGAAAAAGGAAAATTCTTCACTACGGCAACAGGATGTTTCTCAAAAAGAAAGGATCGATTTTCTTCAAAAAGAGTTTCATCAAATCAAGGAAAGTCGAGATTTTCTTTCCAAAGAAAATGATGTTTTAAAAAGGGAAGTTTCAAAAATTACTTCCAATTTTTCAAAAGGTTCAGAAACCTTGAAGCATATCCTTTCCATTCAAATTCCTTACTATAACAAATCTGGTCTTGGATTTGTAAAGGAAAGTGATAGCTTAATTGATTTTCCAAAAGTCAAGGAGAGATTAAGACAAAGACCTCCTCGACAAGTTTATAAAAACCATTTCCAAAAGAATTTTGTAAAACCTGTTGGATTAAGTGCACTCAGGTGCTCAAAATGTGGAGATCCACAACATTTTGAGAATGAATGTCCTAAGGTCTGGAGACCTGTTTGAAGAGATTTTGTTAAGACAACCTATACTAATACTCAAGGACCCAAGCAAATTTGGGTACCAAAGAAAACTTGAGATGTTGTGATTCTTGCAGGTTACCACAAAGAGAAAAAGAAAGTGGTATCTAGACAGTGGGTGCTCCAGACATATGACAGGAGATCCAAGCATATTCGCTGATCTTCAAAGTCTGAATGGTGGAAAAGTTTCCTTTGGAGAAAATACCAAAGGACAAATCATTGGCAAAGGAACAGTTGATATTGGAGGACTTAGAATCAATGACGTTTCGTTGGTAAAAGGACTCAACTACAATTTGATTAGCATAAGCCAGCTTTGTGATATAGGTTTCAGAATCAACTTTCAAGAAGATACATGCTCAGGAACAAGCAAAGATTCTTCTCAAACATTCACAGGAAGAAGACATGGCAATATTTATCTTCTGGATGTTAATCCAAACTCTAATCATTGCTTAATCTCAATCAAAGAGGATGAAGATCTTTGGCACAGAAGGTTGGGACACATCAGTATGAAACAAATCTCAAAAATCTCAAACAAGAAACTGGTTCGAGGTTTGCCAGATTTGAAATACAGAAAGACAGACTTATGCAATGCCTGCATGCTAGGAAAACAAGTAAGAAGTTCTTTCAAATCTATACATCATGTTTCTACTGATCGTGCTTTGCAGCTTCTTCATATGGACCTGTTTGGACCAACCAGAACACAAAGTATTGGTGGTAAGAAATATTGTTTAGTTATTGTTGATGACTTCACAAGATTTACATGGGTGTTCTTTCTTGCACATAAAAATGAAGCATTTTCATATTTTACAAAATTTGCAAAAAGAGTTCAAAATGAAAAGGGCTATACCATTTCCTGCATTAAAACTGATCATGGGGGGAGAATTTGAAAATCAAAGCTTTTCAAACTTTTGTGAGGAAAATAGCTTTCAACATAATTTTTCTACTCCATACACATCAGAACAAAATAGTGTTGTAGAAAGGAAATATCGTTCCTTGCAAGAAATGGCAAGAACCTTATTGATCGAAAGCAAGATTCCTTTTCATTTCTGGGCAGATGTAGTTTTTATAGTATGTTATATTATTAACAGAGTTTTTTTCAGACCCATTCTTGAGAAAACCCCCTATGAGCTTTACAAAGGTAGAACGCCAAGTATTTCATATTTTCGAGTGTTTGGCTGTAAATGCTTTATTCTAAAAAACTGAAATGATCGCCCTGGGAAGTTTGATGACAGAGCAGACGAAGGATTCTTACTTGGATATTCTACTTCAAGCAAAGCATATAGAGTATTCAACAAAAATTCTCAAGACTGTGGAAGAAACAATGAATGTAAGGTTTGAAGAAAACATTCAGACTCACAAAGATGAATCTGAATCACCTCCCCACATTCAAGTGTCTTCTGAAGGTCATCTAGAATCTCAAAAGATGAAGATTTCGTAGAAGATGGAAAAGAAGACAAAATACAGACTCAATCAGAAAATTTAGAGTCTGCAAATATTCAGAAGGAAAGATTTGACAAAAACTGGAAACATAAATCCAGTCATCCGAAAAACCTCATCATTGGAGAAATAGAAGATGGTATCAAGACCAGATCCAAACAAAAGGAGAACATCAGCAACTTGGCATTGATATCTGAAATAGAACCAAAAGATGTTGAAGAAGCTTTATCAGATGAAAGCTGGATAGAAGCTATGCAAGAGGAACTTCAGCAGTTCAGAATCAATGAAGTATGGGAGCTTGTGCCAAGACCCAAAAACCATCCAGTAATTGGAACAAAATGGGTGTTCAGAAACAAACTGGATGACAAAGGGAAGGTCACAAGAAACAAGGCAAGACTGGTTGCAAAAGGCTATTCTCAAGAAGAAGGCATTGATTATGATGAAACATATGCACCAGTTGCAAGGTTAGAAGCCATTCGGCTATTATTAGCTTATGCTTGTTTCCATAACTTTAAACTTTTTCAGATGGACGTGAAAAGTGCCTTCCTGAATGGATACATTAAAGAAGAAGTATATGTGGAACAACCACCTGGTTTTGAAGAACCAAGGAAGACTGATTATGTTTACAGACTCAAAAAGGCCCTTTACGGTCTGAAACAGGCACCCAGAGCTTGGTACGAGAGGTTAAGTAATTTTCTTCTGCAAAATGATTTCACAAAGGGTAAGGTAGATACAACTCTATTTGTTAAGAGAAAGGGTAAGGATTTTCTACTTGTTCAAATCTATGTTGATAGGATTTTCTACTTGTTCAAATCTATGTTGATGATATTATCTTTGGATCTTCTAACGAATTACTTTGCAAGGAATTCTCTAAGAATATGCAGAACGAGTTCGAGATGAGCATGATGGGAGAACTAACATTCTTTCTTGGCTTACAAGTGAAACAAATGAAAAATGGTACTTTCATTTGCCAAGAAAAATATGCCAAGGAGATAGTCAAGAAATTTGGACTGCAAAATTGCAAGAAGACAGACATTCCAATGTCACAATCATCCAAGCTAGACAAAGATGTAAATGGTAAAAAGGTTGATCAGAAGGTATATAGAAGCATGATAGGTTCTCTATTATATCTTCTACTGCATCTAGACCTGACATACTTTTTAGCGTCAGTATGTGTGAGATTTGGTCGGATCCAAAGGAATCGCATCTTTCTGCGCAGTAAAAGGATAATCAAATACATTGGAACTTATCCAATGCTAGGTCTTTGGTATTCCAAAGATTCAGATTTTACTCTTACTGGTTATTCAGATGCTGACCTAGCTGGATGTAAAGTGGACAGGAAAAGCACTACAGGTACATGCCAACTGCTTGGAAATATGCTAGTATCCTGGTATTCAAAGAAGTAGAATACAGTTGCACTTTCAACAGCAGAAGCAGAATACGTAGCCTTGGGAAGTTCTTTGTGCACAGTTATTCGTGGATGAAGCAGCAGTTGCGAGATTTTGCTGTTGAAGACTCAAATGTTGCAATCAAATGTGACAATACCAGTGCCATTAATCTCACTAAGAATCCCATTCTTCATTCTCGAGCCAAGCATATTGAGATCAAACATCATTTCATTAGAAATCATGTTCAAAATGGTGATGTGAATGTTCAACATATTGATTCTAAGAATCAATTAGCTGATATATTCACAAAACCCCTTGATAAATCTTCGTTTGAATATATTAGAAATGAACTGTGCATTACTTATCCTTCCTGAAGTGTTTGACAGACAGGAATATTTTTTCAGACTCGGGGTGATCTTGGTCTGAATATTTCTCGGACTCTCAAGAACGGTGCACGTACATAGTTTAAATTTTTGGCGGGAATATTTTTGGCAGGATATTTTCACATTTGTTATATTTGGAAGTAAATCAGGTACGTATCCTAATTTATTTGGTTAATTGCATTTAGAATATTATCTTGATTTTATGCTGATCTTTTATGCTTCAGAAAATCTATTTCCTTCCTATTTACTTTGGCTTATTTTTACCTTTTAAAATAACCTTTTATTCTTAAAACCCGTCCTTCACCTTTATAAACCTTTTCGTCTCTTTTCAAAACCCTCATCAGTACGATTTTCTGCTCAAACCTTTCCAATACTCAGAGACCCTCCTCGTCTTCCTTCCTCCAAAAGATCAAAACTTTCTGTCCCAGAAGCAATCAAAATGCCTTTCAAGAGAAGATTTTCACGTATTTTGAATCAAGAGTCTAAATCTCCTGCACCGCCAGAGTTTATGGAGATTTCAGACACAGAATCGGAGCATCTTGAAGAACCTACTCAAGCAACACCTCCTCCTCGATCGTCATCTCCCAAATCAACCGGTAAAACAGATTTTCGTTTCAAGAACATTAAACTAGTATGGAAAAATTATCAAAGGTTGAAGAGAGGAAATACTTCTTCTGAGGCTCTTCTAAAATGCCTCAAAGACAATGATCTTCGGTCTGAAACTCATCTTGTTCAAAAGTATTCTGAGTTTTGTCTATTGGGACTGATCACACTCCTGCCAGAACAACCCCGAATGTGCCTCTCTCCAGAAAGGGCAAAGAAAAGGTCGGAGAAACATCCACTCCGTCTGCAAAGAAATCTGTAAGCCCTAAATCTTCATCAAAATTTGTTGTTCCTGAAGATGATGCTCGGCTTTTTGAGCTCTTTGAAATGAAGGTGGGCATAGCATCTGGTATGCCAGGAACAGGTGGATTGTTTAGAAGTTCTGAGCATAATACCTGTTATAAGCTTTTACTCGCTCGAGGAGTTATGAATCACAGAACCGTGGACTTCGCCTGTCTAGAGAAGGCTGATATTCTTGTTAAACACTTGTTCGAGAAACAAGGCATTTATGAGTTTTGTCTTGCAACTGTTTATTCTAAGTTAACTGCCTACTTCTACTCCAATCTTTCAATTTTGTCGCCCAACTGGCTCCAGTTCACTATTGGTGACAAGAAATTTGATATAAAGGCTGATCTGTTGGCAAGAATAATTGGAGCAAAACACTCCAAATTCATTCCATTGGAGGTAAACTATGAAGAGGCTTCCAAGGTAGCTTGAAAAACCCAACTTTGCTCTCGGAATCAAAGAGACATATCACTTATTTCGACTTATCCGGAAGAGCCATCATTCGCACAAAATCATTATAAACTGTTTGAAGCCGAAAAGCGACCTCCAAAACTGACCTGTCCAAGTCTGAAATTAAACTCATCTGGGCTCTATTGAAAGGTCAACCTTTTTCCCTTCCTCATATCATCATATTTCATATGTACAGGACACTACAAAAGGACAAGGGATAGCTACCATATGGTGCATTAATCTCACGAATTTTTATGTTCATGAATATATCGATTCTGTTGAATTACAAAGCGAGCAGTGTCCCCCAGATGTTTGTTGAGAGAAAATGCTCTCCAAGATGAAACAATTTGATGATATAAGGGAAAAGATCAAGGGAAAAGAGGATCTTCATTCTGAGGCTATTTTTGCTGGAAAGTCAAATATTAGAAAAACAGAAAGAGAGTAGAAGAGGGGCAGGACCAGGAAGCAAGAAGAAAGAATCTCCAATCCCATTGAAGGTATATAGCAAGAAAAGAAAAATCCTTCTGCATGACGAAAGTGATGAAGCAGAAGAAGAACACCTTCATACAGGCCATGCTGATGTTCCAGAACATGCTTCTGAACCAGTTCCAAATGTTTCAGAACCAACTTTTACAGATCATGTCTCTTGAAGAACAAGCACCTGTTCAGGGGGAGATTCCACGAAGCAACCAAGGAGTTCAAGAGCCTCGAGCGAGTTAATGTCCAAGAACAGTCTTCCAACAAATGTAACATCCTTTCACTACACGAAATCAAGGACAAACAAACCTGCTTTGGAACAAGAAGTAAAGAATGCAGAAAATTGTTGAGGAAAACAACAATACTCAACGACTTCAAGCAAATTGCAGATTAAAGCAGATCTCGAGGAAGCCATTACTCAATGCTCATCTAACATGGAGAAAACAAGGTGGGTCAATGCAGTTCGAGGATTAAGGAGGCTGTCTCTATCTTGGAAAACTTTCAACTGATCCGAACTCCTTCTAAAAAATAGACTGTTCAAAATTTCTTCTCCAAAGTCTTATTTTTGGTCCAGTAATGTCATTAACATTATTTGTTTAGACTAATTATCTTCTTAATATCAATGCTTTATATTCTAAATCTTTATCTTTTTTGTTGATGATAAAAGGGGGTCAATCTGTGATTCGAGGATTAAGGAGGGTGTCTCTATCTTGGAAAACTTTCAAATGATCCAAACTCCTTCTAAAAAATAGACTGTTCAAAATTTCTTCTCCAAAGTCTTATTTTTGGTCAGTAATGTCATTAACATTATTTTTTAGACTAATTATCTTCTTAATATCAATGCTTTGCATTCTCTATCTTTATCTTTTTGTTGATGATAAAAAGGGGGAGAAAAATATGCAGATTTAATGCGGGAAGCAAAGGAGCCTGATTTCAATAGAGTTTGATCTTCCAATTTCAATGTATTTAATGCGCTGAATATGATTGCTTACTTCCAATTTATCTTAATCTGCAGGAAAGTTTTGTCACCATCAAAAAGGGGAGATTGTTGAGGAAAACTCCTACTAGTTTTGAAGTTGACAAAACTTTCCATGATATTTGTAAATCTGATAATTATTTCGAACCTTCCGATTTCGGGAATATATGTTTTGGAAGCTTAGAATGAAATTTTCAGATTTTACAAATTAGAAGAATTATCTATGTTCTAAGATATTTTTCAGACGCAGAAATAATTCAGATTTTATAAGTTCTTGAAGACCCACAAAAGCTAAAGTTCTGAGATACAAACTCAAAACAAGAAAATTCAGATTCAAAGCGCGAAGCTGAAATTTTTCGAAGCGACGCAGGAAGCTGAAATTTTTAGAAGCAAACGAAGAAGCTGAAATTTTCAGAAAGCGAGACGAAGACGCAAATAATTCTTTGAAGCAAAACTCGAAGCGAAGAATAACAGCTAGTGATCCGGCATGGATTTCCATAGAAGGAAAGTTTTGATTAGATCAATCTTAATCAAATTATTTGACAATCAAATACTAAGACAAGAATGCTTTACAACGGACAAAACTCTACTTTTGGAAACCAAGATTCTAATTGTATGGGCGACGAGAATCAGCGGGATTCAGAATCATCATCATCTAACGGCTACTCAATCCTTATTATACAAATCTGTCCTAGTTGAAGATTGGAAGATGATCCTCTGCAAGTTGTCCAACGGCTGGTGTGGATATAGAGGAGTATTTAAGGAGATCATGAGCAGAAGAAGAGATAGAAAAAAAAATCACCAAGTCCAAAGTCTAAGCTTACTCCATTCATTCTCTTGTTGTTACGCACTTAAGATCAAGATCTTGAGGATTACTTTGTAAAGAGTGATTGTGTGAGATAGAGAGTCCTATCATACACAATAGTTCGAGACTCAGAATCTGTAAATTCCTCTTGATTACATAGTAAAATCCAGCGGTGTAGGTCAGAAGCGTGGGAGAGTGGACGTAGGCTTGCTATAAGCCGAACTACTATAAACCTTGCAATATGATTCTCTTTTCCTTATCTCTTACTTTATATTCTGCACTTCAGAACATCTCCCATTTGATCGACTTAAATCTGAATTTTATTCGGACTCTCTTGTTACTTGTTTTATTTCCGCATAAATTTCAAAGAATTATTTAGGATCACCAATTCACCCCTCTAGGTGACCCTTGCTAGCCATTTCAGCATCATCTTATCGCATTACAAACATGAGACTCATGGTCTCGCCAAAAATAACATTCATTGAACATGCATGGGCCAAATTCAGGTGTCATTTTATCTTTGAATGTAACCTTTGCGAGCCCAAACTCTACGAGATTACCTTCAAAGAGGGGCAGCTATTGACACTTATTTTTAATTTGCCCAAAATTAATTGCATAAAATTTAGGAGTTAATTTTTATTAATTCCTAAAACAAAAAAATATTTCTATTTAAGTGCGTTGCATATAGAAATTAGGCATATTTGTGTTAATATGGTCTACTAAAATGTTAATTTTAAAAAAAAATAGATTTCAAAAAAAATAAAATAATAATACAATAAATTTTTTTAAATTAATTAATTAATTAAAAAAAGAGAAAAAAAAATTGAGTCGGGCCGGGTCGAGGCCAGGCCGACTCGGCCCATTCCTCTTTTCCCCCTGCCCAGCTTTCCCCCCCCCCATGGCGGCCCAACTCCTCTTTCCTCTTCCCTTTTTTTTTTTTTTTCTCTCCTAGCGGGCCCGGCCCTTTTTCTTTCTTTTCATTTTTTTCTCCCCAGCCGCTTCTTCTTTCTTTTCTCTCCCCTCTCGCGTCTGGGCCCGGCTCGGCCAGCTTCCCTTTTCTTCTTCCTTCTTCCCCTCGTGGCCCGTATTTGTCCATCCCCACATCCGTCCACTGTACACATCGTCCGCCAGCGCATGGCCCGGCGCCGCCCTCGTCATCATCGTCGGGCCCCAAAAGCTTTCGGCCAAGCCATACAAGGTGGCATTAATTGCCGATCCTTCTCCCCATTCGGTCTCTCTCTCTCTTTTTCTCCCCTCTCCTCTCTGCCACCCCAGAGCGCCCCTTGCACCACCCTGGCCACCGGGTTCGCGGGGCATAGGCGGTCTCGAGGCCGTCGTCGTGACCACGAGGGAAGCCTGATAAATCATCGGCGGCCTATAAAGGCCGTAGAGAGAGAGAGGGGGGTTGGCCATTTTTTCACAGAGAACATAGAGAGAGACTGAGAGAGAGAGAAATGAGAAAAGAGAGAAACAAAAGCCGGTGGTGGTCGCCGGCCGGAGTAGAGCGAGCGTCGCCGCATTGCCCCCGATCAGCGGAGGTCCCCCCTCGGGCGCATCGCCGACGGTGAAGTTCCCCAGGTTCCAGTGCCACATTTTCTTTCTGTTTTTCTACTCGGTTTGGCGAGACTCGCACCGACCGTGTCGCGAATCCGTATCTGCTGCCGAGACCCGGTCTCGGTCGATCAAAACTGGTCGGTAGCCCGCCGGGCCCGATCGGCCATGGGGAGGTGAAATCGACTAATTCGTCATGCCCCCCGAGTGCTCAACGAAATGCCCCAGTGAACAGGTTTGGATTTTGGTCGTAGGCGGCGAAATGCGTGCAGCGAGCGATGAGCGGGGTATCGAGAAGTCTCATGGGAGTCCCGGAAGTGCAAAACCGGGCTCGATTTGGTCTGGGTCGGCCGGCGAGACGCCGGATCTCGCCGGCCGACGTTCTCACGTGCCACACGCACGTGAGAACCGGTTTAGACCGGTCTGCAGACCGGCTCGGACCGATTTGCGGACTAAGTCGTCATCTGGGCGGTTCGACCCGATCGAATCGGCCCTAATTTTTTAATCGGACCGGGCCCCAACCGGGCCCGATCCCGTCCAAACCCGGTCAACAACCCGGTTGATTTTGACCGGGTCGGGATCGGAAACCGACCCGGTCAACGATTGGGTAGGGTCCGTTGGACGGGTCGGTTCCGACCGACCGAATCAACCCGACTTGACCGGTTTTATTTATTATTATTATTTTCTTTTATTTTATTTTTAAAAAAAATATTAAATAATTTAAAAATTTAAAAAAAAAAAAAGGGTTTTTCTTCTCCTTTTTTTTTTCTGTTTTTTTAATTTAAAAATTTAAAAAAAATTTGAAAATAAAAAGTTTTTTTTCTTCTTCTTTCTTTTTTCGCTTTTTTTTTTAAATTAAAAAAATTAAAAAAACCTTAAAATTAAAAAATTTCTTTAAAAAAAATATATTTCCTTTTTCTTTTTTCTTATTTCGTTTTTTTTTTTATTTTTATTTTTTTTTTTCGAAAAAAAAATTAATTAAAATTTTTTTTATGTGACTTATTTGAGTGTTTTAATCCTTTGTCATATTATTATGCATGCCATTGTCTTGTTTAAATTAAATAAGTCTGAGGTTGTGCGATAGTATTTTGCATGTTATTTTTATTACCGTTGTATTGTTATGCATGTTTTAATACAATTGCATGAGTTATTGTGTTTATGAATGTCATCTGACTTAGTTAAGGTTAGAACCTTAGGTTGCATGAATTGTTGTGTTCCTGACTGCTGATCATTTCTAATTATGCACTCGTTTGATCACCTCACATATTAGGAGAAAGGTCCTAAAATCAATCCAAATTATCTGATAAATGTTTTCAAAAATGAACAGGGTAAAATGGTACCGAAAGGGCATTAGTTATCCAACTAGTGTAACCAAGTCCCCGAATTCAGTTAATCTCTGGTTCGCAGGAATAGGGTGATTCTCCCATCACCTTATTTGGGTTTCTAATCGACCCACCTCAAATCGATTAGTGGCGACTCCTTGGTATAAACCATTTGCATGTTAAATATTTAAACCCTAAGTCGCGATATGGTATGGGCTTGGGAGAGCCCGAGTTAAGTCCTGAACCTAGACTTAGCACGTACCAGGCGAGCCCCCCTCCTTTTTGCATGTTGTCCAAAAAGAGGGCTCGGGAGTTCGGTCGCGACAAGTGTCTAAGTATGAGCAATTACTTAAGGACAGTGATAGAGGACCACATGAAGACTCTACATATTACGTGCCTTTCATGGAAAAGTATGAGCCATACGATGAATATGACCAAGACTCACTACAAAAAAACATGTTTTTTTCTACGAAATTTCCAACGAAAAATTCTGGAAAATTCGTTGGAAAACGAATTTCCAACAAATTTTCCAACGAAAAACAAATCGTGGGTAATTCGTCGTCGAAAAATTTTCCAACAAAAATTTTATTTTTCGTTGAAATTTGTGACGAAAATTTTTCATTGAAAATTTCGATTTGGAAACTTCGTGGGTAAATTAGTGGCTAAATTCCTTGCAAAGTTCGTTGGAAAATTCGTTGGAAAATTCGTCGGAAAATTCGTCGATAATTATTCGTTGGAAAACTCGTGGCAAAATTCATCGGTAATTATTCGTGGGTAAATTCGTGGATAAATTCGTTGGAAATTTCATTGCAAATTTCGTCGCTAATTATTCATTGGAAAAGTCGTCGAAAAATTCGTTGGTAATTTTTCGTCGAAAAAATCGTGGGAAACAGAATTTCCAACAAATTTCCAATGAAAAAAAAAACGTGGCTAACTCAGCGCAGGAAAATTTTTGGGACAATTCCGACGAAATTTTCAACAAAAAATTATGAAAAAAAAAATTTTCCAACGAAAAAATTCGTGGGGAATTCGTCATCGGAAAATTTCTTAACGACAAATTTTAATTTTCGTTGGAAATTTGTGACAAAAATCTTTTCGTTGGAAACTTCATGAGTAAATTAGTGACTAAATTCCTTGGAAAGTTCATTGAAAAATTCGTGGAAAAATTCATTGGTAATTTTTTTTTCGTAAAAATCATGGGAAACAGAATTTCCAACGAAAAAAAAATCGTGGCTAATTAGCGCGGGAAAATTTTTGGGACAACAAAATCGTGAAAATTTGCAATAAAAATAGAGTCGTGGCAAAATTCGTAGATAATTTTGTTGCTAAATTCTCGGAAAATTTGTCGTAATTATTCATTGCAAAAATCGTGGCAAAGTTTGTGTTGAATTTTCTGTGGGAAAGTTCGTTGGAAAAGGAAATTACCGCCATAAATTATTGTCTCAAAATTTGGCAAAAAAATTTTGAATTTTCGTTGGTAATTTGCGCAAAAACCAATTCGTTGGTAATAATTCGTTCGAAAGTTCGTGGGAAAATTTGTTGAAAAAATTGATGGAAAAGTCATCAATACTTTTTTGTTGGAAAATTCGTGGGAGTGAGAATTTCCGACAAAATTAGGGGCGAAAAAAAATTAGATCGCTAATTTCGTTGGAAAATTTGTTGCAAAAATTGGCGCGCAATATTCGTTGGAAATATCGTGGGAATTGAGAAGAAAAATAATTAGTCCATAAATTCGTTGGAAAACTTGCTGAAAAAATTGTCCATGAATATTCGTTGCAAATATCGTCTGAAAGCTCGAAAATTTCTAACCAAAAAATTCATTTTTGTTGGTAATTTCCGACGAAAAAATTCGTCGAAAATTTCGTTGGAACTTTTGGTGCAAAAATTCTCTCTGAATATTTGTTGCAAATGTCATGGCAAATCGCGCAATTTTCTGACCAAAAAAAACAAATTTCGTTCGTAATTTGCGACAAAAAAAATTTCGTTGGAAAATTTGTTGCAAAAGTGTCTCCGAATAATCGTTGGAAATGTCATTGGAAATCATTTAAACGTCCAACAAAAAAAATAATTTTCGTACGTAATTTGCGACAAAAAAAAAATTCGTCGCTAAGTTCGTTGGAAAATTAGTTGCAAAATTTGTTGCAAATATTTCTTTGGAAAATTTGTTGCAAATATTTCGTTGGAAAATTTGTTGCAAATATGTCGTTGGAAAATTCGTGAGAAACCATGAATAATTCGTTGCAAATTATGTCGTTAATTGTTCGTTACAAAATTCGTCTATAATTATTGGTGCAAAAAGTCGTTGCTAAATTTCAACAAACTGTATTCGTTGCTAGTTTGTAGTAATATTTTTTTTCGATAAATTGCAATGTATTTTTTTTTTGTCGCTAAATTGCAACGAAATATATTCGTGACAAAATTCGTCGCTACATATGCGACGAATTTTGTTTCGGGACAATTTCGATTTGAAATTTAATTAGATATGCAATATTAATTTCTACAATGCATAAATTGCAGAGTCTCACATGATGATATTAGATATTCAATCTCATAATACATAGAGGTAGCTAAGCAAGAATGAACATCAATTAATACATTCAAAACATTAAAAGAAAAGGGGACAACCATAAGACATTGGCAGCTTCGGTACTAGGCATGACATTAGGAACAGTCAGCTGTATCGATACCTAGTCATGGCCACGGGCCGGTTTCGGCCCGGAACAGGCCCGGTCAAACCCGGGCCCGGCCCGTTGATCGGGCCCGCTGGTTTTCAGAACGGAACCGCCCGAACCGCTGGTTCGGGCCCAGCTCAAAAAAAAAAAAAAGAGGAAAGCGGTCGAGCCCTCGCCCAATCTGGCGAGGCCGACCTCGCTGAGGCGGGCGACCTCCGCCCGACCTTGGCTATGGCCGACGGAGGAAGAAAAGAAAAAAAAAAAGAAAAAGGAAACCGATTCCGAACCGGAACCGGAACTGGCCGGTTCATACTTGGCCACGAACGGAACCGGTCAGTTCTGAACCGTGGCCATGACTATCGACACCTGATGAAATATGGAAACATAAATAAAGATATGAAATTTGCCCAAAATATAAAAAAAAGCATTCATGCATTGACATGAAACTAGCTATAAAAAATTGTTCTTACCTAAGGGGGATTGACAATAAAATCACCACCATCATCATCATCAACATCATCACCAATCACCGCATCATCGTGTGGCTCATCAATATGCCCATGACCGGCTACATTAACAGGAGATACAGGAGGAACGTCATTGCGATCGATGTCGAGGCGTCGCATGATATATTGCATTTGTGATTGCATCACTCTTATTTGTTCGTCCTTCTGTCCAAGTAAAAGCTTCATTTCTTTGTCCTTCTGTACAAGCAACTGTTTTAGTTGGCTCAATTCTTAGGTCATGTGCTCCTCATGTCATGTCCTCCTTGCAACAGCCGCATTGGAGAATGAAGTTGCAGCAGCCTTCGTTTTGAACATCCTTGACAAGGATCCCATTCCACTCGCTGCCTCCACCCATAATGTCATACTGTCAACCGATGGCTCAGACACAACAACACCATCACCACCACCACCATCATCACCACCACGGAACCACTAGCGATTGCTCATCAAAAGTTGATCATATTTTTCCTATATTAACAGTATAAATAAAAATAAAATAAATTCATATATATTACCATAAATATTAAAAACATGCATGATTTTCATTCTAGTTTTCATAAAGTCCGAACTATAACCTTACATACCTTAATAGCTTTTGCCCGATCGCCAGTTCATATCTTATCCTTATTCTGAAATGTGCGTTTAAATGTAGCTGTAAATATGGGTTCCGTCCCTAATTCATCTGCCTACAAAAATTTAATAAAAATTAGTCACCATTGAATTAAATGAACTTACAAGTTTAAACAGACTTACCATTCTTCTTCTATGCTCGTCGATACTAATAGAGCCCCCAGCATATGTGACTGATGCAAACCCGTCACTAAAACTAGAAGCTTGATTCTTTCTGTTCTGTTCAAACCTTTTCTTATGCTTCTCAGTTTTCCAAGTTCTCGTAATTTCTATCCAATCGTCCGCTGTAATAAAATTCGGCTTTTCTTTTATTCTCTTCGCTTTATTTAGCACATAACGCATGTGATCACCGACTTTCTTCTTAAAAATTCTTCTAATCTCAACCTCTTCCATTTCATCCCATGTGAACTTACGCTACAATCAATAGCAAAATCAACGGAAATTAATTATAATAGTCACAAGTGAGATATCCCTTACAATGCACCAGACAATTCGTGACAAATTTCATTATTGACCATCAGTATGTTACACCGAACTTACGTTGTGAGAAAATGAATAAAAACAACACTAACCTTGAACTCATTCCACCACAAAGTCTTTATTTCTTTAGGAGCGCTGCTGAAAGTTGTAAACTACCCTATCCAACAGTTATTGACTATTCTATTAAGTTCCCTCACAACATGCGTAGAATCTGTAAATCTGAAAATATGTTATAACAATATAAAGAATAAGACAATCAAGCATACAGAAAATTGCCTACATGGACAATTTTATTTACATCCATAATTTAAATATACGTACAAAAATGAATTACTTACGAATCTCCGCATGGGCATATAACGAATCGGGTCTCTTCTTCCTCATTTGAGTGTTGCACTGATGAAGAAGGTGGCACCCAAGGAGATGGAACTGAAGTAAAATCAGTTCGCATGTCCCCAGTTCTTCCTGAATATGTTGCTGCGGGTCGGAGGATGGGCCAATGTGTCCGTATTGTTGCTGCTCATATGGTAGAACAGGGGTTCGATGGACGAGGCGGGGGAAGAGGATAGGGTCGGGGACGAGGATGAGGAAGCGGAGGGACCTGGTCTTCTTTGTGAAGCCCCACCCCGCATGTGACCTCCTCGATTATTCTGACAATTAGTATAGAGGTTAGACATATATTAAAAAAAAATATGATTAGGTATTAGGGACAGAAAATGAAATCATTTTTCTTACCATTTTGTATTAGATATCAAGAAATAAATTTAAGAAATTGAAACTAACAGAGTACCACCTCTGATAAATAGCCAAGTCACTGGTCCTCATTGGAAGAACCTATTACAATTTTGATCACATCAAATGCCACTAAACTATATAATGAAGCATATTTAATTTGCAAAATGAATTAGAAGTCTGAGACCAAATTAAAATTACGCCCACGACCCCCCTGACTAGATTCCGGCGTCGGATTCAGTAGGGACCGCCCCCCCGCCTAAATCCGGTCGCCACCCCTCGGCCGGATTCCGGTGGTGAACCCTTCTCCCCGACCGGAATCCGACTACCAACCGCCCCTGCGAATCCAACCGCCAACCCCAGGAATCTCGGCGAATCCCCGTGGCGGCCCCGGCGAAACCCCACCCGTGCGGTGTGACCCCCTCCGGCCATGACCCCCAGCCATGGCCGCGGCCCCAGCTCCCTAGTGGCGACCCTCCCCGTCCCCCGGCGGCCCCCACCGGCGACGCCCCCCCTCCCCAGCCCCCGGCCGTAGCGGCCCGGCCCCCCCTCCCGGCGGTCCCCAGGCCCCGCGGCGACCCTCAACCTGCGTGGCAACCCCTCAGCGGGGGCCCCCCACCCCGGCCCCGGCCCTCAACCTACCGGTTGCGCCCCTCCAGCCGAGCTGCGGCCCCCTCCCCGGCCACAACCCCCCTCGGCCCGCGACTGCCCCTCCCCACGCGTGAAGCCCTCGGTCGGGACCGCCCCGGCCGCTACCCCATGCGACGCGACCACGGCCTCCACGGCATCCCGGCCGCAGCCCCCCAATCCCCGCAGAAGAATAAGACTTCGGTTTAGTACTTACCACGGATGGCGATAGCGGGCGGGCGATGGCGGCGCCAACGACGGCGAGCAAGACCGCAAGGTGGACGGCGAAGAGAACGAGGAGAAAGAAATTGTGTTAAGCCAAAAATACTCGGTAGACACAAATATGTTGTTACCGAACAATAAAAACCCGTTTCTCTATTTTCGTTGCAAAATTCGTTGGAAATTCCAACGAATTTTGCAACGAATTAAAATTTCCAACGAATTTTGGAACGAATTTCAAATTTAGGGAAATTATTGCACTGAGTTATTTTCGTGGGAAAATTCGTCGGAAATTTCCCACCAAATTTCCCACAAAATTGAAAAATGAAAAAAATTTCCAACGCTTTTTTTTTTAAAAATTCCAACAAAATTTCCAATGAATTTCAAAATTCGGTCAATGTCGAATATTCTTGTTGGAAATTTCCAACGAAATTTCCATCAAAATTGGTACACAATACAATTATTGGACCGAAAATTAAATTTCGTTGCAAAATTCGTTGGATTTTCCAACGAATTTTGCAACAATATTAGTACAAAGTACCGAAATTCTAAATTCGTTAGAAATTTCCAACGAATTTTCGAACTAATTAAAAAAGCATATTATTGTTAGACATAATAGAAATTTGTTGGGAAATTAGTTGGAAATTTCCAACGAATTTTTCAACAAATTTTGCTCATTACGAACAAGAAAACATATTTAAAATTCGTTGCAAAATTCGTGGGAAATTTTCCATAAATTTTACAACGAAATTAGTTAATAATTAAATTAATTTACCGTTTATTGAAAATTCGTTGGAAAATTCGTTGGAAATTTCCCACAAACTTTCCAACGAATTTAATTTTAGCGGAACAAAAAAACTTTTAAAAATTCGTTGGAAAATTCGTGGGAAATTTCCAACGAATTTTCAAAAAAGGAAAAAAGGAATGTTTGAATTCATTGCAAAATTCGTTGAAAATTTCCCATGAATTTTGCAACGAAATGAATTCACAATTAAATTAATTAATCAAAATTTATGTTCGTTGCAAAATTTGTTGGAAATCCAACGAATTTTGCAACGAATTTGAGTCTAGCCGAACAACAAAAACTTTTTAAAATTCATTGCAAATTTCGTTGAAAATTTCCAACAAATTTTGCAACGAATTTTCAATAAACATAAAAAAGGGAATGTTTGAATTCGTTGCAAAATTTGTGGTAAATTTCCCACGAATTTTGCAACGAAATTATCTCACAATTAAATTAATTAAATAAAAATTTCAATTTGTTGCAAAATTTGCTGATAATTTTCAACGAATTTTATTCTTGCCGACCAGCAAGGGCATTTTGAAATTCGTTGTAAAATTCGTGAGAAATTTCCCACGAATGTTCCAACGAATTTTCAATAAACACAACAAAAGGGCATTTTGCAACAAAATTAGTTCACCATTCACTTAATTTACCGAAAATTTAAATTTGTAGGAAAATTCGTTGGAAATTTCCAACGAATTTTGCAACGAATTTTGAATAAACAGAAACAAAGGGAATGTTTGAATTCGTTGCAAAATTTGTGGGAAATTTTCCACGAATTTTGCAATGAAATTAGTTCACGATTAAATTAATTAATCGAAAATTTCAATTTGTTGTAAAATTTATTGGAAATTTCCAACGAATTTTGTAACGAATTTGATTATAACCGATCGGCAAAATTTTTTGAAATTCGTTGGAAAATTCGTGGGAAATTTCCCATGAATTTTTCAACGAATTTTAATTTCCTACGAATTTTTCAATGAATTTTTAATAAACACCAAAAAGGGCATTTTGAAATTTGTTTTGCAACGAAATTAGTTCACCATTCACTTAATTTACTGAAAATTCAAATTTGTTGGAAAATTCGATTTGGAAATTTCCAACGAATTTTGAATAAACAAAAAAAAAAAAAAAAGGAATGTTTGAATTAGATTTGCAAAATTAGGTGGGAAATTTCAACAAATTTGATTCTAACCGAGCGGCAAAAACTTTTCAAAATTCGTTGGAAAATTCATGGAAAATTTCCACGAATTTTCCAACGAATTTTTAATAAACACAAAAAGGGCATTTTGAAATTCGTTGCAAAATTCGTGGGAAGAAATTAGTTTACCATTCACTTAATTTACCAAAAATTTAAATTTGTTGAAAAATTCGTTGTAAATTTTCAATGAATTTTCCAACGAATTTTTAATAAACAGAACAAATGGGAATTTTTGAAATTTGTTGCTAAATTTGTGGGAAATTTCCCACGAATTTTGCAACGAAATTAGTTCACAATTAAATTAATTTACTGAAAATTTAAATTTGTTACAAAATTCGTTGGAAATGTCCAACGAATTTTGCAACGAATTTTACTTACACATAACAACAAAGATTTTTAAAAATTGGTTACAAATTTCGTTGGAAATTTCCAATGAATTTTGCAACCAATTCATAATAAACGGTACGAAATGGGTTTTTATATTCGTTGCAAAATTTGTGAAAAATTTCCAACGAAATTTGCAATGAAATTACAAAAGCCTTTAATTTAGTAACCGAAAATTGAAATTTGTTACAAAATTCATTGAAAATTTCCAGCGAATTTTGCAATGTTTTGTAAATTAACCGAAAAAAGGTTTTCTTGAAGGAAATTATTACATAACAAAATTAATATACCAAATTATGAAATTAATTACAAAATTCGTTGGAAATTTCCAACGAATTGCTATTAATCCGAACAATAAGGTGTTTTTTCAATTCATGGGAAATTTCCCACGAATTTTGAGTACCCGGTATTGTCCGAAATTAATTTTTTTTTAATGCGTGTGAAATTTAGTCGCGTGGCTTTGTCCCGAATATTTCCATTTCGTGGCTAAATATCAATTTAAATTAGCGATAACAACAATGAGAACAACAACAATAATAATTACGACAACGGAAATATTAAAAATTACGACAACAAAACACACGTGTTGCATTACTACTAATAATTAGATATAATTAGTAAAAAGCCTCAAAAATCATAATCTTCATCTTTATCTGCATCTTCACCTTCTTCTTCGTCTTCGTCTTCGTCTTCATCTTCATCTTGATCCTTATCTCATCTTCTTCCTGATCCTCATCTCCATCCTCTATCTCCAAATCACATTGTGTACCAACTTGAAAATTTGATTTCTGAATTTCAGTTAGATCTACATCGATCATTGCACCATATGGATCTCGTAAAGTAGGAATGTTATATTCAGTAGTTTCATTCATGTTACGAACTTGCTCTTGTTGATATGCCATGTCCTTCCAGTGTTCCTCGATTTTCTTTCTTGCTTTGGTTTTACATACAGCCCACCAATCGGCTTTGTCACGCTTCAAACTAGGATATGATGCATAATAGACTTGAATTGCTTGTTGTGCCAAGACAAATGGTTCATATTTCATATATCTTTTCTTATGATTTATTTCAACCAAATTAAATTTGGTATGCACATTCATTCCTTTCACAGGGTCGAACCACATGCACTTAAATAAGACAACTCGCATTAACGGTCCATGGTACTCAATCTCTATGATTTCATCCAACAAGCCATAAAAATCACCTTGCGAATTGCCACCATTGGATGACTGAACACACACCCCACTATTCATTGTGACCTTTCCCATTCCATATTCGCGAGTTTGAAAATTATACCCGTTAATGAAATATGCTAGCAAAGTTCGTACTCTTGACTTTGGACCCCACGACAAATGATATAGCATTCCTTGATGTCCAACTTGAGCATCAATACTGCGAACCTAAGGTGACACATACGCAATGTCAATAATATATATTTCAAAATATGATGTATAAAAAATTCGAATAAACAGAATTTCGTCCATATTCAACTTATATATGTTTTGAACCATGTTGCAAATTGTTCCTGGCACAAACAGTCAAACTCATTTGGTAGTAGTCCATACATTGAATTTCGGAAATTCCTAATAACAAATACCATTTATGTATTAGCAACGGTTTGACACACATGACATATACGTATAAATGTATACTTACTCGAAGTATGGCTCAACTTCTGGACAGTTCAATAAAATATATGTATGGGCTGCCAGCTTTTCTTCGCTTGTTAAGTGACGAAATTTACATGTGCTGCTAGGTCGATCTATATAATTGAAAATAGAGAAATGATTTGCAATTGGGATCAATAGGACCCTTATCATTTTTTCTAGCTCTCCGCCTCTTGCATTGCACGTGCGGTTCAAAATAGTATGATGTAAATATTGTCACTTCTTTCACAATATATGCATTAAACATTGAAGCTTCGACACATGCCTTATTCTTCACTTTTTTCTTCAAATGATATAAGAATCTAGTTGCAGTAGAAAAAAGTTTATTATAACATAATATGTAATGAAGTAATTTCACATTTAATTAAAAAAAATTTACCTCTCAAATGGATACATCCATCGAAATTGGACGGGACCTGCAACTTTGGCCTCATAAGGCAAGTGAACTAAGAGATGCTCCATTGAATCAAAGAACGATGGAGGAAATATCCTTTCTAAGTTGCAAAAAATAATTAGAATATCTCTCTCTAGTTTCTTCATGTATGATGGTTTCAACGTTGTTGAGCAAATATCATGAAGGAAATTACTTAACTCTGTAATGGCGCCCCATACAAAATTTGGTAGAACTTCCTTGAAGGCTATCGGAATTAGTCTTTCCATAAATATGTGACAATCATGACTCTTCATACTTGTCAACTTGCATTCATTCATATCAACGCATCTGCCGAGATTGAAATCATATTCATCAAGAAATCGCACCGATTTCAACCATTAACAAATGACCCGTCTCTGCTCCTTATCCAATGTATAAACTGCTTTTGGTTTCGGTCTCCTACTGCTTGCATCCGCATCTAGTGTTGGTCGATCGCAAATATTCCTCATATCTTTTCTTGCGTTCAAGTTGTCTTTTGTTTTTCCAGTAACATTCATCACAGTATTTATGACATTATCGAAAACATTCTTCTCTATGTACATGACATCAAGATTATGATGAATAAGATGGGCATTCCAATATGGTAGATCCCAAAATAAACTGCGTTTAGTCCAATTATGTGTACTTCCGTACGCAAAAGTTGTGCCGTGAGGGTTTTCAACAATAGTTGGAAACTCTTACACGCGTTCCCATATTTGATGCCCGGTCAACCTCAATGGTGGATGTGTTCTTTCGATCCTATTCTTGATGAACTCTTTTTTATTCGTTCTGAATGTATGATTAAGCGGCAAAAATTGCCTATGACAATCAAAATAGCAGGCCTTCTTACCATGTTTTAATTTGAAAGCCTTCGATCTCTCCATACAAATCAGACATCCTAAGATCCCAGCTGTACTCTATCTAGATAACATTCCATAAGCGGGGAAGTCATTTATATTCCAAAGAAGCGCAACCTTCATTATAAATGTTTGATCGGTAGAAACGTCATACATAGGGACACCTTCAACCCATAGCCGTTATAACTCTTCAATTAATGGTTGCATATAATATCTACGGCCTTTTTCGGATTTTGCGGGCCAGGCACGATCAATATCAAAAACATATAAGGTGTCTTCATGCACGTAGCGAGTGGAAGATTATACGGAGTTAAGATAACTGGCCAACATGAATAACTTTTTCCTAATTTTCCAAATGAGGCAAATCCATCAGTACACAGGCCTGACCTGATGTTTCGAGGCTCTAGCGCAAACTCGGGGTATATTCTATCAAAATGTTGCCATGCCTCTGCATCTGAAGGATGACACATTAGATCCTCTTCTGTTTCATGATTTGCATGCCAAGTCATGTGTTCAGCAGTGGCTTGCGACGCATAAAGCCTTTGCAACCTGGGGATTAAGGGCAAATAAAATATTTGCTTGCATGGTCTACGCTTCTGATTATGACCCTGCCTCCTGTTAATCTTGTACCTAGGTTGATTGCAAAATTTGCAAGATTATACATGTTCATCATCTCTCCAATATACCATACAATCCATAGCACATACATCAATCCGTATAACTGGAAGACCTAAGTTATCCACCAACTTTTTCATATCGTAAAAGTCATTTGGCATGATGTTATTACGAGGCATTGTTTCTCGCATTACTTCAACAAAAGAGTTGAAGCAATCCACAGACACATTATGCTCTGCCTTGACATTTACTTGATCTTGCTGTCATCGATACTGCATGTGGTTGTCACAACCTGCCCATAAAGGTTCATCTGCCGTTTTCAACATTTCCCGGAAATGATTAGATTGAGAAGTTCCGTCACACACATTCTCATCACAACCTGTAACTCCTATCTCTTCCAATTCTGCTGCATGACTAGTTCACACTTGTTCAGGTGTAAGAGTAAAACTACTACTTGCATGATTCAATTCTGAATACAAATTATGACCGGCTTCATCAAACACCATCCCCTGATATGGGTTCAATTGTTCGAAATAGCTACATTCTTCCCTAACTGAAAATTGGTCGCTTCTTCGATATCCGTCATCATATATAAATGGTTCACCATGGCTAGTCCAATTATAATAGTTCGGAGTAAACCCAAATCTACAAAGATGTTCTCTAACTTTATCAATGTCTTGAAATTTTCCATTACTGCACTTTTTACATGGACACCTTAACTTATTTCCATCTATAAACTCATATTTACTACTAGCAAAGTTCAAAAATAGTTCCAACCCGATACAAAACTCATCAGTCAATCCTCGCCGTCCAAGTAAGTTCTTATTATACATCCAACCCCTGTCTCTTTGCATTGTGTCTGTATAAAAATAAAAAAAATTCTCCTAAATTATTCAACATATCATATATATTATTTAATATTGTTAATTAAAACCATAAAATGCAAAAAATTACAATTATGTTGTTTACAAAACAATTACTTTAAACTTGAAAAATTTGAAAAATTTACCATGTCAAGAAGACTTACCAAGTATTTGGCTGAAATCTTTATAGTAGAAAGTGGACAATTTGATGAGAATTACAACGTTCAATTGGATTGCGAGACCTTCGAATGGACAAGTACCTAAAATAAAAAATAATTACATAAGATTTCTCTATTAAATACATTTTATTTTTTCCTTTCTTTTTCTTTTCCTTTTTTTTCCCTTTCTTCTTAGCCGGCTCGGCGACCGACGAGGTCGCCGACCATGGCGAGCTCGGCCCTCGCCAGTCCCGGCGAGGGCCAGCCTCACCGCTGGCGAGCTCACCCAGAACTCTCATAAATATGGGCAAATTTCCAACGAATTTTGCAACGATTTTCTATTATGCCGAACAATAACGTGTTATTTAATTCGTTCCAAAATTCGTGGAAATTTCCCACCAATTTTGCTACGAAATGTGTACAAATCAAAATTAATGAATCCGTTTTTTGAATTTGTTGCAAAATTCGTTGTAAATTTTCCAACGAATTTTGGAACGAATTTATATTAACTCAAACAAGAAGGTGTTTTTTGACTTATTTGCAAAAATGATGGGAAATTTCTCACGAATTTTGCAACGAAAGTAATACACAACAAAATTAATATACCGAATATTGAAATTCATTGCCAAATTCGTTAGAAATTTCCAACGAATTTTACAACGAATTTCGAATATGCTTAAAAATAATGTGTTCTTCCAATTCATTGCAAAATTTGTTGGAAATTTCCAGCGAATTTTGCAACGAATTTCAAATATGCGGAAAAATAAGGTTTCCTACAAATTCGTTGCAAAATTCGTTGGAAATTTCCAACGAATTTTGCAACGAATTTCCATTAAGTCGAACAAATTCGAAATTCATTGGAAAAATAATTGAAAATTTCCAATGAATTTTGCAACGAATTTCCATTAAGTCGAACAAATTCTAAATTCGTTGGAAAAATCATTGGAAATTTCCAATGAATTTTGCAACGAATTTCAAATATCCCAAAAAGTGATGTGTTCTTTGATTTCGTTGCAAAATTCGTTGGAAAATTCCAACGAATTTTGCAACGAATTTAGACTACATAAAACAACAAAGTGTTTTCCAATTCGTTGCAAAATTCGTAGGAAATTTCCCACGAATTTTGCAATGAAATTAGAATACAACTAAATTAATGCACCGAAAATTGAACACAACTAAATTAGAACACAACTAAATTAAACTTAAAAAGATTTGCGAAAATTACCATGTCAATAAGACTTACTAAGTATTGACAATTTGACAATTTGATGAGAATCTCAACGTTCAATTGGATTGGGAGACCTTCGAATGGACACGCACCTAGAGCCGCCACAGGCTCACCTTCAACGCCTTGATCGGAGTTTGGACTCGGTCCGGCGTTGTTCACGCTTGATTCGATGAGATTACTCGGATCTTGAGATACTTACCGTGGCTGTCGAGGCAATTACTTACCACAGTGCAAAAGGCGGACCCGGCGGGCGGCGGCGGCAAGGAGGACCGTGTGGTGGACGGCGAAGAGGATGACCAGAAAGAGAGTTTGTTGAGCCAAAAATACTCTGTACACACGAAATGTTTGTTGCCGAACATATAAACATGTTTTTCCATTTTCGTTGCAAAATTCGTTGGAAATTTACAACGAATTTTGCAACGAATTTAAAATTTCCAACGAATTTTGCAACAAATTTAAAATTTCCAACGAATTTCACCTTTCTGGCCAATAATTGCACTGAGTTATTTTCGTTGGAAATTCGTCCGAAATTTCTGACGTATTTTCCATCGAAATTCAAAAATAATTGCACCGAAAACCTAATTCGTTGGAAAATTCATTGGAAATTCTAACGAATTTTGCAACGAAGTTAGTACAAACAAAAATTATTGCACCAAAAATCAAAATTCGTTGCAAAATTCGTGGGTAATTTCAAACGAATTTTGCAACAAATTTCATTGAATCCGAACTATAGGTGTTTTCAATTTGTTGCAAAATTCGTTCGAAATTACCCACGAATTTTGTAACGAAATTAGTACACAACTAATTTAATGTAACGAAAATTTAAGTTCGTTGCAAAATTCGTTGTAAATTTCCAATGAATTTTGCAACCAATTTTCAATATGCGGAACAATTATTCCTTCTTGAATTCATTCCAAAATTCGTTGGAAATTTTCAATGAATTTTGCAACGAATTTCAAATATGCCGAATAATTATGTATTTTCAATCGTTGCAAAATTCGTTGGAAATTTCCATCGAATTGTGCAACAAATTTTCCAACATGCTGAACAATTATGTATATTTTGAATTTGTTGCAAAATTCGTTGGAAATTTCCAACGAATTTTGCAATGAATTTTCAATATGCCGACAAATTTTTTGTTAATTTGTTGCAAAATTCGTTGGACATTTCCAACAAATTTTGCAACAAATTTTCAATATGCCGACAAAATTTTGTTAATTTGTTGCAAAATTCGTTGGACATTTCCAACAAATTTTGCAACGAATTTCTAATAACAGAACATAAGTTTTTTCAATTCGTTGCAAAATTCGTGGAAAATTTCCTACAAATTTTGCAACGAAATTAGTACACAACTAAATTAATGTACCGAAATTGCAATTTGTTGCAAAATTCATTAGAAATTTCCAACGAATTTTGCAACCAATTTCCAATATACCGAACAAATATGTCTTTTATGAATTTGTCGCAAAATTCGTTGGAAAGTTCTAACAAATTTTGCAACGAATTTTGAATATTCCAAACAATTATTCATCTTTTTGAATTTGTTGCAAAATTCGTTGGAACTCCAACAAATTTTGCAACAAATTTCCAATATGCCGAACAATTGTGTCTTTTTTTATTTCATTGGAAAGCTCGTTGGAACTTTCCAACGAATTTTGCAACGAAAAATATTTTAGTCTAAAATTTCCGACGAATTTTGCGTCGCAAAATTTGTTGTCGGTAATTTCCGACGAGTTTTGCGATGAAAAATTTTTTGTCGCTAATTTCTAACGACTTTTGCGACGAAAATTTTTCGTCGCGAATTTCTGACGAATTTTTAGATTCGTTGGAAAAGTTGTCGCAAATTTGCGACGAAAATTTTTTCGTGGCAAATTTTCGTGGCAAAAAACCGGTTTTTTTGTAGTGACTATATTCTGCAATAAAAAAATCAAATTTGCCAATGACAAGGGGGTACATGATGACTAGGGGCCATGTCGTTTCTCTATCCTAAATAATGCAGGTAAACCATTGTTTAACCCCTTTGAGCTTGAATATTAGAAGAATTTCTTTCAACTTAACCCTATCAAGACATACTCCACACGGGGCAGAATGGAGGTAGGGTGACTTTACATAGTGGGAAAGGGATAAAATTTTCTTACTCTCACTTGAATCAATCTTCGATTGTCTTTATTATAGTTAGACTCAAAAGAGAATTTAAGTGTCCTGAAATAATGAAAAGAATTTCTTTCTCTATTTTACACACTTCTATCTGTTGCATAACGCATTTGGGCATGTAAATTCAATTATAAAGCCAGTTGGTGATCATCCCACACACTACGGCAAGTCACATGAGTCACCACGATAAAATAGCATGATCCAGAGCATTTGTTGAAGATGGAGAACCCTAGAGTCCAAAGTGTTGAACTATTCAGGAGACAGGAAGGTTTGATGAGTATGAGAGTTTTCGGCAAAAGAACGTGCTGCAAGAAAATTAAAAAAAAAACAAAAAAACAAATCAAAGAAAAAGAAAAATGAAGAGAGTAAAAAAATGAAAAAAGAGAGAGAAAAAAAGAAGAGTGAAAAAAAAAATGTTGATATGAGGCCTAACTATTGATGGGAATAGAAAGTCAAAGTGTTTGTATCAAGCATGCGGAAAATCATCCCCAGTACGGAGCGGTGATTTCACAAGTTTTAGAAGGATTAGTGTTGGACTCTCGTAGCCGATGAAGCATCCACACAAGAATACAATCCCCAGTGAAAGAAGAAGATCGGTATTGATGCTGATACAATCACCAGCTTCAAAACCTCCTTCATTGAAAATTTTCCTTGAGCTTAATCAATCCTTCGTTTCTCAACCCATTAACCAACCCTATATTATGTCCCTTATAAAATCTCTTCATATTAGAGCACTTAAATTAACGTAAAAATTTCAAAAGTTGAAAGCTTTAATTGAAGAAGTATGGGCAAGATTGTTTTCATCCCATTTGCAGGGTTTTTAACTTATAACCCTGACGGAGATAAAGAATAAAGAATGTTTCTTTCTAAACCATACAAATTGAATTATCCCTTTTGCTAAACCGCTGACCAATTACGGTCCCAATAAATAAAACCCCCTCAATTTGGAGAGGTCATCACTTACGAGAAAACTCAAACCTTTGTCGACTTGACGATAATGGTGAGATCAAGTGATTACTTTTCTTTTCCACATTAATGGATGAGACAAAACAACCTTCTAAATGAGAGTAAATGAAAAGTCCTTTGAGACTGAAAGTCTCTCATTTAACATTTTGAGTAGATCCACATAGTGAATGAAGATCTTCTTGATGATGAATCTTTTCTATGGAAATTTGGTGATGCTGACATTGTAGAATTATCATGCATAAACCCCCAACTGGTGAGTTTAATGAATGAAAATGAGTTTTTTTCTAGAGATGTGTGCTTGTTCTAGGATAGACTCTGATTGTTGATCCCTTGAACATACGTAGGTTTGCTCTATCTATGCTTGATAGGAAGCGCCCCTTTGAAGATCAAAGCCCCTCCTTCTGACCGATAAACACTTCGGTAAACTGGAATCTTTTCAAACGACTTCTACCTATTTCGAAGCTCCGAGTGCCTCACTATTAGAGAACTGAGGACCATCCAGGAAGGTGCTTTATCCTCAAATGAGGGCCCCCAATCCAAGATATTTCGGGCATCCGAGGGTCATCAGGGTAACTAACTTTTCAAAGCCTCGAGGGCCATCCTAGTGCTTCTTTTCCCAAGAATTTGCATAGCCCTGGGGGTCACCCAGGAGCCATTGTCAAAGATCTTAATGAACCTAGAGGGCCATCCGGGTGTTCTCCTTTTAAGACGTTCTGAATATCTGAGGGCCATCTAGATATTTGTTAATATTTTCCAAGCCCTGAGGGCCATCCGGATGCTTATTTCTTAAGATATTTCAAATATCTAACGGCCATCCAGATGTTTGTTAAGGTTTTCCCAGCCTTGAGTGCCATTCGGGTACTTGTTTATCAGTACTATTTCGAAGACTTGAGGGCCATCCAGGCGCTCAAGTTGCCTGGCCTTGGAAACCCTAAGGCCATCTAAGTGATTCTTTTCAAGGACCTGAGGCCCATCCAGGTGTTCGATTGATTTAGGGCCCATTTGGTAAGTTACCAAACAGTGAAAATTTCTGTTCTTTTGTTTCCATAATCAATTTGAAAACAGAAATCCATTTTTTAAATTTTTTGTCCCCGAGTACAAATTTGCAAAAAAGTGTTCTCAGAATCAGTTTTAGAATAGAATCAAGAAGCAAAAAAAAAGTAGCTTCTTGATTCTGGGAACAATTTTTCCATTTTTGATTTATCTTGATTTTCTTCTTCCTTCTTGATTTGTTCTTCTTTCTTCTTGGTTTGTTCTTCTTCTTCTTCCTGGCCTGCTGCTAGCCGACCACAGGCCAGGGCCGGCGAGGGCATCAACTCTCGTCAGTGGTCGATAAGGGTCCCCCTCGCCGGTGGCCAACAAGGGTCCCCCTCATCGCTTGGGCGAGGTAGCTCGGTGGCTGCGACGGCGAGGGCCTCACCCGACCATGGCGAGGCTGACCTCTCTATCACAACCCAAGTGAGGGAGATGGGCCGCAATGGCGAGGTTGGCCTCGCCTTTATTGGGCGAGGTCCAGCGAGGCTCGACCTCGCCCAAATCTGGCGAGGCCTATCTCGCTATCTCCTTTGGGCGAGGCTAGCGGCCAGGCGGCGGTGAGGGTCATGATGCCCTCACCGACCCTAACCTATGGCCAGCCGCCAACACCGGCGACCAACCATGACCAAGGAAGGGAAGGGAAAAAAAGAAATATTAAAAAATTAAGTAATACTATTAAAATATTATTAATAAAAAGAAATTTTATGTAGTTACTAAAACGCATTTCTGTTCTTTTTCTATTCCAAAAATAGAAATTTTTTATAGTTACCAAATGCCTTTAAGAATACCCTTAGCCTTTTCCAAAATCTGATGGTTTCGAAGAAATTATTTCCTATCCAACTATGCTTCCCGAATCTCTAGGTAAGAGATGATGTACTCATTCTATCTTTGTATCTACATTTTCATCGGATTTTGATATAATAGGGCTAGACTCATTGAGATCTATTTTGCCGACAAAGAGAGTTCATTGCATTGCATGATCTGAATTTGATATCATCATTTAACTTTAGAGGAAACCTCCCCATTCACGGGAAAGTGCTAACCCTAAAGATAAAGTGCTAGAAGGTGGACGCCCCAAGGTGTGGTTCTAATACCACGTTGATGGATTACAATGGGTGGAAGAACTCATCCCAAAAACGCTTGCTTGCCAGGAGAGGGAACCCAACGGATTATATGCACCAGAATATCTCCGTAGTTGCCCGACGTGGGACTTTGCCCACATAACTGCGAAGGAAAGGCTTGCCCACATGAATTGCAGAAGATTTACAGTATAAGAAGGCTGAATTGAGTCATCAGATGGAGGAAAAAGAGACTAAAGCGCAGGTCGAACTGGCCTTTATCTTGTAGTTTAGTAGCTAGCACTGGACGTGGGCAAACCCAAGAAATACTAGACGTTAAAGGATGAAGCTTATAAGGTAGCCGAGGAGTTCCGAAAGGCAACTTGGCATAGATCCGCATTGAGGGAAGAGTAGTCGGTGAGGAAAGGTACTGAAGAAAGTGATTCACCGCCTCTCTTCTTTAATAAATTCTAGATGCTTTTAGGGGGATGAACCACTAACATCTAGAATGAACTAATGGGAGTGAAACATAAATAACTAGAATGAACTAAGGACGGTGAGCCATCAAATTCTAGAGTGATCTAGGGGGAGTGAAGCATTCTCTTCTGAAGGCTATAAATAGTCGAGAAGTGCTCCCATTATAGAGTGGGCCGGGCATCCATGTTTTAGTGTGCAAGAGGTTCTACATATCAATATTGTAGAGTGCCTCTAATAAAAAAAAAAAAAAAGCGTGTTTTCTTCGGTTGAGTCTGCAATCTTTCTCAGCAAGTGGTGTCACGTCCCGAACCCCAACGGGCACGCGTCATCCGCCTCTAGTCGATCCAAGCGACGTCCCAGGAATGTCGCTGACCTCAAAACGCCATCAGAGATTTACTACCACAGCGGATATCAACAAATAAATCCAGACAACTAAAAACTGGGGAGAACAATTAGGGAGAATGAACATATTCGTTCTCATTGCCAAACTTACACCATAATATTTACAATATCCATTATTATTACAAGCACACCGAACCAGTAATTATTAACTTCCAAAATACAAAAAGGATCAGCATCCTAGATCAGCATTATCCAACAATGGGGGCCCTCTCAATTTATTACCTTGCTCCCAGAACTAGTCCCTACGCCCTCTTGGAGGCGTCCACACTGACTCACTATCCTCGGCATCACCACATGAATCCTCCTCAGCTGTCTGTTCACCCAACGGCTCCGAGTCGGTCTCAAAATGATCATGGCTCAGGCGGGGGCTCTGAAATTGTTTGGTTGAAAACAACCGTGAGACACTTCTCAGTAAGTACACTCCTAAACCCAACCTAGGCTATCACGTACCTCCAGACAATTTCGCAAAACACACAAACATACACACATGCCACATAATCACATAGCAAGCAATTTAATACAAATCCAAGCATGCACAATTTCCATGTCATGCACTCTTTCCATTCTCATACTATTCCATCCACATTCCTCGCCAGTGACCCGCGTACACGTACACGCCTCAGGTACACTGCGACCTCTTTCCACAACACTTCCGGGCCCGCGTAAATGTACACGCCTCAGGCCATGTTTCTTGCCCGCGTAAACGTACACGCCTCAGGCTCAACATCTGCCACCTACTGCGCAATCCGCGTAGAAGTTCACGCCTCAGACTGGCAGTCTTCCGGAAATACCGGGCATCGTCCCGCGAACGCGTCACGCCTCAGGACGGCACAACTTTCCACAATCTTTCATGCCATGCCACACACCATTCCTTTCTTACTCATGCACACACTCAGCACGCTTTTACCACGATCAATTTGCCCATTACACGCGGCCCGCGCATTATTTAACTCATAATTCATACTCACTAAACATAGGACATGGCAATATCAATAATTAATTTAATCTAACTCACGTGTACACCCAACAAGTATATATAATTGCTCAATTGCACAACAACATACTCAATTCCATCACTAGTATTTATTTATAATTAAATATGCATCCAACACGTAAATTCTCATTTTTCTCCCACTAAATGGTGTCGGATTAATTCCGATCCTTCACGGGACTTTCTCGCCTTACTTTCTAGGTTCCAAAAATTCAATTTGCGTCTCGATCGGACCCTCACAACCCCGTGAACAGTCATCCACAGCTTGTGAATAGTGTTTCGCAGCATATGAACAGTAAATTCGCAGCCCCTATTTTCTGAATTTTCCAATAAAAATTTTCTGATTTCAATTCTAAGGCCCGCCAACTAATCCCACTTCTAATTCATGCCATTCCGCACCTACCCTATGCCCGGTTTCGCCTAAAATCGCCTATCGATACCCGAAATCCTAAATTAGGTTTAGGCGCGACTTACCCGCGTTCTAGACTTCCTCGGCTAGAACGGAAAGCGGCGACCCTTAATCGGGGATAACGGCGACGACGTACGGCTTCCGGGTGGCGGCGATCGGCTTGGGCGGCGACGGCGGGGCTTGGGCGTGGCCGAGGGGCCTCCACGGCCAAGAGAGGGAGGAAACCGAGAGAGAGAGAGAGAGAGCGGCGGGAGGGGGTGATGGTGGCGTACATGGGCGTGGATGGTGGCTTGAGGGTGGTCCGGTGTGGTGGTGGCAAGCGGCGGTGTCGGCGGTAGGGGGAAACGGCCAAGGAAGAACTCACGGTGGAGGAGGGGGAAACTCACGGCCAAAAAAAAGAAAAAGAGGGGGAGAAGATTCACGAAGGAGAGGGAGAGAGAGGAGAGAGAAAGTCTTCTTGACTCAAATAGTGCACTTGGACCAAACCGCAAAATGACCAAAATATCCCTTACCCTCAAAACTAACCCTTTTGTGATTCTCAAGGGTAAAATGATCAAATTCTCCGTTTCTTGCCCAAATCAAATTTTTCCGAAGGATTTGAGCACACCAAAAATTCACACGTGTCACGTGCAACGTCGTCCTAATGTTCCGTCATGACTTCCTAATTTTCCGGTGTCCAATTTGGGCAAAAAATTCAATAATTAAATTCTATTAAACGTAACTCGGCGTTTCTCGAGCTAACGGGTGGCTTGCTGGGAAAATTCGCGAAATTGACTCATGACTGATACTAAATCGAGTCACGTGCAAGTCCATCCGGTGCGTGATGACCTCGATTGTCATTAAAATCGCGAAGATCAATCACTTGATCCGAGGGGTACGATCGTTCGGTATAATTTTAAATCATTCGTCAAGTCGATTTCGTGGTCCAACGGAATCACCCGCGATCCACTACTAGAACAATGGCGAACTGACCCCTAACTATCCTTGGATCGGCCAACAGTGGCTCAAAATATCACTTACGCGATTTAATGGTCGAAATCCATTCACGATCGAATTTCCTTTAGTCGCGCGAATTTAATTCCCTATTAGCCTTTCCCTAATGGTTAGCATTTCTAGGAATGATCAATTCCAGGCGAGAAATTTACTACGAGCACACCTCATATAATTCAATTATTTAATAATTCCAATTAGTGGAAATTTCAGAATGTCACAATCTTCCCCTCTTATAAAATTTCGTCCTCGAAATTTACAGTCTCACTACTACTTAAGATTTACAACCATTACTGCTACTCGAACAACTGGGGGTACTGACGTTGCATCATTTCTTCGCTTTCCCAGGTTGCGCTCTCGGTCCGTGGTGCTCCTAGATAACCTTAACCATCGGGATTGTCTTATTCCTCAAAACCCGCTCCTTTCGATCTTCAATTCTGACCCGGTCTTTCAACATATGACACTTTGTCATCGATTTCTATTTCTTGAAATTCAATACGTGCACAGGGGTTGGTTCGTACTTCCTTAACATTGATCGTGGAACCGTTGTGCACTAATGATAAATTTGGCGGTAGCACAAGGCGTCGCCAAATCTCCAATCCTTTCAACACTTGAAGGGTCCTACGAACCTCGGACTCAATTTGCCCTTCTTACCAAACCGGGATAATCCTCGCATGGGCGATACCTTTAGAAATCGTGATCCCCTACCTGGAATTCCAGAGGTCTTTGCCTTCATCTGCATAACTCTTTTGGCGACTCTGCGGTGTCCTCAGCCTTTCGGAATGATCTTAATTGCCTTAATCGACTATTCCACTAGTTTCTGGCCCCGTTATAACTCGTTCTCCTACTTCATCCCAACACACACGGCGTTCTACAAGCACGACCATATAACGCTTCAAAGGCGCCATTCCAATACTTTGCTGGAAACTATTATTGTATGCAAATTCCACCAAGGGTAATTGTTCTTCCCACTTGCCCTAAAAGTCCAAAGACACACGCCC